>JAWQEG010000695.1:860000-1460000 GCA_033782935.1 Petrolisthes cinctipes | reverse complement strand
GGGATATAACCGGGTACAGAGGATGCATGCACAAATCGACTTTTTGCACCTAAAATATTGATTTTGAGCATGTTTTGGGTCTGTATCTTGAAAAAATTCTAGCAAGGAGTAGGCATGTACAGATAGCTTCTGGGACCCAAAAATATCGAATTTTTGGGTGTTTTGAACCAGAATTAGGGGTATAGACGGATACAGAAGATGCATGAACATATCGACTTTGGGCACCTAAAATATCGATTTTGAGCATGTTTTGGGCCTGTATTTTAAAAATACTCTAACACGGAGTAGGCATGTGCAGATCGCTTCTGGGACCAAAAAATATTGAATTTTTGGGTGTTTTGAGCCTGCATTTGAGATATAAACGGGTACTGAAGATGCATGCTCATATCGACTTTTTGCACTTAAAATATCGATTTTGAGCATATTTTGGCTCTGTATCTTGAAAACATTCTAGCAAAGAGTAGGCATGTACAGATATCTTCTGTGACACAAAAATATCGAATTTTGGGGTGTTTTGAGCCTGAATTCTAGATATAAACGGGTACAGAAGATGCATGCAAATATCGACTTTGAGCACCCAAAATATCGATTTTCAGCATGTTTTTGACATATACTTTGAAAATACTCTAACACGAAGTAGGCATGTACAGATATCTTCTGTGACACAAAAATATCGAATTTTCGGGTGTTTTGAGCCTGAATTCTAGATATAAACGGGTTCAGAAGATGCATGCACATATCGACATTGGACAACTAAATAATCGATTTTTAGCATGTTTTGAGCCTATATTTTGAAAACATTCTGGCACTAAGTAGGCAGGTACAGATCGCTTCTTGGGACCCAAAAATATTGAATTTTCCGTCGTTTTTAGCCTGAATTTGAGATATAAACGGGTACTGAAGATGCTTGCAGATATCAACTTTGGGCACCCAAAATATCGATTTTTAGCATGTTTTTGGCCTATATTTTGAAAATACTCTAACACAGAGTAGGCATGTACAGATCGCTTCTGTGACCCAAAAATATCGAATTTTCGGGTGTTTTGAGCCTGAATTTGGGATATAAACGGGTACAGAACATGCATGCACATATCGACTTATGACACATAAAATATCGATTTTTAGCATGTTTTGACCCTATATTTTGAAAACATTCTAGCACTGAGTAGGCATGTACAGATCACTTCTTGGACCCAAAAATATCGAATTTTTGGGTGTTTTGAGCCTGCATTTGAGATATAAAAGGGTACTGATGATGCATGCACATATCGACTTTTTGTAACTAAAATATCGATTTTGAGCATATTTTGGGTCTGTATCTTGAAAACATTCTAGCAAAGAGTAGGCATGTACAAGTCGCTTCTGGGACCCCAAAATATCGAATTTTCGGGTGTTTTGAGCCTGAAATTGAGATATAAACGGGTACAGAAGATAGATGCACACACCGACTATGTGGAGCTAAAATATCGATTTTCAGCATGTTTTGGGCATGTATTTTAAAAATACTCTAACACGGAGTAGGCATGTACAGATCGTTTCTGGGAAACAAAAATATCGAATTTTCGGGTGTTTTGAGCCTGAATTTGAGATATAAACAGGTACAGAAGATGCATGCACATATCGAGTTTGGGCACCTAAAATACCGATTTTCAGCATGTTTTATGGCCTGTATTTTGAAAGTACTCTAACACCGAGTAGACAAGTACAGATATCTTCTGTGACCCAAAAATCTCGAATTTTCGGGTGTTTTGAGCCTGAATTTGAGATATAAACGGGTACAGAAGATGCATGCACATATCGACTTTGGGCACCTAAAATATCGATTTTTAGTATGTTTTATGGCCTGTATTTTGAAAGTACTCTAACACGGAGTAGACAAGTACAGATCGCTTCTGGGAGCCAAAAATATCGAATTTTCGGGTGTTTTGAGCCTAAATTTCAGATATAAACGGTTAATTAACATGCATGCACATATCGACATTGGGCACCTAAAATATCGATTTTTAGCATGTATTTTGCCTATATTTTGAAAATATTCTAGCACAGAGTAGGCAGGTACAGATCGCTTCTGTGACCCAAAAATATCGAATTTTTGGGTGTTTTGAGACTGAATTTGGGATATAAACTGGTACAAAAGATGTATGCACATATCGACTTTGGACACCTAAAATGTCGATTTTTAGCATGTTTTAAGCCTATATTTTAAAAACAGTCTAGCACTGAGTAGACATGTACAGATCGCTTCTGGGACACAAAAATATCGAATTTTCGAAGTTTTGAGCCTGAATTTGAGATATAACCGGGTACAGAGGATGCATACACATATTGACTTTGGGCACATAAAATATCGATTTTCAGCATGTTTTGGGCCTGTATTTTAAAAACACTCTAACACGGAGTATGCACGTACAGATCGCTTCTGGGACCCAAAAACATTGAGTTTTCGGGTGTTTTGAGCCTGAATTTGAGATATAAACGGGTACATAAGATGCATGCACATATCGACTTTGGGCACCTATAATATCGATTTTGAGCATCTTTTGGGCGTATAATTTGAAAATATTCTAGCACTGAGTAGGCATGTACAGATCGCTTCTGGGACTCAAAAAAATCGAATTTTCGGGTGTTATGAGCCAGAATTTGGGATATAACCGGGTACAGAGGATGCATGCACAAATCGACTTTTTGCACCTAAAATATTGATTTTGAGCATGTTTTGGGTCTGTATCTTGAAAAAATTCTAGCAAGGAGTAAGCATGTACAGATAGCTTCTGGGACCCAAAAATATCGAATTTTTGGGTGTTTTGAACCAGAATTAGGGGTATAGACGGATACAGAAGATGCATGAACATATCGACTTTGGGCACCTAAAATATCGATTTTGAGCATGTTTTGGGCCTGTATTTTGAAAATACTCTAACACGGAGTAGGCATGTGCAGATCGCTTCTGGGACCAAAAAATATTGAATTTTTGGGTGTTTTGAGCCTGCATTTGAGATATAAACGGGTACTGAAGATGGATGCTCATATCGACTTTTTGCACTTAAAATATCGATTTTGAGCATATTTTGGCTCTGTATCTTGAAAACATTCTAGCAAAGAGTAGGCATGTACAGATATCTTCTGTGACACAAAAATATCGAATTTTCGGGTGTATTGAGCCTGAATTCTAGATATAAACGGGTACAGAAGATGCATGCAAATATCGACTTTGAGCACCCAAAATATCGATTTTCAGCATGTTTTTGACATGTACTTTGAAAATACTCTAACACGAAGTAGGCATGTACAGATATCTTCTGTGACCCAAAAATCTCGAATTTTCGGGTGTTTTGAGCCTGAATTCTAGATATAAACGGGTTCAGAAGATGCATGCACATATCGACATTGGACAACTAAATAATCGATTTTTAGCATGTTTTGAGCCTATATTTTGAAAACATTCTGGCACTGAGTAGGCAGGTACAGATCGCTTCTTGGGACCCAAAAATATTGAATTTTCCGTCGTTTTTAGCCTGAATTTGAGATATAAACGGGTACTGAAGATGCTTGCAGATATCAACTTTGGGCACCCAAAATATCGATTTTTAGCATGTTTTTGGCCTATATTTTGAAAATACTCTAACACAGAGTAGGCATGTACAGATCGCTTCTGTGACCCAAAAATATCGAATTTTCGGGTGTTTTGAGCCTGAATTTGGGATATAAACGGGTACAGAACATGCATGCACATATCGACTTATGACACATAAAATATCGATTTTTAGCATGTTTTGACCCTATAATTTGAAAACATTCTAGCACTGAGTAGGCATGTACAGATCACTTCTTGGACCCAAAAATATCGAATTTTTGGGTGTTTTGAGCCTGCATTTGAGATATAAAAGGGTACTGAAGATGCATGCACATATCGACTTTTTGTAACTAAAATATCGATTTTGAGCATATTTTGGGTCTGTATCTTGAAAACATTCTAGCAAAGAGTAGGCATGTACAAGTCGCTTCTGGGACCCCAAAATATCGAATTTTCGGGTGTTTTGAGCCTGAAATTGAGATATAAACGGGTACAGAAGATAGATGCACACACCGACTATGAGGAGCTAAAATATCGATTTTCAGCATGTTTTGGGCATGTATTTTAAAAATACTCTAACACGGAGTAGGCATGTACAGATCGTTTCTGGGACCCAAAAATATCGAATTTTCGGGTGTTTTGAGCCTGAATTTGAGATATAAACAGGTACAGAAGATGCATGCACATATCGAGTTTGGGCACCTAAAATACCGATTTTCAGCATGTTTTATGGCCTGTATTTTGAAAGTACTCTAACACCGAGTAGACAAGTACAGATATCTTCTGTGACCCAAAAATCTCGAATTTTCGGGTGTTTTGAGCCTGAATTTGAGATATAAACGGGTACAGAAGATGCATGCACATATCGACTTTGTTCACCTAAAATATCGATTTTTAGTATGTTTTATGGCCTGTATTTTGAAAGTACTCTAACACGGAGTAGACAAGTACAGATCGCTTCTGGGAGCCAAAAATATCGAATTTTCGGGTGTTTTGAGCCTAAATTTCAGATATAAACGGTTAATTAACATGCATGCACATATCGACATTGGGCACCTAAAATATCGATTTTTAGCATGTATTTTGCCTATATTTTGAAAATATTCTAGCACAGAGTAGGCAGGTACAGATCGCTTCTGTGACCCAAAAATATCGAATTTTTGGGTGTTTTGAGACTGAATTTGGGATATAAACTGGTACAAAAGATGTATGCACATATCGACTTTGGACACCTAAAATGTCGATTTTTAGCATGTTTTAAGCCTATATTTTAAAAACAGTCTAGCACTGAGTAGACATGTACAGATCGCTTCTGGGACACAAAAATATCGAATTTTCGAAGTTTTGAGCCTGAATTTGAGATATAACCGGGTACAGAGGATGCATACACATATTGACTTTGGGCACATAAAATATCGATTTTCAGCATGTTTTGGGCCTGTATTTTAAAAACACTCTAACACGGAGTATGCACGTACAGATCGCTTCTGGGACCCAAAAACATTGAGTTTTCGGGTGTTTTGAGCCTGAATTTGAGATATAAACGGGTACATAAGATGCATGCACATATCGACTTTGGGCACCTATAATATCGATTTTGAGCATCTTTTGGGCGTATAATTTGAAAATATTCTAGCACTGAGTAGGCATGTACAGATCGCTTCTGGGACTCAAAAAAATCGAATTTTCGGGTGTTATGAGCCAGAATTTGGGATATAACCGGGTACAGAGGATGCATGCACAAATCGACTTTTTGCACCTAAAATATTGATTTTGAGCATGTTTTGGGTCTGTATCTTGAAAAAATTCTAGCAAGGAGTAGGCATGTACAGATAGCTTCTGGGACCCAAAAATATCGAATTTTTGGGTGTTTTGAACCAGAATTAGGGGTATAGACGGATACAGAAGATGCATGAACATATCGACTTTGGGCACCTAAAATATCGATTTTGAGCATGTTTTGGGCCTGTATTTTAAAAATACTCTAACACGGAGTAGGCATGTGCAGATCGCTTCTGGGACCAAAAAATATTGAATTTTTGGGTGTTTTGAGCCTGCATTTGAGATATAAACGGGTACTGAAGATGCATGCTCATATCGACTTTTTGCACTTAAAATATCGATTTTGAGCATATTTTGGCTCTGTATCTTGAAAACATTCTAGCAAAGAGTAGGCATGTACAGATATCTTCTGTGACACAAAAATATCGAATTTTGGGGTGTTTTGAGCCTGAATTCTAGATATAAACGGGTACAGAAGATGCATGCAAATATCGACTTTGAGCACCCAAAATATCGATTTTCAGCATGTTTTTGACATATACTTTGAAAATACTCTAACACGAAGTAGGCATGTACAGATATCTTCTGTGACACAAAAATATCGAATTTTCGGGTGTTTTGAGCCTGAATTCTAGATATAAACGGGTTCAGAAGATGCATGCACATATCGACATTGGACAACTAAATAATCGATTTTTAGCATGTTTTGAGCCTATATTTTGAAAACATTCTGGCACTAAGTAGGCAGGTACAGATCGCTTCTTGGGACCCAAAAATATTGAATTTTCCGTCGTTTTTAGCCTGAATTTGAGATATAAACGGGTACTGAAGATGCTTGCAGATATCAACTTTGGGCACCCAAAATATCGATTTTTAGCATGTTTTTGGCCTATATTTTGAAAATACTCTAACACAGAGTAGGCATGTACAGATCGCTTCTGTGACCCAAAAATATCGAATTTTCGGGTGTTTTGAGCCTGAATTTGGGATATAAACGGGTACAGAACATGCATGCACATATCGACTTATGACACATAAAATATCGATTTTTAGCATGTTTTGACCCTATATTTTGAAAACATTCTAGCACTGAGTAGGCATGTACAGATCACTTCTTGGACCCAAAAATATCGAATTTTTGGGTGTTTTGAGCCTGCATTTGAGATATAAAAGGGTACTGAAGATGCATGCACATATCGACTTTTTGTAACTAAAATATCGATTTTGAGCATATTTTGGGTCTGTATCTTGAAAACATTCTAGCAAAGAGTAGGCATGTACAAGTCGTTTCTGGGACCCCAAAATATCGAATTTTCGGGTGTTTTGAGCCTGAAATTGAGATATAAACGGGTACAGAAGATAGATGCACACACCGACTATGTGGAGCTAAAATATCGATTTCCAGCATGTTTTGGGCATGTATTTTAAAAATACTCTAACACGGAGTAGGCATGTACAGATCGTTTCTGGGACCCAAAAATATCGAATTTTCGGGTGTTTTGAGCCTGAATTTGAGATATAAACAGGTACAGAAGATGCATGCACATATCGAGTTTGGGCACCTAAAATACCGATTTTCAGCATGTTTTATGGCCTGTATTTTGAAAGTACTCTAACACCGAGTAGACAAGTACAGATATCTTCTGTGACCCAAAAATCTCGAATTTTCGGGTGTTTTGAGCCTGAATTTGAGATATAAACGGGTACAGAAGATGCATGCACATATCGACTTTGGGCACCTAAAATATCGATTTTTATTATGTTTTATGGCCTGTATTTTGAAAGTACTCTAACACGGAGTAGACAAGTACAGATCGCTTCTGGGAGCCAAAAATATCGAATTTTCGGGTGTTTTGAGCCTAAATTTCAGATATAAACGGTTAATTAACATGCATGCACATATCGACATTGGGCACCTAAAATATCGATTTTTAGCATGTATTTTGCCTATATTTTGAAAATATTCTAGCACAGAGTAGGCAGGTACAGATCGCTTCTGTGACCCAAAAATATCGAATTTTTGGGTGTTTTGAGACTGAATTTGGGATATAAACTGGTACAAAAGATGTATGCACATATCGACTTTGGACACCTAAAATGTCGATTTTTAGCATGTTTTAAGCCTATATTTTAAAAACAGTCTAGCACTGAGTAGACATGTACAGATCGCTTCTGGGACACAAAAATATCGAATTTTCGAAGTTTTTAGCCTGAATTTGAGATATAACCGGGTACAGAGGATGCATACACATATTGACTTTGGGCACATAAAATATCGATTTTCAGCATGTTTTGGGCCTGTATTTTAAAAACACTCTAACACGGAGTATGCACGTACAGATCGCTTCTGGGACCCAAAAACATTGAGTTTTCGGGTGTTTTGAGCCTGAATTTGAGATATAAACGGGTACATAAGATGCATGCACATATCGACTTTGGGCACCTATAATATCGATTTTGAGCATCTTTTGGGCGTATAATTTGAAAATATTCTAGCACTGAGTAGGCATGTACAGATCGCTTCTGGGACTCAAAAAAATCGAATTTTCGGGTGTTATGAGCCAGAATTTGGGATATAACCGGGTACAGAGGATGCATGCACAAATCGACTTTTTGCACCTAAAATATTGATTTTGAGCATGTTTTGGGTCTGTATCTTGAAAAAATTCTAGCAAGGAGTAGGCATGTACAGATAGCTTCTGGGACCCAAAAATATCGAATTTTTGGGTGTTTTGAAACAGAATTAGGGGTATAGACGGATACAGAAGATGCATGAACATATCGACTTTGGGCACCTAAAATATCGATTTTGAGCATGTTTTGGGCCTGTATTTTGAAAATACTCTAACACGGAGTAGGCATGTGCAGATCGCTTCTGGGACCAAAAAATATTGAATTTTTGGGTGTTTTGAGCCTGCATTTGAGATATAAACGGGTACTGAAGATGCATGCTCATATCGACTTTTTGCACTTAAAATATCGATTTTGAGCATATTTTGGCTCTGTATCTTGAAAACATTCTAGCAAAGAGTAGGCATGTACAGATATCTTCTGTGACACAAAAATATCGAATTTTCGGGTGTTTTGAGCCTGAATTCTAGATATAAACGGGTACAGAAGATGCATGCAAATATCGACTTTGAGCACCCAAAATATCGATTTTCAGCATGTTTTTGACATGTACTTTGAAAATACTCTAACACGAAGTAGGCATGTACAGATATCTTCTGTGACACAAAAATATCGAATTTTCGGATGTTTTGAGCCTGAATTCTAGATATAAACGGGTTCAGAAGATGCATGCACATATCGACATTGGACAACTAAATAATCGATTTTTAGCATGTTTTGAGCCTATATTTTGAATACATTCTGGCACTGAGTAGGCAGGTACAGATCGCTTCTTGGGACCCAAAAATATTGAATTTTCCGTCGTTTTGAGCCTGAATTTGGGATATAAACGGGTACAGAACATGCATGCACATATCGACTTATGACACATAAAATATCGATTTTTAGCATGTTTTGACCCTATATTTTGAAAACATTCTAGCACTGAGTAGGCATGTACAGATCACTTCTTGGACCCAAAAATATCGAATTTTCGGGTGTTTTGAGCCTGAATTTGGGATATAAACGGGTACAAAAGATGTATGCACAAATCGACTTTGGACACGTAAAATATCGATTTTTAGCATGTTTTGGGCCTATATTTTGAAAACATTCTAGCACTAAGTAGACATGTACAGATCGCTTCGGGGACCCAAAAATATCGAATTTTTGGGTGTTTTGAGCCTGCATTTGAGATATAAAAGAGTACTGAAGATGCATGCACATATCGACTTTTTGTACCTAAAATATCGATTTTGAGCATATTTTGGGGCTGTATCTTGAAAACATTCTAGCAAAGAGTAGGCATGTACAAGTCGCTTCTGGGACCCCAAAATATCGAATTTTCGGGTGTTTTGAGCCTGAATTTGAGATATAAACGGGTACAGAAGATAGATGCACACACCGACTATGTGGAGCTAAAATATCGATTTTGAGCATGTTTTGGGCATGTATTTTAAAAATACTCTAACACGGAGTAGGCATGTACAGATCGTTTCTGGGACCCAAAAATATCGAATTTTCGGGTGTTTTGAGCCTGAATTTGAGATATAAACAGGTACAGAAGATGCATGCACATATCGAGTTTGGGCACCTAAAATACCGATTTTCAGCATGTTTTATGGCCTGTATTTTGAAAGTACTCTAACACCGAGTAGACAAGTACAGATATCTTCTGTGACCCAAAAATCTCGAATTTTCGGGTGTTTTGAGCCTGAATTTGAGATATAAACGGGTACAGAAGATGCATGCACATATCGACTTTGGGCACCTAAAATATCGATTTTTAGTATGTTTTATGGCCTGTATTTTGAAAGTACTCTAACACGGAGTAGACAAGTACAGATCGCTTCTGGGAGCCAAAAATATCGAATTTTCGGGTGTTTTGAGCCTAAATTTCAGATATAAACGGTTAATTAACATGCATGCACATATCGACATTGGGCACCTAAAATATCGATTTTTAGCATGTATTTTGCCTATATTTTGAAAATATTCTAGCACAGAGTAGGCAGGTACAGATCGCTTCTGTGACCCAAAAATATCGAATTTTTGGGTGTTTTGAGACTGAATTTGGGATATAAACTGGTACAAAAGATGTATGCACATATCGACTTTGGACACCTAAAATGTCGATTTTTAGCATGTTTTAAGCCTATATTTTAAAAACAGTCTAGCACTGAGTAGACATGTACAGATCACTTCTGGGACACAAAAATATCGAATTTTCGAAGTTTTGAGCCTGAATTTGAGATATAACCGGGTACAGAGGATGCATACACATATTGACTTTGGGCACATAAAATATCGATTTTCAGCATGTTTTGGGCCTGTATTTTAAAAACACTCTAACACGGAGTATGCACGTACAGATCGCTTCTGGGACCCAAAAACATTGAGTTTTCGGGTGTTTTGAGCCTGAATTTGAGATATAAACGGGTACATAAGATGCATGCACATATCGACTTTGGGCACCTATAATATCGATTTTGAGCATCTTTTGGGCGTATAATTTGAAAATATTCTAGCACTGAGTAGGCATGTACAGATCGCTTCTGGGACTCAAAAAAATCGAATTTTCGGGTGTTATGAGCCAGAATTTGGGATATAACCGGGTACAGAGGATGCATGCACAAATCGACTTTTTGCACCTAAAATATTGATTTTGAGCATGTTTTGGGTCTGTATCTTGAAAAAATTCTAGCAAGGAGTAGGCATGTACAGATAGCTTCTGGGACCCAAAAATATCGAATTTTTGGGTGTTTTGAACCAGAATTAGGGATATAGACGGATACAGAAGATGCATGCACATATCGACATTGGACAACTAAATAATCGATTTTTAGCATGTTTTGAGCCTATATTTTGAAAACATTCTGGCACTGAGTAGGCAGGTACAGATCGCTTCTTGGGACCCAAAAATATTGAATTTTCCGTCGTTTTTAGCCTGAATTTGAGATATAAACGGGTACTGAAGATGCTTGCAGATATCAACTTTGGGCACCCAAAATATCGATTTTTAGCATGTTTTTGGCCTATATTTTGAAAATACTCTAACACAGAGTAGGCATGTACAGATCGCTTCTGTAACCCAAAAATATCGAATTTTCGGGTGTTTTGAGCCTGAATTTGGGATATAAACGGGTACAGAACATGCATGCACATATCGACTTATGACACATAAAATATCGATTTTTAGCATGTTTTGACCCTATATTTTGAAAACATTCTAGCACTGAGTAGGCATGTACAGATCACTTCTTGGACCCAAAAATATCGAATTTTCGGGTGTTTTGAGCCTGAATTTGGGATATAAACGGGTACAAAAGATGTATGCACAAATCGACTTTGGACACGTAAAATATCGATTTTTAGCATGTTTTGGGCCTATATTTTGAAAACATTCTAGCACTAAGTAGACATGTACAGATCGCTTCGGGGACCCAAAAATATCGAATTTTTGGGTGTTTTGAGCCTGCATTTGAGATATAAAAGGGTACTGAAGATGCATGCACATATCGACTTTTTGTACCTAAAATATCGATTTTGAGCATATTTTGGGGCTGTATCTTGAAAACATTCTAGCAAAGAGTAGGCATGTACAAGTCGCTTCTGGGACCCCAAAATATCGAATTTTCGGGTGTTTTGAGCCTGAATTTGAGATATAAACGGGTACAGAAGATAGATGCACACACCGACTATGTGGAGCTAAAATATCGATTTTCAGCATATTTTGGGCATGTATTTTAAAAATACTCTAACACGGAGTAGGCATGTACAGATCGCTTCTGGGACCCAAAAATATCGAATTTTCGGGTGTTTTGAGCCTGAATTTGAGATATAAACAGGTACAGAAGATGCATGCACATATCGAGTTTGGGCACCTAAAATACCGATTTTCAGCATGTTTTATGGCCTGTATTTTGAAAGTACTCTAACACCGAGTAGACAAGTACAGATATCTTCTGTGACCCAAAAATCTCGAATTTTCGGGTGTTTTGAGCCTGAATTTGAGATATAAACGGGTACAGAAGATGCATGCACATATCGACTTTGGGCACCTAAAATATCGATTTTTAGTATGTTTTATGGCCTGTATTTTGAAAGTACTCTAACACGGAGTAGACAAGTACAGATCCCTTCTGGGAGCCAAAAACATCGAATTTTCGGGTGTTTTGAGCCTAAATTTCAGATATAAACGGTTAATTAACATGCATGCACATATCGACATTGGGCACCTAAAATATCGATTTTTAGCATGTATTGGGCCTATATTTTGAAAATATTCTAGCACAGAGTAGGCAGGTACAGATCGCTTCTGGGACCCAAAAATATCGAATTTTTGGGTGTTTTGAGACTGAATTTGGGATATAAACTGGTACAAAAGATGTATGCACATATCGACTTTGGACACCTAAAATGTCGATTTTTAGCATGTTTTAAGCCTATATTTTTAAAACAGTCTAGCACTGAGTAGACATGTACAGATAGCTTCTGGGACCCAAAGATATTGAATTTTTGGCTGTTTTGAGCCCGAATTTGAGATATAAACGGGTACTGAAGATGCAGGCACATATCGACTTTTTGCACCCAAAATATTGATTTTGAGCTTGTTTTGGATCTGTATCTTAAAAACATTCTAGTAAGGAGTAGGCATGTACAGATTGCTTCTAGGACCCAAAAATACCGAATTTTCGGGTATTTTGAGCCTTATTTTGAGATATAAATGGATACTAAAGATGCATGCACATATCGACTTTTTGCACCTAATATATCTATTTTTAGCATGTTTTGGGTCTGTATCTTGAAAACATTCTAAGAAGGTGTAGGCATAGACATATCGTTTCTGGGACACAAAAATATCTAATTTTCGGGTGTTTTGAGCCTGAATTTGGGATATAAACTGGTACAAAAGATGCATGCACATATCGACTTTGGGCACCCAAAATATCGATTTTTAGTATGTTTTGGGCCAATATTTTGAAAATATTCTATTACTAAGTAAGCATGTACAGATAGCTTCTGGGACTCAAAAAAATTAAATTTTCGGGTGTTTTGAGCCTGAATTTGAGATATAAACGGGTACAAAAGATGTATGCACATATTGACTTTTGACACCTAAAATATCGAATTTTAGCATGTTTCAAGCCTATATTTTGAAAACATTCTAGCACTGAGTAGATATGTACAGATCACTTCTGGGATCCAAAAATATCGAATTTTCGGGTGTTTTAAGCCTGAATTTGGGATATAAAAGGGTACACAACATGCATGCACATATCGACTTTGGGCACCTAAAATATCGATTTTCAGCTTGTTTTGGGCCTGTATTTTGAAAGTACTCTAACACGGAGTAGGCATGTACAGATCGCTTCTGGGACCCAAAAATATTAAATTTTCGGGTGTTTTGAGCCTGAATTTGAGATATAAACAGGTACAGAAGATGCATGCACATATCGACTATGGGCAGCTAAAATATCGATTTTCAGCATGTTTTGGGCATGTATTTTGAAAATACTCAAACACGGGGTAGGCATATACAGATCGCTTCTGGGCCCCAAAAATATCGAATTTTCGGGTGTTTTGAGCCAATATTTGGGATATAAACGGGTACAGAACATTAATGCACATATTGACTTTGGGCACCTAAAATATCAATTTTCAGCATGTTTTGGGCCTGTATTTAAAAACACTGTAACACGGAGTATGCATGAACAGATCGCTTCTGGGACACAAAAATATCGAATTTTCGGAGTTTTGAGCCTGAATTTGAGATATAAACGGGTACAGAAGATGCATGCTCATATCGACTTTTTACACCTAAAATATCGATTTTAAAGCATGTTTTGGGTCTGTATCTTAAAACTTTCTAGCAAGAGGTAGGCATGTACATATTGCTTCTGGGACCCAAAAATATCGAATTTTCGAGTGTTTTGAACCTAAATTTGGGATATAGACGGGTACAGAAGATTCATACACATATTGACTTTGGGCAGCTAAAATATCGATTTACAGCATGTTTTAGGCCTGTATTTTGAAAATACTCTAACACAGAGTAGGCATGCACAGATCGCTTTTGGGACCCAAAAATATCGAATTTTTGGGTGTTTTGAGCCTGAATTTGAGATATAAACGGGTACAGAAGATGCATGCACATTTCGACTTTGGGCACCTAAAATATCGATTTTGAGCATGTTTTGGGCCTGTATTTTGAAAATACTCTAACACGGAGTAGGCATGTACAAATCGCTTCGGGGACAAAAAAAATATTTAATTTTCGGGTGTTTTAAGCCTGAATTTGAGATATAAACGGGTACAGAAGATGCATGCACATATCGTGTTTGGGCACAAAAAATATCGATTTTTAGTATGTTTTGGGCCTGTATTTTAAAAATACTCTAACACGGAGTAGACATGTACAGATCGCTTTTGGGACCCCAAAAAATCGAATATCGAATTTTTGGGTGTTTTGAGCCTGAATTTAAGATTTAAACGGGTACAGAAGATGCATGCACATATCGACTTTTTGCACCTAAAATATCGATTTTGAGCATGTTTTGGGTCTGTATCTTGAAAACATTCTAGCAAGGAGTAGGCATGTACAGATCGCTTCTGGGACCCCAAAATATCGAATTTTCTGGTGTTTTGAACCTGAATTAGGGATATACACGTGTACAGAAGATGCATACACATTTTGACTTTGGGCACATAAAATATCGATTTTGAGCATTTTTCGAGAATTTTTTTTAAAAACACTCTAACACGGAGTGTGCACGTACAGATCGCATCTGGGACCCAAAAATATTGAATTTTCGGGTGTTTTAAGCCTGAATTTGAGATATAAACGGGTACAGAAGATGCAGACACATATCGACTTTGGGCACCTAAAATATCGATTTTGAGCATGTTTTGGGCCTGTATTTTGAAAATACTCTAACACGGAGTAGGGATGTACAGATCGCTTCTGGGACACAAAAATATCGAATTTTTGGGTGTTTTGAGCCTGAATTTGAGATATAAACGGGTTCAGAAGATGCATGCACATATCGACTTTGGACACTTAAAATATCGATTTATAGCATGTTTTGAGCCTGAATCTTTAAAATACTCTAACACTGAGTAGACACGTACAGATCGCTTCTGGGACCCAAATGAATCGAATTTTCGGGTGTTCTGAGCCTGAATTTGAGATATGAACGGGTACAGAAGATGCATGCACATATCGACTTTGGGCACCTAAAATATCGATTTTGAGCATGTTTTTGGCCCGTATATTTAAAATACTCTAACACTGAGTAGACTCGGACAGATCGCTTCTGGAACCCAAATAAATCGAATTTTAGTGTGTTCTGAGCCTGAATTTGAGATATGAACGGATACTGAAGATGCATGCACATATCGACTTTGGGAAACTAAAATATCGATTTCGAGCATGTTTTGGGCCTGTATATTGAAAAAAACTATAGCACAGTGTAGATATGCAGAGATCGCTTCTGGGACACAAAAATATCGATTTTTTGGGTGTTTTGAGCCTGAATTTGAGATATAAACGGGTACAGAAGATGCATGCACATATCGACTTTGGCACCCAAAATATCGATTTTTAGTATGTTTTGGCCGTATAATTTGAAAATATTCTAGCACTGAGTAGGCATATACAGATCACTTCTGGGACAAAAAAATACCGAATTTTCGGGGGTTTTGAGCCAGAATTTGGGATATAACCGGGTACAGAGGATGCATGCACATATCGACTTTTTGCACCTAAAATATCGATTTTAAGCATGTTTTGTGTCTGTATCTTGAAAACATTCTAGCAAGGAGTAGGCATGTACAGGTCGCTTCTGGGACCCAAAAATATCGAATTTTCTGGTGTTTTGAACCAGAATTAGGGATATACACGGGTACAGAAGATGCATACACATATTGACTTTGGGCACATAAAATATCGATTTTCAGCATGTTTTGGGCCTGTATTTTTAAAACACTCTAACAAGGAGTACGCACGTACAGATCGCTTCTGGGACCCAAAAACATTGAATTTTCGGGTGTTTTGAGCCTGAATTTGTGATATAAACGGGTACAGAAGATGCATGCACATATCGACTTTGGGCACCCAAAATATCGATTTTGAGCATGTTTTGGACCTGTGTTTTGAAAATACTCTAACACGGAGTAGGCATGTACAGATCGCTTTTGGGACCCAAAAATATCAAATTTTCGGGTGTTTTGAGCCTGAATTTGAGATATAAGCGGGTACAGAAGATGCATGCACATATCGACTTTTTGCACCTAAAATATCGATTTTGAGCATGTTTTGGGTTTGTATCTTGAAAACATTCTATCAAGAAGTAGGCATGTACAGATTGCTTCTGGGACCCAAAAATATCGAATTTTCGAATGTTTTGAACCTCAATTTGGGATATAGACGGGTACAGAAGATGCATACACATATTGACTTTGGGCACATAAAATATCGATTTTCAGCATGTTTTGGGCCTGTATTTTAAAAACACTCTAACACGGAGTATCCACGTACAGATCGCTTCTGGGACCCAAAAACATTGAATTTTTGGGTGTTTTGAGCATTAATTTGAGATATAAACGGGAACAGAAGATGCATGCACATATCGACTTTAGGCACCTAAAATATCGATTTTGAGCATCTTTTGGGCCTGTATTTTGAAAATACTCAAACACGGTGTAGACATGTACAGATCGCTTCTGGGACACAAAAATATCGATTTTTTGGGTGTTTTGAGCCTGAATTTGAGATATAAACGGGTACAGAAGATGCATGCACATATCGACTTTGGGACCCAAAATATCGATTTTTAGTATGTTTTGGGCGTATAATTTGAAAATATTCTTACACTGAGTAGGCATGTACAGATCGCTTCTGGAACCCAAAAATATCGAATTTTGGGGGGTTTTGAGCCTGAATTTGGGATATAACCGGGTACAGAGGATGCATGCACATATTGCCTTTTTGCACCTAAAATATCGATTTTGAGCATGTTTTAGGTCTGTATCTTGAAAACATTCTAGCAAGGAGTAGGCATGTACAGATCGCGTCTGGGACCCAAAAATACCTAATTTTCTGGTGTTTTGAACCTGAATTTGAGATATAGACGGGTACAGAAGATGCATACACATATTGACTTTTGGCTCCCAAAATATAGATTTTCAGCATGTTTTAAGCCTGTATTTTGAAAATACTTTAACACGGAGAAGGCATGTACAGATCGCTTCTGGGACCCAAAAATATCGAATTTTCGGGTGTTTTGAGCCTGAATTTGAGATATAAACGGATACAGAAGATGCATGCACATATTGACTTTGGGCACCTAAAATATCGATTTTGAGCATGTTTTGGGCCTGTATTTTGAAAATACTGTACCACGGAGTAGGCATGTACAGATCGCTTCTGGGACACAAAAATATGGATTTTTTGGGTGTTTTGAGCCTGAATTTGAGATATAAACGGGTCCAGAAGATGTATGCACATATCGACTTTGGACACCTAAAATATCGATTTTTAGTATGTTTTGGGCCTGTATTTTAAAAATACTCTAACACGGAGTAGACATGTACAGATCGCTTTTGGGACCCAAAAATATCGAATTTTCGGGAGTTTTGAGCCTAAATTTGAGATATAACCGGGTACAGAGGATGCATGCACATATCGACTTTTTGCACCTAAAATATCGATTTTGAGAATGTTTTGGGTCTGTATCTTGAAAACATTCTAGCAAGGAGTAGGCATATACAGATCGCTTCTGGGACCCAAAAATACCGAATTTTCTGGTGTTTTGAACCTGAATTTATTTGGGATATACACGGGTACAGAAGATGCATACACATATTGACTTTGTGCACCTAAAATATAGATTTTCAGCATGTTTTGAGCCTGTATTTTGAAAATACTTTAACACGGAGAAGGCATGTACAGATCGCTTCTGGAACCCAAAAATATCGAATTTTCGGGGGTTTTGAGCCAGAATTTGGGATATAAACGGGTCCAGAGGATGCATGCACATATCGACTTTTTGCACCTAAAATATCGATTTTGAGCATGTTTTGGGTCTGTATCTTGAAAACATTCTAGCAAGGAGTAGGCATGTACAGATAGCTTCTGGGACCCAAAAATACCGAATTTTCTGGTGTTTTGAACCTGAATTTATTTGGGATATACACGGGTACAGAAGATGCATACACATATTGACTTTGTGCACCTAAAATATAGATTTTCAGCATGTTTTGAGCCTGTATTTTGAAAATACTTTAACACGGAGAAGGCATGTACAGATCGCTTCTGGAACCCAAAAATATCGAATTTTCGGGGGTTTTGAGCCAGAATTTGGGATATAAACGGGTCCAGAGGATGCATGCACATATCGACTTTTTGCACCTATAATATCGATTTTGAGCATGTTTTGGGACTGTATCTTGAAAACATTCTAGCAAGAACTAGGCATGTACAGATTGCTTCTGGGACTCAAAAATATCGAATTTTTGTGTATTTTGAGCCAGAATTTGAGATATAAACGGGTACAGAAGTTGCATGCACATATCGACTTTGGGCACCCAAAATATCGATTTTTAGCATGTTCTGAGCCTATATTTTGAAAACATTCTAGCACTGAGTAGGCATGTACAGATCGCTTCTGGGACCCAAAAATATTAAATTTTCGGGAGTTTTCAGCCTGAATTTGAGATATAACCGGGTACAGAAGATGCATGCACATATCGACTTTTTGCACTTAATTAAAATATCGATTTTGAGCATGTTTTGGGTCTGTATCTTGAAAACATTCTAGCAAGGAGTAGGCATGTACAGATCTCTTCTGGGACCCAAAAATATCGAATTTTCTGATGTTTTGAACCAGAATTAGGGATATACACGGGTACAGAAGATCCATACACATATTGACTTTGGGCACATAAAATATCGATTTTCAGCATGTTTTAGGCCTGTATTTTAAAAATACTCTAACACGGAGTATGCATGTACAGATGGCTTTTGGGACCCAAATAAATCGAATTTTCGGTTGTTCTGAGCCTGAATTTGAGATATGAACAGGTACAGAAGATGCATGCACATATCGACTTCGGGCACCTAAAATATCGATTTTGAGCATGTTTTGGTCCTGTATTTTGAAAATACTCAAACACGGTGTAGACATGTACGGATCGCTTCTGGGACACAAAAATATCGAATTTTCGGGTTCTGAGACAGATATTGGGATATAACCGGGTACAGAGGATGCATGCACATATCGACTTTTTGCACCTAAAATATCGATTTTTAGCATGTTTTGGGCCTGTATTTTGAAAATACTCTAACACGGAGTAGGCATGTACAGATCGCTTCTGGGACACAAAAATATCGATTTTTTGGGTGTTTTGAGCCTGAATTTGAGATATAAACGGGTTCAGAAGATGCATGCACATATCGACTTTGGACACCTAAAATATCGATTTATAGCATGTTTTGAGCCTGTATTTTAAAAACATTCTAGTACTGAGTAGGCATGTGCAGATTGCTTAAGGGACCCAAATATATCGAATTTTCGGAGTTTTGAGCCTAAATTTGAGATATAAACGGGTACAAAAGATGCATGCACATATCGACTTTTTGCACTTAAAATATCGATTTTGATCATGTTTTGGGTCTGTATCTTGAAAATATTCTAGCAAGGAGTAGGCATGTACAGATCGCTTCTGGGACCCCAAAAAATCGAATTTTCTGGTGTTTTGAACCTGAATTAGGGATATACACGTGTACAGAAGATGCATACACATTTTGACTTTGGGCACATAAAATATCGATTTTGAGCATTTTTCGAGAATTTTGTTTAAAAACACTCTAACACGGAGTGTGCACGTACAGATCGCATCTGGGACCCAAAAATATTGAATTTTCGGGTGTTTTAAGCCTGAATTTGAGATATAAACGGGTACAGAAGATGCAGACACATATCGACTTTGGGCACCTAAAATATCGATTTTGAGCATGTTTTGGGCCTGTATTTTGAAAATACTCTAACACGGAGTAGGCATGTACAGATCGCTTCTGGGACACAAAAATATCGAATTTTTGGGTGTTTTGAGCCTGAATTTGAGATATAAACGGGTTCAGAAGATGCATGCACATATCGACTTTGGACACCTAAAATATCGATTTATAGCATGTTTTGAGCCTGAATCTTTAAAATACTCTAACACTGAGTAGACACGTACAGATCGCTTCTGGGACCTAAATAAATCGAATTTTCGGGTGTTCTGAGCCTGAATTTGAGATATGAACGGGTACAGAAGATGCATGCACATATCGACTTTGGGCACCTAAAATATCGATTTTGAGCATGTTTTTGGCCCGTATATTTAAAATACTCTAACACTGAGTAGACACGGACAGATCGCTTCTGGAACCCAAATAAATCGAATTTTAGTGTGTTCTGAGCCTGAATTTGAGATATAAACGGCTACAGAAGATGCATGCACATATCGACTTTGGCACCCAAAATATCGATTTTTAGTATGTTTTGGCCGTATAATTTGAAAATATTCTAGTACTGAGTAGGCATGTACAGATCACTTCTGGGACAAAAAAATACCGAATTTTCGGGGGTTTTGAGCCAGAATTTGGGATATAACCGGGTACAGAGGATGCATGCACATATCGACTTTTTGCACCTAAAATATCGATTTTAAGCATGTTTTGGGTCTGTATCTTGAAAACATTCTAGCAAGGAGTAGGCATGTACAGGTTGCTTCTGGGACCCAAAAATACCGAATTTTCGGGTGTTTTGAGCCTGAATTTGAGATATAAGCGGGTACAGAAGATGCATGCACATATCGACTTTTTGCACCTAAAATATCGATTTTGAGCATGTTTTGGGTCTGTATCTTAAAAACATTCTATCAAGAAGTAGGCATGTACAGATTGCTTCTGGGACCCAAAAACATTGAATTTTCGGGTGTTTTGAGCATTAATTTGAGATATAAACGGGAACAGAAGATGCATGCACATATCGACTTTGGGCACCTAAAATATCGATTTTGAGCATCTTTTGGGCCTGTATTTTGAAAATACTCAAACACGGTGTAGACATGTACAGATCGCTTCTGGGACACAAAAATATCGATTTTTTGGGTGTTTTGAACCTGAATTTGAGATATAGACGGGTACAGAAGATGCATACACATATTGACTTTTGGCTCCCAAAATATAGATTTTCAGCATGTTTTAAGCCTGTATTTTGAAAATACTTTAACACGGAGAAGGCATGTACAGATCGCTTCAGGGACCCAAAAATATCGAATTTTCGGGTGTTTTGAGCCTGAATTTGAGATATAAACGGATACAGAAGATGCATGCACATATTGACTTTGGGCACCTAAAATATCGATTTTGAGCATGTTTTGGGCCTGTATTTTGAAAATACTGTACCACGGAGTAGGCATGTACAGATCGCTTCTGGGACACAAAAATATGGATTTTTTGGGTGTTTTGAGCCTGAATTTGAGATATAAACGGGTACAGAAGATGTATGCACATATCGACTTTGGACACTTAAAATATCGATTTTTAGTATGTTTTGGGCCTGTATTTTAAAAATACTCTAACACGGAGTAGACATGTACAGATCGCTTTTGGGACCCAAAAATATCGAATATTCGGGAGTTTTGAGCCTAAATTTGAGATATAACCGGGTACAGAAGATGCATGCACATATCGACTTTTTGCACTTAATTAAAATATCGATTTTGAGCATGTTTTGGGTCTGTATCTTAAAAACATTCTAGCAAGGAGTAGGCATGTACAGATCTCTTCTGGGACCCAAAAATATCGAATATTCTGATTTTTTGAACCAGAATTAGGGATAAACACGGGTACAGAAGATCCATACACATATTGACTTTGGGCACATAAAATATCGATTTTCAGCATGTTTTGGGCCTGTATTTTAAAAATACTCTAACACGGAGTATGCACGTACAGATCGCTTCTGGGACCCAAAAACATTGAATTTTCGGGTGTTTTGAGCATTAATTTGAGATATAAACGGGTACAGAAGATGCATGCACATATCGACTTTGGGCACCTAAAATATCGATTTTAAGCATGTTTTGGGCCTGTATTTTGAAAATACTCAAACACGGTGTAGACATGTACAGATCGCTTCTGGGACACAAAAATATCGATTTTTTGGGTGTTTTGAGCCTGAATTTGAGATATAAACGGGTACAGAAGATGCATGCACATATCGACTTTGGCACCCAAAATATCGATTTTTAGTTTGTTTTGGGCGTATAATTTGAAAATATTCTAGCACTGAGTAGGCATGTAGAGATCGCTTCTGGAACCCAAAAATATCGAATTTTCGGGGGTTTTGAGCCAGAATTTGGGATATAACCGGGTACAAAGGATGCATGCACATATCGACTTTTTGCACCTAAAATATCGATTTTGAGCATGTTTTGGGTCTGTATCTTGAAAACATTCTAGCAAGGAGTAGGCATGTATAGATCGCTTCTGGGACCCAAAAATACCGAATTTTCTGGTGTTTTGAAACTGAATTTATTTGGGATATACACGGGTACAGAAGATGCATACACATATTGACTTTGTGCACCTAAAATATAGATTTTCAGCATGTTTTGAGCCTATATTTTGAAAATACTTTAACACGGAGAAGGCATGTACAGATCGCTTCTGGAACCCAAAAATATCGAATTTTCGGGTGTTTTGAGCATGAATTTGAGATATAAACGGGTACAGAAGATGCATGCACATATCGACTTTGGGCACCTAAAATATCGATTTTGAGCATCTTATGGGCCTGTATTTTGAAAATACTCTAACACGGTGTAGACATGTACAGATCGCTTCTGGGACATAAAAATATCGATTTTTTGGGTGTTTTGAGCCTGAATTTGAGATATAAAAGGGTACAGAAGATGCATGCACATATCGACTTTGGGACCCAAAATATCGATTTTTAGTATGTTTTGGGCGTATAATTTGAAAATATTCTAGCACTGAGTAGGCATGTACAGATCGCTTCTGGGACCCAAAAATATCGAATTTTCGGGGGTTTTGAGCCAGAATTTGGGAAATAACCGGGTACAGAAGATGCATGCACATATCGACTTTTTGCACCTAAAATATCGATTTTGAGCATGTTTTGGGTCTGTATCTTGAAAACATTCTGGCTAGGAGTAAGCATGTACAGATCGCTTCTGGGACCCAAAAATACCGAATTTTCTGTTGTTTTGAACCTGAATTTGAGATATAGACGGGTACAGAAGATGCATACACATATTGACTTTGGGCACCTAGAATATCGGTTTTGAGCATGTTTTGGGCCTGTATCTTGAAAAAATTCTAGCAAGGAGTAGGCATGTACAGATCGCTTCAGGGACCCAAAAATATCGAATTTTCGGGTGTTTTGAGCCTGAATTTGAGATATAAAAGGGTACAGAAGATGCATGCACATATCGACTTTGGGACCCAAAATATCGATTTTTAGTATGTTTTGGGCGTATAATTTGAAAATATTCTAGCACTGAGTAGGCATGTACAGATCGCTTCTGGGACCCAAAAATATCGAATTTTCGGGGGTTTTGAGCCAGAATTTGGGAAATAACCGGGTACAGAAGATGCATGCACATATCGACTTTTTGCACCTAAAATATCGATTTTGAGCATGTTTTGGGTCTGTATCTTGAAAACATTCTGGCACTGAGTAGGCATGTACAGATCGCTTCAGGGACCCAAAAATATCGAATTTTCGGGTGTTTTGAGCCTGAATTTGAGATATAAACGGATACAGAAGATGCATGCACATATTGACTTTGGGCACCTAAAATATCGATTTTGAGCATGTTTTGGGCCTGTATTTTGAAAATACTGTACCACGGAGTAGGCATGTACAGATCGCTTCTGGGACACAAAAATATGGATTTTTTGGGTGTTTTGAGCCTGAATTTGAGATATAAACGGGTACAGAAGATGTATGCACATATCGACTTTGGACACTTAAAATATCGATTTTTAGTATGTTTTGGGCCTGTATTTTAAAAATACTCTAACACGGAGTAGACATGTACAGATCGCTTTTGGGACCCAAAAATATCGAATATTCGGGAGTTTTGAGCCTAAATTTGAGATATAACCGGGTACAGAAGATGCATGCACATATCGACTTTTTGCACTTAATTAAAATATCGATTTTGAGCATGTTTTGGGTCTGTATCTTAAAAACATTCTAGCAAGGAGTAGGCATGTACAGATCTCTTCTGGGACCCAAAAATATCGAATATTCTGATTTTTTGAACCAGAATTAGGGATAAACACGGGTACAGAAGATCCATACACATATTGACTTTGGGCACATAAAATATCGATTTTCAGCATGTTTTGGGCCTGTATTTTAAAAATACTCTAACACGGAGTATGCACGTACAGATCGCTTCTGGGACCCAAAAACATTGAATTTTCGGGTGTTTTGAGCATTAATTTGAGATATAAACGGGTACAGAAGATGCATGCACATATCGACTTTGGGCACCTAAAATATCGATTTTAAGCATGTTTTGGGCCTGTATTTTGAAAATACTCAAACACGGTGTAGACATGTACAGATCGCTTCTGGGACACAAAAATATCGATTTTTTGGGTGTTTTGAGCCTGAATTTGAGATATAAACGGGTACAGAAGATGCATGCACATATCGACTTTGGCACCCAAAATATCGATTTTTAGTTTGTTTTGGGCGTATAATTTGAAAATATTCTAGCACTGAGTAGGCATGTAGAGATCGCTTCTGGAACCCAAAAATATCGAATTTTCGGGGGTTTTGAGCCAGAATTTGGGATATAACCGGGTACAAAGGATTCATGCACATATCGACTTTTTGCACCTAAAATATCGATTTTGAGCATGTTTTGGGTCTGTATCTTGAAAACATTCTAGCAAGGATTAGGCATGTACAGATCGCTTCTGGGACCCAAAAATACCGAATTTTCTGGTGTTTTGAAACTGAATTTATTTGGGATATACACGGGTACAGAAGATGCATACACATATTGACTTTGTGCACCTAAAATATAGATTTTCAGCATGTTTTGAGCCTATATTTTGAAAATACTTTAACACGGAGAAGGCATGTACAGATCGCTTCTGGAACCCAAAAATATCGAATTTTCGGGTGTTTTGAGCATGAATTTGAGATATAAACGGGTACAGAAGATGCATGCACATATCGACTTTGGGCACCTAAAATATCGATTTTGAGCATCTTATGGGCCTGTATTTTGAAAATACTCTAACACGGTGTAGACATGTACAGATCGCTTCTGGGACATAAAAATATCGATTTTTTGGGTGTTTTGAGCCTGAATTTGAGATATAAAAGGGTACAGAAGATGCATGCACATATCGACTTTGGGACCCAAAATATCGATTTTTAGTATGTTTTGGGCGTATAATTTGAAAATATTCTAGCACTGAGTAGGCATGTACAGATCGCTTCTGGGACCCAAAAATATCGAATTTTCGGGGGTTTTGAGCCAGAATTTGGGAAATAACCGGGTACAGAAGATGCATGCACATATCGACTTTTTGCACCTAAAATATCGATTTTGAGCATGTTTTGGGTCTGTATCTTGAAAACATTCTGGCTAGGAGTAAGCATGTACAGATCGCTTCTGGGACCAAAAAATACCGAATTTTCTGTTGTTTTGAACCTGAATTTGAGATATAGACGGGTACAGAAGATGCATACACATATTGACTTTGGGCACCTAGAATATCGGTTTTGAGCATGTTTTGGGCCTGTATCTTGAAAAAATTCTAGCAAGGAGTAGGCATGTACAGATTGCTCCTGGGACCCAAAAATATCGAATTTTCGGATGTTTTGAACCTGAATTTGGGATATAGACGGATGCAGAAGATGCATGCAAATATCGACTTTGGGCACCTAAAATATGGATTTTGAGCATGTTTTGGACCTGTACTTTGAAAATACTCTAACACGGAGTAGGCATGTACAGATCGCTTTTGGGATCCAAAAATATCGAATTTTCGGGTGTTTTGAGCCTGAATTTGAGATATAAACGGGTACAGAAGATGCATGCACATATCGACTTTTTGCACCTAAAATATCGATTTTGAACATGTTTTGGGTCTGTATCTTGAAAACATTCTATCAAGAAGTAGGCATGTACAGATTGCTTCTGGGACCCAAAAATATCGAATTTTCGAATGTTTTGAACCTCAATTTGGGATATAGACGGGTACAGAAGATGCATACACATATTGTCTATAGGCAGCTAAAATATCGATTTTCAGCATGTTTTATTCTTGTATTTTGAAAATACTCTAACACGGAGTATGCATGTACAGATGGCTTTTGGGACCCAAAAATATCGATTATTCGGGCGTTTTGAGTCTGAATTTGAGATATAACCGGGTATAGAGAATGCATACACATATTGACTTTGTGCACCTAAAATATCAATTTTCAGCATGTTTTGGGCCTGTATTTTAAAAACACTCTAACACGGAGTATGCACGTACAGATCGCTTCTGGGACACAAAAATATCGATTTTTTGGGTGCTTTGAGCCTGAATTTGAGATATAAACGGGTACAGAAGATGCATGCACATATCGACTTTGGCACCCAAAATATCGATTTTTAGTTTGTTTTGGGCGTATAATTTTAAAATATTCTAGCACTGAGTAGGCATGTACAGATCGCTTCTGGAACCCAAAAATATCGAATTTTCGGGGGTTTTGAGCCAGAATTTGGGATATAACCGTGTACAGAGGATGCATGCACATATCGACTTTTTGCACCTAAAATATCGATTTTGAGCATGTTTTGGGTCTGTATCTTGAAAACATTCTAGCAAGGAGTAGGCATGTACAGATCGCTTCTGGGACCCAAAAATACCGAATTTTCTGGTGTTTTGAACCTGAATTTATTTGGGATATACACGGGTACAGAAGATGCATACACATATTGACTTTGTGCACCTAAAATATAGATTTTCAGCATGTTTTGAGCCTGTATTTTGAAAATACTTTAACACGGAGAAGGCATGTACAGATCGCTTCTGGAACCCAAAAATATCGAATTTTCGGGGGTTTTGAGCCAGAATTTGGGATATAAACGGGTACAGAGGATGCATGCACATATCGACTTTTTGCACCTAAAATATCGATTTTGAGCATGATTTGGGTCTGTATCTTGAAAACATTCTAGCAAGGAGTAGGCATGTACAGATCGCTTCTGGGACCCAAAAATACCGAATTTTCTGGTGTTTTGAACCTTAATGTTTTTGGGATATACACGGGTACAGAAGATGCATACACATATTGACTTTGGGCACATAAAATATCGATTTTCAGCATGTTTTGGGCCTGTATTTTAAAAACACTCTAACACGGAGTATGCACGTACAGATCGCTTCTGGGACCCAAAAACATTGAATTTTCGGATGTTTTGAACCTGAATTTGAGATATAGACGGATGCAGAAGATGCATGCACATATCGACTTTGGGCACCTAAAATATGGATTTTAAGCATGTTTTGGACCTGTATTTTGAAAATACTCTAACACGGTGTAGGCATGTACAGATCGCTTTTGGGATCCAAAAAGATCGATTTTTTGAGGATTTTGAGCCTGAATTTGAGATATAAACGGGTACAGAAGATGCATGCACATATCGACTTTTTGCACCTAAAATATCGATTTTGAACATGTTTTGGGTCTGTATCTTGAAAACATTCTATCAAGAAGTAGGCATGTACAGATTGCTTCTGGGACCCAAAAATATCGAATTTTCGAATGTTTTGAACCTCAATTTGGGATATAGACGGGTACAGAAGATGCATACACATATTGTCTATAGGCAGCTAAAATATCGATTTTCAGCATGTTTTATTCTTGTATTTTAAAAACACTCTAACACGGAGTATGCACGTACAGATCGCTTCTTGGACCCAAAAACATTGAATTTTCGGGTGTTTTGAGCATTAATTTGAGATATAAACGGGAACAGAAGATGCATGTACATATCGTCTTTGGGCACCTAAAATATCGATTTTGAGCATCTTTTGGGCCTGTATTTTGAAAATACTCAAACACGGTATAGACATGTACAGATCGCTTCTGGGACACAAAAATATCGATTTTTTGGGTGTTTTGAGCCTGAATTTGAGATATAAACGGGTACAGAAGATGCATGCACATATCGACTTTGGGACCCAAACTATCGATTTTTAGTATGTTTTATGCGTATAATTTGAAAATATTCTTACTCTGAGTAGGCATGTACAGGTCGCTTCTGGAACCCAAAAATATCGAATTTTCGGGGGTTTTGAGCCTGAATTTGGGATATAACCGTTTACAGAGGATGCATGCACATATCGACTTTTTGCACCTAAAATATCGATTTTGAGCATGTTTTGGGTCTGTATCTTGAAAACATTCTAGCAAGAAGTAGGCATGTACAGATCGCTTCTGGGACCCAAAAATACCGAATTTTCTGGTGTTTTGAACCTGAATTTATTTGGGATATACACGGGTACAGAAGATGCATACACATATTGACTTTGTGCACCTAAAATATAGATTTTCAGCATGTTTTGAGTCTGTATTTTGAAAATACTTTAACACGGAGAATGCATGTACAGATCGCTTCTGGATCCCAAAAATATCGAATTTTCGGGGGTTTTGAGCCAGAATTTGGGATATAAACGGGTACAGAGGATGCATGCACATATCGACTTTTTGCACCTAAAATATCGATTTTGAGCATGATTTGGGTCTGTATCTTGAAAACATTCTAGCAAGGAGTAGGCATGTACAGATCGCTTCTGGGACCCAAAAATACCGAATTTTCTGGTGTTTTGAACCTGAATTTTTTTGGGATATACACGGGTACAGAAGATGCATACACATATTGACTTTGGGCACATAAAATATCGATTTTCAGCATGTTTTGGGCCTGTATTTTAAAAACACTCTAACACGGAGTATGCACGTACAGATCGCTTCTGGGACCCAAATACATTGAATTTTCGGGTGTTTTGAGCATTAATTTGAGATATAAACGGGAACAGAAGATGCATGCACATATCGTCTTTGGGCACCTAAAATATCGATTTTGAGCATCTTTTGGGCCTGTATTTTGAAAATACTCAAACACGGTGTAGACATGTACAGATCGCTTCCGGGACACAAAAATATCGATTTTTTGGGTGTTTTGAGCCTGAATTTGAGATATAAACGGGTACAGAAGATGCATGCACATATCGACTTTGGGACCCAAACTATCGATTTTTAGTATGTTTTATGCGTATAATTTGAAAATATTCTTACTCTGAGTAGGCATGTACAGATCGCTTCTGGAACCCAAAAATATCGAATTTTGGGGGGTTTTGAGCCTGAATTTGGGATATAACCGGGTACAGAGGATGCATGCACATATCGACTTTTTGCACCTAAAATATCGATTTTGAGCTTGTTTTAGGTCTGTATCTTGAAAACATTCTAGCAAGGAGTAGGCATGTACAGATCGCTTCTGGGACCCAAAAATACCGAATTTTCTGGTGTTTTGAACCTGAATTTGAGATATAGACGGGTACAGAAGATGCATACACATATTGACTTTTGGCACCTAAAATATAGATTTTCAGCAAGTTTTAAGCATGTATTTTGAAAAAACTTTAACACGGAGAAGGCATGTACAGATCGCTTCTGGTACCCAAAAATATCGAATTTTCGGGTGTTTTGAGCCTGAATTTGAGATATAAACGGATACAGAAGATGCATGCACATATTGACTTTGGGCACCAAAAATATCGATTTTGAGCATGTTTTGGGCTTGTATTTTGAAAATACTGTACCACGGAGTAGGCATGTACAGATCGCTTCTGGGACACAAAAATATGGATTTTTGGGGTATTTTGAGCCTGAATTTGAGATATAAACGGGTACAGAAGATGCATGCACATATCGACTTTGGACACCTAAAATATCGATTTTTAGTATGTTTTGGGCCTGTATTTTAAAAATACTCTAACACGGAGTAGATATGTACAGATAGCTTTTGGGACCCAAAAATATCGAATTTTCGGGTGTTTTGAGCCTGAATTTGATATATAAACGGGTACAGAAGATGCATGCACATATCGACTTTTTGCACCTAAAATATCGATTTTGATCTTGTTTTTGGCCTGTATTTTGAAAACATTCTAGCACTGAGTATGCATGTACAGATCGCTTAAGGGACCCAAAAATATCGAATTTTCGGGTGTTTTGAGTTTGAATTTGAGATATAAACGGGTACAGAAGATGCATGCACATATCGACTTTAGGCACCCAATATATCGATTTTTAGCATGTTCTGAGCCGATATTTTGAAAACATTCTAGCACTGAGTAGGCATGTACAGATCGCTTCTGGGACCCAAAAATATTGAATTTTCGGGGGTTTTGAGCCTGAATTTGAGATATAACCGGGTACAGAGAATGCATACCCATATTGACTTTGTGCACCTAAAATATCAATCTTTTAGCATGTTTTGGGCCTATATTTAAAAAACACTCTAACACGGAGTATGCATGTACAGATCGCTTCACGGACCCAAAAATATCGAATTTTCGGAGGTTTTGAGCCAGAATTTGGGATATAACCGGGTACAGAGGATGCATGCACATATCGACTTTGGACACCTAAAATATCGATTTTCAGCATGTTTTAAGCCTGTATTTTGAAAATACTTTAACACGGAGAAGGCATGTACAGATAGCTTCTGGGACCCAAAAATATCGAATTATCGGGTGTTTTGAGCCTGAATTTGAGATATAAACGGATACAGAAGATGCATGCACATATCGACTTTGGGCACCTAAAATATCGATTTTGAGCATGTTTTGTGCCTGTATTTTGAAAATACTGTACCACGGAGTAGGCATGTACAGAACGCTTCTGGGACACAAAAATATGGATTTTTTGGGTATTTTGAGCCTGAATTTGTGATATAAACGGGTACAGAAGATGCATGCACATATCGACTTTGGACACCTAAAATATCGATTTTTAGTATGTTTTGGGACTGTATTTTAAAAATACTCTAACACGGAGTAGACATGTACAGATTGCTTCTGGGACCCAAAAATATCGAATTTTCGAATGTTTTGAACCTCAATTTGGGATATAGACGGGTACAGAAGATGCATACACATATTGTCTATAGGCAGCTAAAATATCGATTTTCAGCATGTTTTAGGCTTGTATTTTGAAAATACTCTAACACGGAGTATGCATGTACAGATGGCTTTTGGGACCCAAAAATATCGATTATTCGGGTGTTTTGAGTCTGAATTTGAGATATAACCGGGTACAGAGAATGCATAAACATATTGACTTTGTGCACCTAAAATATCAATTTTCAGCATGTTTTGGGCCTGTATTTTAAAAACAATCTAACACGGAGTATGCATGTACAGATCGCTTCTGAGACCCAAAAATATCGAATTTTCGAGTGTTTTGAACCTGAATTTGAGATATAGACTGGTTCTGAAGATGCATGCACATATCGACTTTGGGCACCTAAAATATCAATTTTGAGCATGTTTTTGGCCTGTATTTTGAAAACATTCTAGCACTGAGTATGCATGTACAGATCGCTTAAGGGACCCAAAAATATGGAATTTTCGGGTATTTTGAGCCTGAATTTGAGATATAAACGGGTACAGAAGATGCATGCACATATCGACTATGGCACCTAAAATATCGATTTTTAGTATGTTTTGGGCGTATAATTTGAAAATATGCTAGCACTGAGTAGACATGTACAGATCGCTTCTTGGACCCAAAAATATCGAATTTTCGAATGTTTTGAACCTGAATTTGGGATATAGACGGGTACAGAAGATGCATACACATATTGACTTTGGGCACCTAAAATATAGATTTTCAGCATGTTTTGGGCCTGTATCATGAAAATACTTTAACAAGGAGTAGGCATGTACAGATCGCTTCTGGGACCCAAAAATATCGAATTTTTGGGTGTTTTGAACCTGAATTTAGGATATAGACGGGTACAGAAGATGCATACACATATTGACTTTGGGCACATAAAATATCGATTTTGAGCATGTTTTGGGCCTGTATTTTAAAAACACTCTACCACGGAGTATGCACGTACAGATAGCTTCTGGGACCCAAAAATATTGAATTTTCGGGTGTTTTGAGCCTGAATTTGAGATATAAACGGGTACAGAAGATGAATGCACATATCGACTTTGGGCACCTAAAATATCGATTTTTAGTATGTTTTGGGCCTGTATTTTAAAAATACTTTAACACGGAGTAGAAATGTACAGATCGCTTTTGGGACCCAAAAATATCGAATTTTCGGGTGTTTTGAGCCTGAATTTGAGATATAAACGGGTACAGAAGATGCATGCACATATCGACTTTTTGCACCTAAAATATCGATTTTGAGCATGTTTTGGGTCTGTATCTTGAAAACATTCTAGCAAGAAGTAGGCATGTACAGATTGCTTCTGGGACCCAAAAATATCGAATTTTCGAAAGTTTTGAACCTGAATTTGGGATATAGACGGGTACGGAAGATGCATACACATATTGTCTATAGGCAGCTAAAATATCGATTTTCAGCATGTTTTAGGCTTGTATTTTGAAAATACTCTAACACGGAGTATGCATGTACAGATTGCTTTTGGGAAACAAAAATATCGATTATTCGGGTGTTTTGAGTTTGAATTTGAGATATAACCGGGTACAGAGAATGCATACACATATTGACTTAGTGCACCTAAAATATCAATTTTCAGCATGTTTTGGGCCTGTATTTTAAAAACACTCTAACACGGAGTATGCATGTACAGATCGCTTCTGAGACCCAAAAATATCGAATTTTCGAGTGTTTTGAACCTGAATTTGGGATATAGACTGGTTCAGAAGATGCATGCACATATCGACTTTGGGCACCTAAAATATCAATTTTTAGCATGTTTTTGGCCTGTATTTTGAAAACATTCTAGCACTGAGTATGCATGTACAGATCGCTTAAGGGACCCAAAAATATGGAATTTTCGGGTATTTTGAGTTTGAATTTGAGATATAAATGGGTACAGAAGATGCATGCACATATCGACTTTTTTCACCTAAAATATCGATTTTGATCATATTTTGGGTCTGTATCTTGAAAAAATTCTTGCAAGGAGTAGGCATGTACAGATCGCTTCTCGGACCCAAAAATATCGAATTTTCGGAGTTATGAGCCTGAATTTGAGATATGAACGGGTACAGAAGATGCATGCACATATCGACTTTTTGCACTTAAAATATCGATTTTGAGCATGTTTTGGGTCTGTATCTTAAAAACATTCTAGCAAGGAGTAGGCATGTACAGATCGCTTCTGGGACCCAAACATATCGAATTGTCTGGTGTTTTGAACCAGAATTAGGGATATACACGGGTACAGAAGATGCATACACATATTGACTTTGGGCACATAAAATATCGATTTTCAGCATGTTTTGGGCCTGTATTTTAAAAACACTCTAACACGGAGTATGCACGTACAGATCGCTTTTGGGACCAAAAAACATTGAATTTTCGGGTGTTTTGAGCATTAATTTGAGATATAAACGGGTACAGAAGATGAATGCACATATCGACTATGGGCACCTAAAATATCGATTTTGAGCATCTTTTGGGCTTGTATTTTGAAAATACTCAAACACGGTTTAGACATGTACAGATCGCTTCTGGGACACAAAAATATCGATTTTTTGAGTGTTTTGAGCCTGAATTTGAGATATAAACGGGTACTGAAGATGCATGCACATATCGACTTTGGCCCCCAAAATATCGATTTTTAGTATGTTTTGGGCGTATAATTTGAAAATATTCTAGCACTGAGTAGGCATGTACAGATCGCTTCTGGGACCCAAAAATATCGAATTTTCGGGTGTTTTGAGCCTGAATTTGAGATATAAACGGGTACAGAAGATGCATGCACATATCGACTTTTTGCACATAAAATATCGATTTTGAGCATGTTTTGGGACTGTATCTTGAAAACATTCTAGCAAGAAGTAGGAATGTACAGATTGCTTCTGGGACCCAAAAATATCGAATTTTTGGGTGTTTTGAGCCTGAATTTGAGATATAAACGGGTACAGAAGATGCATGCACATATCTACTTTAGGCACCCAAAATATCGACTTTTAGCATGTTCTGATCCGATATTTTGAAAACATTCTAGAACTGATTAGGCATGTACAGATCGCTTCCGGGACCTAAAAATATTGAATTTTCGGGTGTTTTGAGCCTGAATTTGAGATATAACCGGGTACAGAGAATGCATACACATATTGACTTTGTGCACCTAAAATATCAATTTTCAGCATGTTTTGGGCCGGTATTTTAAAAACACTCTAACACGGAGTATGCATGTACAGATCGCATCTGAGACCCAAAAATATTGAATTTTCGAGTGTTTTGAACCTGAATTTGGGATATAGACTGTTTCAGAAGATGCATGCACATATCGACTTTGGGCACCTAAAATATCAATTTTGAGCATGTTTTTGGTCTGTATTTTGAAAACATTCTAGCACTGAGTATGCATGTACAGATCGCTTAAGGGACCCAAAAATATGGAATTTTCGGGTGTTTTGAGTTTGAATTTGAGATATAATTGGGTACAGAAGATGCATGCACATATCGACTTTTTTCACCTAAAATATCGATTTTGATCATATTTTGGGTCTGTATCTTGAAAAAATTCTTGCAAGGGGTAGGCATGTACAGATCGCTTCTTGGACCCAAAAATATCGAATTTTAGGAGTTATGAGCCTGAATTTGAGATATAAACGGGTACAGAAGATGCATTCACATATCGACTTTAGGCACCCAATATATCGATTTTGAGCATATTTTGGGCCTGTATTTTTAAAATACTCTAACACGGAGTAGACACGTACAGATCGCTTCTGGGACACAAAAATATCGATTTTTTGAGTGTTTTGAGCCTGAATTTGAGATATAAACGGGTACTGAAGATGCATGCACATATCGACTTTTTCACCCAAAATATCGATTTTTACTATGTTTTGGGCGTATAATTTGAAAATATTCTAGCACTGAGTAGGCATGTACAGATCTCTTCTTGCACCCAAAAATATCGAATTTTCGGGGGTTTTGAGAAACAATTTGGGATATAACCGGGTACAGAGGATGCATGCACATATCGACTTTTTGCACCTAAAATATCGATTTTGAGCATATTTTGGGTCTGTATCTTGAAAACATTCTAGCAAGGAGTAGGCATGTACAGATCGCTACTGGGACCCAAAAATACCTAATTTTCTGGTGTTTTGAACCTGAATTTGAGATATAGACGGGTACAGAAGATGCATACACATATTAACTTTGGGCACCTAAAATATAGATTTTCAGCATGTTTTAAGCCTGTATTTTGAAAATACTTTAACACGGAGAAGGCATGTACAGATCGCTTCTGGGACCCAAAAATATCGAATTATCGAGTGTTTTGAGCCTGAATTTGAGATATAAACGGATACAGAAGATACATGCACATATCGACTTTGGGCACCTAAAATATCGATTTTGAGCATGTTTTGTGCCTGTATTTTGAAAATACTGTACAACGGAGTAGGCATGTTCAGAACGCTTCTGGGACACAAAAATATGGATTTTTTGGGTATTTTGAGCCTGAATTTGAGATATAAACGGGTACAGAAGATGCATGCACATATCGACTTTGGACACCTAAAATATCGATTTTTAGTATGTTTTGGGCCTGTATTTTAAAAATACTCTAACACGGAGTAGACATGTACAGATCGCTTTTGGGACCCAAAAATATCGAAATTTCGGGTGTTTTGAGCCTAAATTTGAGATATAAGCGGGTACAGAAGATGCATTCACTTATCGACTTTTTGAACCTAAAATATCGATTTTTATCTTGTTTTGGGTCTGTATCTTGAAAAATATCTAGCAAGGAGTAGGCATGTACAGATCGCTCCTGGACCCAAAAATATCGAATTTTCGGGTGTTTTGAACCAGAATTTGGGATATAGACGGATACAGAAGATGCATGCACATATCGACTTTGGGCACCTAAAATATCGGTTTTGAGCATGTTTTGGGCCTGTATTTTGAAAATACTCTAACAAGGAGTATGCATGTACAGATGGCTTTTGGGACCCAAAAATATCGAATTTTCGAATGTTTTGAACCTGAATTTGGGATATAGACGGGTACAGAAGATACATACACATATTGACTTTGGGCACCTAAAATATCGGTTTTGAACATGTTTTGGGCCTGTATTTTGAAAATACTCTAACACGGTGTAGACATGTACAGATCGCTTATGGGACAAAAAAATATCGATTTTTTGGGTGTTTTGAGCATGAATTTGAGATATAAACGGGTACAGAAGATGCATGCACATATCGACTTTTGCAGCCAAAATATCGATTTTTAGTATGTTTTGGGCCTATATTTTGAAAATATTCTAGCAGTGAGTAGGCATGTACATATCGCTCCTGGGAATCAAAAACATTGAATTTTCGGGTGTTTTGAGCCTGAATTTGAGATATAAACGGGTACAGAAGATGCATGCACATATTGACTTTGGACACTTAAAATATCGATTTTGTGCATGTTTTGGGTCTATTTTTTGAAAATATTCTAGCACTGAGTAGGCATGTACAGATCGCTTCTGGGACCCCAAAATATCGAATTTTCGGGTTTTTTTAGCCTGAATTTGAGATATAAACGGGTACAGAAGATGTATGTACATATCGACTTTGAACACTTAAAATATCGATTTTTAGCATGTTTTGAGCCTATATTTTGAAAACATTCTAGCACTGAGTAGGCATGTACAGATCGCTTCTGGAACCCCAAAATATCAAATTTTCAGGTGTTTTGGGCCTGAATTTGAGATATAAACGGGTACAGAAGATGCATGCACATATCGAGTTTGGGGCTCCTAAAATATCGATTTTGAGCATGTTTTGGGTCTGTATCTTGAAAACATTCTTACTAGGAGTAGGCATGTACAGATCGCTTCTAGGACCCAAAAATACCTAATTTTCGGGTCTTTTGAGCCTGAATTTGAGATATAAACGGGTACAGAAGATGTATGCACATATCGACTTTGGACACTTAAAATATCGATTTTGAGCATGTTTTGAGTCTGTATTTTGAAAATACTCTAACACGGGGTAGGCATGTACAGATCGCTTCTGGGACTCCAAAATATCAAATTTTCAGGTGTTTTGAGCCTGAATTTGAGATATAAACGGGTACAGAAGATGCATGCACATATCGAGTTTGGGGCTCCTAAAATATCGATTTTGAGCATGTTTTGGGTCTGTATCTTGAAAACATTCTTACTAGGAGTAGGCATGTACAGATCGCTTCTAGGACCCAAAAATACCGAATTTTCGGGTGTTTTGAGCCTGAATTTGAGATATAAACGGGTACAGAAGATGTATGCACATATCGACTTTGGACACTTAAAATATCGATTTTGAGCATGTTTTGAGTCTGTATTTTGAAAATACTCTAACACGGGGTAGGCATGTACAGATCGCTTCTGGGACTCCAAAATATCAAATTTTCAGGTGTTTTGAGCCTGAATTTGAGATATAAACGGGTTCTGAAGATGCATGCACATATCGACTTGTGGGCACCTAAAATATCGATTTTGAGCATATTTTGGGTCTGTATCTTGAAAACATTCTAACTAGGAGTAGGCATGTACATATCGCTTCTAGGACCCAATAATATCGAATTTTCGGGTGTTTTGAGCCTGAATTTAAGATATAAACGGGTACAGAAGATCGACTTTGGACACTAAAAATATCGATTTTTAGCTTGTTTTGAGCCTATATTTTGAAAACATTCTAGCACTGAGTAGGCATGTACAGATCGCTTCTGGGACCGAAAAATATCGAATTTTTGGGTGTTTTGGGGTTGAATTTGGGATATAAACGGTTACAGAAGATGCATACACATATTGACTTTGGGCACCTAAAATATCGATTTTCAGCATGTTTTGGGCCTGTATCTGAATAGGCATGTACAGATCGCTTCAGGGACCCCAAAATATCGAATTTCCGGGTGTTTGGAACCTGAATTTGAGATTTAAACGGGTACAGAAGATGCATGCACATATCGACTTTTGGGCACCTAAAAGATCGATTTTCAGTAGGTTTTGGGCCTGTATTTTGAAAATACTCTAACACGGATTAGGCATGTACAGATCGCTTCTGGGACCCCAAAATAACGAATTTTCGGGTGTTTTTGGTCTGAATTTGAGATATCGTATTTGGGCACCTAAAATATCGATTTTTAGCATGTTTTGGGCCTTTTTTGGAAAATATTCTAGCACTGAGTAGGCATGTACAGATCGCTTTTGGGACCCCAAAATATCAAATTTTCGGGTGTTTTGAGCCTGAATTTGAGATATAAACGGGTACTGAAGATGCATGCACATACAAACTTTTGGGCACCTAAAATATCGATTTTGAGCATGTTTTGAGCCTATATTTTGAAAACATTCTAGCCCTGAGGAGGCATGTACAGATCGCTTCTGGGACCCAAAAATATCGAATTTTCGGGTGTTTTGAGGTTGAATTTGGGATATAAACGGTTGCAGAAGATGCATACACATATCGACTTTGGGCACCTAAAATATAGATTTTCAGCATGTTTTGGGCCTGTATCTGAGTAGGCATGTACAGATCGCTTCTGGGACCCCAAAATATCGAATTTCCGGGTGTTTGGAACCTGAATTTGAGATATAAACGGAAACAGAAGATGCATGCACATATCGAATTTGGGCACCTAAAAGATCGATTTTCAGTATACAGTAATTTGGGCCTGTATTTTGAAAATACTCTAACACGGAGTAGACATGTACAGATCGCTTCTGGGACTCCAAAATATCGGATTTTCGGGTGTTTTGGGCCTGAATTTGAGATATCGACTTTTTTTACACCTAAAATATCTATTTCTAGCATGTTTTCGGTCTATATTTTGAAAATATTCTAGCACTTAGTAGGCATGTACAGATCGCTTCTGGGACCCCAAAATATCGAATTTTCGGGTGTTTTGAGCCTGAATTTGATATATAAACGGGTACTGAAGATGCATGCACATATCGACTTTTGGGCACCTAAAATATCGATTTTCAGCATGTTTTGGGCCTGTATTTTGAAAATACTCTAACACGGAGTAGGCATGTACAGATCGCTTCTGGGACCTCAAAATATCGAATTTTCGGGTGTTTTCAGCCTGAATTTGAGATATGAACGGGTACTGAAGATGCATGCACATATCGACTTTTGGGCACCTAAAATATCGATTTTTAAGTATGTTTTGGGTCTGTATCTTGAAAACATTCTAACTAGGAGTAGGCATGTACTGATCGCTTCTAGGACACCGAAATACCGAATTTTCGGGTGTTTTGATCCTGAATTTGAGATATAAACGGGTACTGAAGATGCATGCACATATCGACTTTGGACACTTAAAATATCGATTTTTAGCATGTTTTGAGCCAATATTTTGAAAATACTCTAACACGGAGTAAGCATGTATATATCGCTTCTGGGAGTCCAAAATATCGATTTTTTGGGTGTTTTGAGCCTGAATTTGAGATATAAAAGGGTACAGAAGATGCATGCACATATTGACTTTGGGCACCTAAAATATCGATTTTCAGCATGTTTTGGGCCTGTATCTGAATAGGCCAGTACAGATCGCTTCTGGGACCCCAAAATATCGAATTTCCGGGTGTTTGGAACCTGAATTTGAGATATAAACGGGTACAGAAGATACATGCACATATCGACTTTTGGGCACCTAAAAGATCGATTTTCAGTATGTTTTGGGCCTGTATTTTGAAAAAACTCTAATATGGAGTAAGCATGTACAGATCGCTTCTGGGACCCCAAAATATCGAATTTTCGGGTGTTTTGGGCCTGAATTTGAGATATCGACTTTGGGCACATAAAATATCGATTTTTAGCATGTTTTGGGACTATATTTTGAAAATATTCTAGCAGTGAGTAGGCATGTACAGATCGCTTTTGGGACCCCAAAATATTGAATTTTCGGGTGTTTTGACCCTGAATTTGATATATAAACGGGTACTGAAGATGCATGCACATATCAACTTTGGGCACCTAAAATATCGATTTTGAGCATGTTTTGGGTCTGTATCTTGAAAACATTCTAACTAGGAGTAGACATGTACATATCGCTTCTAGAACCCAAAAATACCGAATTTTCGAGTGTTTTGAGCCTAAATTTAATATATAAACGGGTACAAAAGTACGACTTTGGGCCCTAAAAATATCGATTTTTAGCATGTTTTGAGCCTATATTATTAAAAAAATTCTAGCACTGAGTAGGCATGTACAGATCGCTTCTGGGACCCAAAAATATCGAATTTTAGGGTGTTTTGAGGTTGAATTTGAGATATAAACGGGTACAGAAGATGCATGCACATAACGACTTTTGGGCACCTAAAAGATCGATTTTCAGTATGTTTTGGGCCTGTATTTTGAAAATACTCTAATACGGAGTAGGCATGTACAGATTGCTTCTGGGACCCCAAAATATCGAATTTTTGAGTGTTTTGAGGTTGAATTTGAGATATAAACGGGTACTGAAGATGCATGCACATATCGACTTTGCAGACTTAAAATATCGATTGTTAGCATGTTTTGAGCCTATATTTTGAAAATATTCTAGCACTGTGTAGGCATGTACAGATCGCTTCTGGGAACCCAAAATATCATATTTTCAGGTGTTTTGAGGATGAATTTGGAATATAATCTGGTGCCGAAGATGCATGCACGTATTGACTTTGGGCACCTAAAATATCGATTTTGAGCATGTTTTTGAGCCTATATTTTGAAAACATTCTAGCACTGAGTAGGCATGTACAGATCGCTTCTGGGACCCCAAAATATCGAATTTTCGGGTGTTTTGAGGTTGAATTTGGGATATAAACGAGTGCAGAAGATGCATACACATATAGACTTTTGGGCACCTAAAAGATCGATTTTCAGTATGTTTTGAGCCTGTATATTAAAAATACTCTAACACGGAGTAGGCATGTACAGATCGCTTCTGGGACCCCAAAATATCGAATTTTCGGGTGTTTTGGACATGAATTTGAGATATCGACTTTGGGCACCTAAAATATCGATTTTTACCATGTTTTTGGCCTGTATTTTGAAAATATTCTAGCACTGCGTAGGCATGTACAGATCGCTTTTGGGACCCCAAAATATCGAATTTTCGGGTGTTTTGAGCCTGAATTTGAGATATAAACGGGTACAGAAGATGCATGCACATATCGACTTTGGACACTTAAAATATCGATTTTTAGCATGTTTTGAGCCTATATTTTGAAAAAATTCTAGCACTGTGTAGGCATGTACAGATCGCTTCTGGGACCCAAAAATATCGAATTTTCGGGTGTTTTGAGGCTGAATTTGGGATGGAAACGGGTGCAGAAGATGCATACACATATTGACTTTGGACACCTAAAAGATCGATTTTCAGCATGTTTTTTGCCTGTATTTAAAAAATACTCTAACACGGATTAGGCATGTATCGATCGCTTCTGGGACCTCAAAATATCGAATTTTCGGGTGTTTTGAGCCTGAATTTGAGATATAAACGGGTACAGAAGATGCATGCACATATCGACTTTGGAGACTTAAAATATCGATTTTTAGCATGTTTTGAGCCTATATTTTGAAAATATTCTAGCACTTATTAGGCATGTACAGATCGCTTCTGGGAACCCAAAATATCATATTTTCAGGTGTTTTGAGGATGAATTTGGAATATAATCTGGTGCCGAAGATGCATGCACGTATTGACTTTGGGCACCTAAAATATCGATTTTGAGCATGTTTTGGGTCTGTATCTTGAAAACATTCTAACTAGGACTAGGCATGTACAGATCGCTTCTAGGACCCCGAAATACCGAATTTTGGGGTGTTTTGAGCCTGAATTTGTGATATAAACGGGGACAGAAGATCCATGCACATATTGACTTTGGGCACCTAAAATATCGATTTTCAGCATGTTTTGGGCCTGTATTTTGAAAATACGCTAACACGGAGTAGGCATGTACAGATCGCTTCTGGTACCCCAAAATATCGAATTTTCGGGTGTTTTGGGTCTGAATTTGAGATATCGACTTTGGGCACCTATATTATCGATTTTTAGCATGTTTTGGGCCTACATTTTGGAAATATTCTAGCACTGAGTAGGCATGTACAGATCGCTTCTGGGACCCCAAAATATCGAATTTTCGGGTGTTTTGAACCTGAATTTGAGATATAAACGGGTACAGAAGATGCATGCACGTATTGACTTTGGGAACCTAAAATATCGATTTTAAGTATGTTTTGGGTATGAATAAAAAAAAAAACTCTAACACGGAGTTGGCATGTACATATCGCTTCTGGGACCCCAAAATATTGTATTTTCGGGTGTTTTGAGGATAAATTTGGGATATAAACTGTTGCAAAAGATGCATACACATATTGAGTTTGGGCACCTAAAATATCTATTTTCAGCATATTTTTGGCCTGTATCTGAGTAGGCATGTACAGATCCCTTCTGGGACCCCAAAATATCGAATTTTTGGGTATTTTGAGCCTGAATTTGAGATATAAACGGGTACAGAAGATGCATGCACGTATTGACTTTGGGCACCTAAAATATCGATTTTCAGCATGTTTTGGGCCTGTATTTTGAAAATACTCTAACATGGAATAGGCATGTACAGATCGCTTCTGGGACCCCAAAATATCGAATTTTCGGGTGTTTGGAGCCTTAATTTGAGATATAGACAGGTACACAAGATGCATGTACATATTGACTTTGGGCACATAAAAGATCGATTTTCAGCATGTTTTGGGCCTGTATTTTGAAAATACTCTAACACGGAGTAGGCATGTACAGATTGCTTCTGGAACTTCAAAATATCGAATTTTCGGGTGTTTGAAGCCTTAATTTGAGATATAAACGGGTACCGAAGATGCATGCACATATCGACTTTTGGGTACCTAAAAGATCGATTTTGAGCATGTTTTGGGTCTTTATCTAGAAAACATTCTAACTAGGAGTAGGCATGTACAGATCGCTTCCAGGACCCAAAAATACCTAATTTTCGGGTGTTTTGAGCATGAATTTGAGATATAAACGGGTACAGAAGATGCATGCACATATCGACTTTGGACACTTAAAATATCGATTTTTTATCATGTTTTGAGCCTATATTTTGAAAACATTCTAGCACTGAGTAGGCACGTACAGATCGCTTCTAGAACCAAAAATATCGAATTTTCATGTGTTTTGGGCCTGAATTTGAGATATCGACTTTGGGCACCTAAAATATTTATTTTTAGTATGTTTTGGACCTATATTTTGAAAATATTCTAGCACTGAGTAGGCATGTACAGATCGCTTCTGGGACCCTAAAATATCGAATTTTCGGGTGTTTTGGGCCTTAATTTGAGATATCGACTTTGGGCACCTAAAAGATCGATTTTCAGTATGTTTTGGGCCTGTATTTTGAAAATACTCGAACACGGAGTAGGCATGTACAGATCACTTCTTGGACACCAAAATATCGAATTTTCGGGTGTTTTGGGCCTGAATTTGAGATATCATCTTTAGGCACCTAAAATATCGATATTTAGCATGTTTTGGACTTATAATTTGAAAATATTCTAGCAATGAGTAGGTATGTACAGATCGCTTCTGGGACCCCAAAATATTGAATGTTCGGGTGTTTTGAGCCTGAATTTGAGATATAAACGGGTACACAAGATGCATGCACGTATTGACTTTGGGCACCTAAAATATCGATTATCAGCATGTTTTCGGCCTGTATTTTTAAAATACTCTAACACGGAGTAGGCATGTACAGATCGCTTCAAGTACCCCAAAATATCGAATTTTCGGGAGATTTGAGCCTGAATTTGAGATATAAACGGGTACTGAAGATGCATGCACATATTAACTTTGGGCACCTAAAATATCGATTTTCAGTATGTTTTCGGCCTGTATTTTGAAAATACTCTAACACGGAGTAGGCATGTACAGATCGCTTCTGGGACACCAAAATATCGAATTTTCAGGTGTTTTGGTCCTTTATTTGAGATATAAACGGGTACTGAAGATGCATGCAAATATCGATTTTTGGGCACCGAAAATATCGATTTTTTAGCATGGTTTGGGTCTGTATCTTGAAAACATTATAACTAGGAGTAGTCATGTACAGATCGCTTCTAGGACCAAAAAATACCGAATTTTCGGGTGTTTTGACCCTCAATTTGAGATATAAACGGGTACAGAAGATGCATGCACATATCGACTTTGGACACTTAAAATATCGATTTTTAGCATGTTTTGAGCCTATGTTTTGAAAACACTCTAGCACTGAGGAGGAATGTACAAATCGCTTCTGGGACCCAAAAATATCGAATTTTCGGGTGTTTTGAGCCTGAATTTGGGATATAAACGGGTGCAGAAGATGCATACACATATTAACTTTGGGCACCAAAAATATCGATTTTCAGCATGTTTTATGGCCTGTATCTTATTAGGCATGTAAAGATCGCTTCTGGGACCCCAAAATATCGAATTTTCGGGTGTTTGGAGCCTGAATTTGAGATATAAACGGGTACACAAGATGCATGCACATATCGACTTTTGGGCACTTAAAAGATCGACTTTCAGCATGTTTTAGGCCTGTACTTTGAAAATACTCTAACACATAGTAGGCATGTACAGATAGCTTCTGGGACCCCAAAATATCGAATTTTCGGGTGTTTTGAGCCTGAATTTGAGATATCGACTTAGGGCACCTATAATATCAATTTTTAGCACGTTTTGGGCCTATATTTTGAAAATATTCTAGCACTGAGTAGGCATGTACAGATCGCTTCTGGGACCCCAAAATATCTAATTTTCGGGTGTTTTGAGCCTAAATTTTAAATATAAACGGGTACATAAGATGCATGCACATATTGACTTTGGGCACCTAAAAGATCGATTTTCAGCATGTTTTGGGCCTATATTTTGAAAATACTCTAACACGGAGTAGGCATGTACAAATCGCTTCTGGGACCCCAAAATATCGAATGTTCGGTGTTTTGAGGTTAAATTTGGGATATAAACAGGTGCAAAAGATGCATACACATTGAGTTTGGGTACCTAAAATATCTATTTTCAGCATGTTTTGGGCCTGTATCTGAGTAGGCATGTACAGATCCCTTCTGGGACCACAAAATATCGAATTTTCGGGTGTTTTGAGCCTGAATTTGAGATATAAACGGGTACAGAAAATGCATGCACGTATTGACTTTGGGCACCTAAAATATCGATTTTAAGCATGTTTTGGGCCTTTATTTTGAAAATACTCTAACACGAAGTAGGCATGTACAGATCGCTTCTGGGACCCCAAAATATCGAATTTTCGGGTGTTTTGAGCCTACATTTGAGATATAAACGGGTACAGAAGATGCATGCACATATCGACTTTTGGGCACCTAAAAGATCGATTTTCAGTATGTTTTGGGCCTGTATTTTGAAAATACTCTAACACGGAGTGGGCATGTACAGATCGCTTCTGGGACCCCAAAATATCGAATTTTCGGGTGTTTTAGGCCTGAATTTTAGATATCGACTTTAGGCACCTAAAATATCGATATTTAGCATGTTTTGGACCTATATTTTGAAAATATTCTAGCACTGAGTAGGCATGTACAGATCGCTTCTGGGACCCAAAAATATCAAATTTTCGGGTGTTTTGAGACTGAATTTGAGATATAAACGGGTACAGAAGATGCATGCACATATTGACTTTGGGCACCTAAAATATCGATTTTCGGCATGTTTTGGGCTTGTATTTTGAAAATACTCTAACACGGAGTAGGCATGTACAGATCGCTTCTAGGACCCCAAAATATCGAATTTTCGGGTGTTTTGGGCCTTAATTTGAGATATCGACTTTGGGCACCTAAAATATTTTTTTTTAGCATGTTTTGGGCTTGTATTTTGAAAATACTCTAACACGAAGTAGGCATGTACAGATCGCTTCTGGGACCCCAAAATATCGAATATTCGTGTGTTTTGAGCCTAAATTTGAGATATAAACGGGTATAGAAGATGCATACACATATCGACTTTTGGGCACTTAAAAGATCGATTTTCAGTAAGTTTTCGGCCTGTATTTTGAAAATACTCTAACACGGAGTAGGCATGTACAGATTGCTTCTGGGTAACCAAAATATCGAATTTTCGGGTGTTTTGGGGCTGAATTTGAGATATCGATTTTAAGCACTTAAAATATCGATATTTAGCGTGTTTTGGACCTAAATTTTGAAAATATTCTAGCACTGAGTAGGCATGTACAGATCGCTTCTGGTACCCAAAAATATCGAATTTTCGAGTGTTTTGAGCTTGAATTTGAGATATAAACGGGTACAGAAGATGCATGCACATATTGACTTTGGGCACCTAAAATATCGATTTTCAGCATGTTTTGGGCCTGTATTTTGAAAATACTCTAACACGGAGTAGGCATGTCCAGATCGCTTCAGGGACCCCAAAATATCGAATTTTCGGATGTTTTGAGCCTGAATTTGAGATATAAACGGGTACTGAAGATGCATACACATATCGACTTTTGGGCACCGAAAATATCGATTTTGAGCATGTTTTGGGTCTGTATCTAGAAAACATTCTAACTAGGAGTAGGCATGTACAGATAGCTTCCAGGACCCAAAAATACCGAATTTTCGGGTGTTTTGAGCCTGAATTTGAGATATAAACAGGTACAGAAGATGCATGCACATATCGACTTTGGACACTTAAAATATCGATTAATAGCATGTTTTGAGCCCATATTTTGAAAACATTCTAGCACTGAGTAGGCTCGTACAGATCGCTTCTAGAACCAAAAATATCGAATTTTCGGGTGTTTTGGGCCTGAATTTGAGATATCGACTTTGGGCACCTAAAATATCGATTTTTAGCATGTTTTGGACCTATATTTTGAAAATATTCTAGCACTGAGTAGGCATGTACAGATCGCTTCTGGGACCCAAAAATATCAAATTTTCGGGTGTTTTGAGCCTGAATTTGAGATATCAACTTTGGGCACCTGAAATATCGATTTTTAACATGTTTTGGACCTATGTTTTGAAAAAATTTTAGCAATGAGTAGGTATGTACAGATCGCTTCTGGGACCCCAAAATATCGAATTTTCGGGTGTTTTGGCCCTTAATTTGAGATATCGACTTTGGGCACCTAAAATATCGATTTTTAGCACGTTTTGGGCCCGTATTTTGAAAATACTCTAACACGAAGTAGGCATGTACAGATCGCTTCTGGGACCCCAAAATATCGAATTTTCGGGTGTTTTGAACCTGAATTTGAGATATCGACTTAGGGCACCTAAAATATCAATTTTTAGCACGTTTTGGGCCTATATTTTGATAATATTCTATCAATGAGTAGGCATGTACAGATCGCTTCTGGGACCCCAAAATATCGAATTTTCGGGTGTTTTGAGCCTAAATTTTAAATAAAAACGGGTACAGAAGATGCATGCACATATTGACTTTGGGCACCTAAAAGATCGATTTTCACCATGTTTTTGGCCTGTATCTGAGTAGGCATGTACAGATCCCTTCTGGGACCCCAAAATATCGAATTTTCGGGTGTTTTGAGCCAGAATTTGAGATATAAACGGGTACAGAAGATGCATGCACGTATTGACTTTGGGCACCTAAAATATCGATTTTCAGCATGTTTTGGGCCTTTATTTTGAAAATACTCTAACACGGAGTAGGCATGTACAGATCGCTTCTGGGACCCCAAAATATCGAGTTTTCGGGTGTTTGGAGCCTTTATTTGAGATATAAACAGGTACACAAGATGCATGTACATATTGACTTTGGGCACCTAAAATATCGATTTTCAGCATGTTATGGTCCAGTATTTTGAAAATCCTCTAACACGAAGTAGGCATGTACAGATCGCTTCTGGTACCCCAAAATATCGAATTTTCGGAGGTTTTGAGCCTAAATTTGAGATATCAACGGGTACAGAAGATGCATGCACATATCGACTTTTGGGCACCTAAAAGATCGATTTTCAGTATGTTTTGGGCCTGTATTTTGAAAATACTCTAACACGGAGTGGGCATGTACAGATCGCTTCTGGGACCCAAAAATATCGAATTTTCGGGTGTTTTGGGCCTGAATTTGAGATATCGACTTTAGGCACCTAAAATATCGATATGTAGCATGTTTTGGACCTATATTTTGAAAATATTCTAGCACTGAGTAGGCATGTACAGATAGCTTCTGGGACCCAAAAATATCAAATTTTCGGGTGTTTTGAGACTGAATTTGAGATATAAACGGGTACAGAAGATGCATGCACATATTGACTTTGGGCACCTAAAATATCGAATTTCAGCATGTTTTGGGCCAGTATTTTGAAAATACTCTAACACGGAGTAGGCATGTGCAGATCGCTTCTAGGACCCCAAAATATTGAATTTTCGGGTGTTTTGAGCCTTAATTTGAGATATCGACTTTGGGCATCTAAAATATTTTTTTTTAGCATGTTTTGGGCTTGTATTTTGAAAATACTCTAACACGAAGTAGGCATATACAGATCGCTTCTAGGACCCAAAAATATCGAATTTTCGGGTGTTTTAAGTTTGAATTTGAGATATAAACGGGTATAGAAGATGCATACACATATCGACTTTTGGGCACTTAAAAGATAGATTTTTAGTATGTTTTGGGCCTGTATTTTGAAAATACTCTAACACGGAGTAGGCATGTACAGATCGCTTCTGGGACACCAAAATATCGAATTTTCGGGTGTTTTGGGCCTGAATTTGAGATATAAACGGGTACAGAAGATGCATGCACATATTGACTTTGGGCACCTAAAATATCGATTTGCAGCATGTTTTGGGCCTGTATTTTGAAAATACTCTAATACGGAGTAGGCATGTCCAGATCGCTTCAGGGACCCCAAAATATCGAATTTTCGGGTGTTTTGAGCCTGAATTTGAGATATGAACGGGTACAGAAGATGCATGTACATATTGACTTTGGGCACCTAAAATATCGATTTTGAGCATGTTTTGGGTCTGTATCTAGAAAACATTCTAACTAGGAGTAGGCATGTACAGATCGCTTCCAGGACCCAAAAATACCGAATTTTCGGGTGTTTTGAGCCTGAATTTGAGATATAAACAGGTACAGAAGATGCATGCACATATTGACTTTGGACACTTAAAATATCGATTTTTAGCATGTTTTGAGCCCATATTTTGAAAACATTCTAGCACTGAGTAGGCACGTACAGATCGCTTCTAGAACCAAAAATATCGAATTTTCGGGTGTTTTGGGCCTGAATTTGAGATATCGACTTTGGACACTTAAAATATCGATTTTTAGCATGTTTTGAGCCCATATTTTTGAAAACATTCTAGCACTGAGTAGGCACGTACAGATCGCTTCTAGAACCAAAAATATCGAATTTTCGGGTGTTTTGGCCCTTAATTTGAGATATCGACTTTGGGCACCTAAAATATCGATTTTTAGCACGTTTTGGGCCTGTATTTTGAAAATACTCTAACACAAAGTAGGCATGTACAGATCGCTTCTGGTACCCCAAAATATCGAATTTTCGGGTGTTTTGAGCCTGAATTTGAGATATCGACTTAGGGCACCTAAAATATCAATTTTTAGCATGTTTTGGACCTATATTTTGAAAATATTCTAGCACTGAGTAGGCATGTACAGATCGCTTCTGGGACCCAAAAATATCAAATTTTCGGGTGTTTTGAGCCTGAATTTGAGATATCAACTTTGGGCACCTGAAATATTGAGATTTTTAACATGTTTTGGACCTTTTTTTGAAAATTTTTTAGCAATGAGTAGGTATGTACAGATCGCTTTTGGGACCCCAAAATATCGAATTTTCTGGTGTTTTGGCCCTTAATTTGAGATATCGACTTTGGGCACCTAAAATATCGATTTTTAGCACGTTTTGGGCCTGTATTTTGAAAATAATCTAACACGAAGTAGGCATGTACAGATCGCTTCTGGGACCCCAAAATATCGAATTTTCTTGTGTTTTGAGCCTAAATTTCAAATAAAAACGGGTACAGAAGATGCATGCACATATTGAGTTTGGGCACCTAAAATATCTATTTTCATCATGTTTTGGGCCTGTATCTGAGTAGGCATGTACAGATCCCTTCTGGGACCCCAAAATATCGAAATTTCGGGTGTTTTGAGCCTGAATTTGAGATATAAACGGGTACAGAAGATGCATGCACGTATTGACTTTGGGTACCTAAAATATCGATTTTCAGCATGTTTTGGGCCTTTATTTTGAAAATACTCTAACACGGAGTAGGCATGTACAGATCGCTTCTGGGGCCCCAAAATATCGAATATTCGGGTGTTTTGAGCCTAAATTTGAGATATAAACGGGTACAGAAGATGCATGCAGATATCGACTTTTGGGCACCTAAAAGATCGATTTTCAGTATGTTTTGGGCCTGTATTTTGAAAATACTCTAACACGGAGTGGGCATGTACAGATCGCTTCCGGGACCCCAAAATATCGAATTTTCGGGTGTTTTGAGACTGAATTTGAGATATAAATGGGTACAGAAGATGCATGCACATATTGACTTTGGGCACCTAAAATATCGATTTTCAGCATGTTTTGGGCCTGTATTTTGAAAATACTCTAACACGGAGTGGGCATGTACAGATCGCTTCTGGGACCCCAAAATATCGAATTTTCGGGTGTTTTGAGACTGAATTTGAGATATAAACGGGTACAGAAGATGCATGCACATATTGACTTTGGGCACCTAAAATATCGATTTGCAGCATGTTTTGGGCCTGTATTTTGAAAATACTCTAATACGGAGTAGGCATGTCCAGATCGCTTCAGGGACTCCAAAATATCGAATTTTCGGGTGTTTTGAGCCTGAATTTGAGATATAAACAGGTACAGAAGATGCATGCACATATCGACTTTGGACACTTAAAATATCGATTTTTAGCATGTTTTGAGCCCATATTTTGAAAACATTCTAGCACTGAGTAGGCACGTACAGATCGCTTCTAGAACCAAAAATATCGAATTTTCGGGTGTTTTGGCCCTTAATTTGAGATATCGACTTTGGGCACCTAAAATATCGATTTTTAGCACGTTTTGGGCCTGTATTTTGAAAATACTCTAACACGAAGTAGGCATGTACAGATCGCTTCTGGGACCCCAAAATATAGAATTTTCGGGTGTTTTGAGCCTGAATTTGAGATATCGACTTAGGGCACCTAAAATATCAATTTTTAGCACGTTTTGGGCCTATATTTTGAAAATATTCTAGCACAGAGTAGGCATGTACAGATCGCTTCTGGGACCCCAAAATATCGAATTTTTGGGTGTTTTGAGCCTAAATGTTAAATAAAAACGGGTACAGAAGATGCATGCACATATTGACTTTGGGCACCTAAAAGATCGATTTCAGCATGTTTTGGGCCTATATTTTGAAAATACTCTAACACGGAGTAGGCATGTAGAAATCGCTTCTGGGACCCCAAAATATCGAATTTTCGGGTGTTTTGAGGTTAAATTTGGGATATAAACGGGTGCAAAAGATGCATACACATATTGAGTTTGGGCACCTAAAATATCTATTTTCAGCATGTTTTGGGCCTGTATCTGAGTAGGCATGTACAGATCCCTTCTGGGACCCCAAAATATCGAATTTTCGGGTGTTTTGAGCCTGAATTTGAGATATAAACGGGTACAGAAGATGCATGCACGTATTGACTTTGGGCACCTATAATATCGATTTTCAGCATGTTTTGGGCCTTTATTTTGAAAATACTCTGACACGGAGTAAGCATGTACAGATCGCTTCTGGGACCTCAAAATATCGAATTTTCTGGTGTTTTCAGCTTGAATTTGAGATATGAACGGGTACACAAGATGCATGTACATATTGACTTTGGGCACCTAAAATATCGATTTTGAGCATGTTTTGGGTCTGTATCTAGAAAACATTCTAACTAGGAGTAGGCATGTACAGATCGCTTCCAGGACCCAAAAATACCGAATTTTCGGGTGTTTTGAGCCTGAATTTGAGATATAAACAGGTACAGAAGATGCATGCACATATTGACTTTGGACACTTAAAATATCGATTTTTAGCATGTTTTGAGCCCATATTTTGAAAACATTCTAGCACTGAGTAGGCACGTACAGATCGCTTCTAGAACCAAAAATATCGAATTTTCGGGTGTTTTGGGCCTGAATTTGAGATATCGACTTTGGACACTTAAAATATCGATTTTTAGCATGTTTTGAGCCCATATTTTTGAAAACATTCTAGCACTGAGTAGGCACATACAGATCGCTTCTAGAACCAAAAATATCGAATTTTCGGGTGTTTTGGCCCTTAATTTGAGATATCGACTTTGGGCACCTAAAATATCGATTTTTAGCACGTTTTGGGACTGTATTTTGAAAATACTCTAACACAAACTAGGCATGTACAGATCGCTTCTGGTACCCCAAAATATCGAATTTTCGGGTGTTTTGAGCCTGAATTTGAGATATCGACTTAGGGCACCTAAAATATCAATTTTTAGCATGTTTTTGACCTATATTTTGAAAATATTCTAGCACTGAGTAGGCATGTACAGATCGCTTCTGGGACCCAAAAATATCAAATTTTCGGGTGTTTTGAGCCTGAATTTGAGATATCAACTTTGGGCACCTGAAATATTGAGATTTTTAACATGTTTTGGACCTTTTTTTGAAAATATTTTAGCAATGAGTAGGTATGTACAGATCGCTTTTGGGAGACCAAAATATCGAATTTTCTGGTGTTTTGGCCCTTAATTTGAGATATCGACTTTGGGCACCTAAAATATCGATTTTTAGCACGTTTTGGGCCTGTATTTTGAAAATAATCTAACACGAAGTAGGCATGTACAGATCGCTTCTGGGACCCCAAAATATCGAATTTTCTTGTGTTTTGAGCCTAAATTTCAAATAAAAACGGGTACAGAAGATGCATGCACATATTGAGTTTGGGCACCTAAAATATCTATTTTCATCATGTTTTGGGCCTGTATCTGAGTAGGCATGTACAGATCCCTTCTGGGACCCCAAAATATCGAATTTTCGGGTGTTTTGAGCCTGAATTTGAGATATAAACGGGTACAGAAGATGCATGCACGTATTGACTTTGGGCACCTAAAATATCGATTTTCAGCATGTTTTGGGCCTTTATTTTGAAAATACTCTAACACGGAGTAGGCATGTACAGATCGCTTCTGGGACCCCAAAATATCGAATATTCGGGTGTTTTGAGCCTAAATTTGAGATATAAACGGGTACAGAAGATGCATGCAGATATCGACTTTTGGGCACCTAAAAGATCGATTTTCAGTATGTTTTGGGCCTGTATTTTGAAAATACTCTAACACGGAGTGGGCATGTACAGATCGCTTCTGGGACCCCAAAATATCGAATTTTCGGGTGTTTTGAGACTGAATTTGAGATATAAATGGGTACAGAAGATGCATGCACATATTGACTTTGGGCACCTAAAATATCGATTTTCAGCATGTTTTGGGCCTGTATTTTGAAAATACTCTAACACGGAGTGGGCATGTACAGATCGCTTCTGGGACCCCAAAATATCGAATTTTCGGGTGTTTTGAGACTGAATTTGAGATATAAATGGGTACAGAAGATGCATGCACATATTGACTTTGGGCACCTAAAATATCGATTTTCAGCATGTTTTGGGCCTGTATTTTGAATATACTCTAACACGGAGTAGGCATATACAGATCGCTTCTAGGACCCCAAAATATCGAATTTTCGGGTGTTTTGGGCCTTAATTTGAGATATCGACTTTGGGCACCTAAAATATTTTTTTTTAGCATGTTTTGGGCCTGTATTTTGAAAATACTCTAACACGAAGTAGGCATGTACAGATCGCTTCTTGGACCCCAAAAAGATCGAATTTTCGGGTGTTTTGGGCCTGAATTTGAGATATTAACTTTAGGCACCTAAAATATCGATATTTAGCATGTTTTGGACCTATAATTTGAAAATATTCTAGCAATGAGTAGGTATGTAGAGATCGCTTGTGGGACCCCAAAATATTGAATGTTCGGGTGTTTTGAGCCTGAATTTGAGATATAAACGGGTACAGAAGATGCATGCACATATTGACTTTGGGCACCTAAAATATCGATTTTCAGTATGTTTTGGGCCTGTATTTTGAAAATACTCTAACACGGAGTAGGCATGTACAGATCGCTTCAAGGACCCCAAAATATCGAATTTTCGGGCGTTTTGAGCCTAAATTTGAGATATAAACGAGTACTGAAGATGCATGCACATATCGACTTTTGGGCACCGAAAATATCGATTTTTAGCAAGTTTTGGGTCTGTATCTAGAAAACATTCTAACTAGGAGTAGGCATGTACAGATCGCATCCAGGACCCAAAAATACCGAATTTTCGGGTGTTTTGAGCCTGAATTTGAGATATAAACAGGTACAGAAGATGCATGCACATATCGACTTTGGATACTTAAAATATCGATTTTTAGCATGTTTTGAGCCCATATTTTGAAAACATTCTAGCACTGAGTAGGCACGTACAGATCGCTTCTAGAACCATAAATATCGAATTTTCGGGTGTTTTGGGCCCGTACAGATCGCTTCGGGTACCCCAAAATATCGAATTTTCGTGTGTTTCGAGCCTGAATTCGAGATATCGACTTAGGGCACCTAAAATATCAATTTTTAGCATGTTTTGGACCTATATTTTGAAAATATTCTAGCACTGAGTAGGCATGTACAGATCGCTTCTGTGACCCAAAAATATCAAATTTTCGGGTGTTTTGAGCCTGAATTTGAGATATCAACTTTGGGCACCTGAAATATTGATTTTTAACATGTTTTGGACCTATGTTTTGAAAATATTTTAGCAATGAGTAGGTATGTACAGATCGCTACTGGGACCCCAAAATATCGAATTTTCGGGTGTTTTGGCCCTTAATTTGAGATATCGACTTTGGGCACCTAAAATATCGATTTTTAGCACGTTTTGGGCCTGTATTTTGAAAATACTCTAACACGAAGTAGGCATGTACAGATCGCTTTTGGGACCCCAAAATATCGAATTTTCGGGTGTTTTGAGCCTGAATTTGAGATATCGACTTTGGGCACCTAAAAGATCGATTTTCAGTATGTTTTGGGCCTGTATTTTGAAAATATTATAGCAATGAGTAGGTATGTACAGATCGCTTCTGGGACCCCAAAATATCGAATTTTCGGGTGTTTTGAGCCTGAATTTAAGATATAAACGGGTACAGAAGATGCATGCTCATATTGACTTTGGGCACCTAACAGATCGATTTTCAGTATGTTATGGGCCTGTATTTTGAAAATACTCTAACACGGAGTAGGCATGTATGGATCGCTTCAAGGACCCAAAAATACCGAATTTCCGGGTGTTTTGAGCCTGAATTTGAGATATAAACGGGTACAGAAGATGCATGCTCATATTGACTTTGGGCACCTAACAGATCGATTTTCAGTATGTTATGGGCCTGTATTTTTAAAAATACTCTAACACGGAGTAGGCATGTACAGATCGCTTCTGGGTCCCCAAAATATCGAATTCTCGGGTGTTTTGGGCCTTAATTTGAGATATCGACTTTTGGCACCTAAAATATCGATTTTCAGCATGTTTTGGGCCTGTATTTTGAAAATATTCTAACAAAAAAGTAGGCATGTACAGATCGCTTCTAGGACCCCAAAATATCAAATTTTCGGGTGGTTTGAGCCTAAATTTGAGATATAAACGGGTACAGAAGATGCATGCACATATCGACTTTTGGGCACCTAAAAGATCGATTTTCAGTATGTTTTGGGCCTGTATTTTGAAAATACTCTAAAACGGAGTAGGCATGTACAGATCGCTTCTGGGACCCCAAAATATCGAATTTTCGGGTGTTTTGTGCCTGAATTTGAAGTATCGACTTTAGGCACCTAAAATATCGATATTTAGCATGTTTTGGACCTATATTTTGAAAATATTCTAGCACTTAGTAGGCAAGTACAGATCGCTTCTGGGACCCAAAAATATCGAATTTTCGGGTGTTTTGAGCCTGAATTTGAGATATAAACGGGTACTTAAAATGCATCCACATATTGACTTTGGGCACCTAAAATATCGATTTTCAGCATGTTTTAGGCCTGTATTTTGAAAATACTCTAAAACGGAGTAGGCATGTACGGATCGCTTCAGGGACCCCATAATAACGAATTTTCAGGTGTTTTGGGCCTTAATTTGAGATATCGACTTTGGGCACCTAAAATATCGATTTTTAGCATGTTTTGGGCCTGTATTTTGAAAATACTCTAACACGAAGTAGGCATGTAGAGATCGCTTCTGGGACCCCAAAGTATCGAATTTTCGGGTGTTTTGAGCCTAAATTTGAGATATAAACGGGTACAGAAGATGCATGCACATATCGACTTTTGGGCACCTAAAAGATCGATTTTCAGTATGTTTTCGGCCTGTATTTTGAAAATACTCTAACACGGAGTAGGCATGTACAGATCGCTTCTGGGACCCCAAAATATCGAATTTTCGGGTGTTTTGGGCCTGAATTTGAGATATCAACTTTAGGCACCTAAAATATCGATATTTAGCATGTTTTGGACCTATATTTTGAAAATATTCTAGCAATGAGTAGGTATGTACAGATCCCTTCTGGGTCCCCAAAATATTGAATTTTCGGGTGTTTTGAGCCAGAATTTAAGATATAAACGGGTACAGAAGATGCATGCACATATTGACTTTGGGCACCTAAAATATCGATTTTCAGTATGTTTTCGGCCTGTATTTTGAAAATACTCTAACATGGAGTAGGCATGTACAGATCCCTGCAGGAACCCCAAAATATCGAATTTTTGGGTGTTTTGGGCCTGAATTTGAGATATAAACGGGTAATGAAGATGCAGGCACATATCGACTTTTGGGCACCGAAAATATCGATTTTAAGCATGTTTTGGGTCTGTAACTTGAAAATATTCTAACTAGGAGTAGGCATGTACAGATCGCTTCTGGGACCCAAAAATATCGAATTTTCGAGTGTTTTGAGGTTGAATTTGAGATATAAACGAATGCAGAAGATGCATACACATATTGACTTTGGGCACATAAAATATCGATTTTCAGCATGTTTTGGGCATGTATCTGAGTAGGCATGTACAGATCGCTTCTAGGACCCCAAAATATCGATTTTCGGGTGTTTTGGGCCTGAATTTGAGATATCGACTTTGGGCACCTATAATATCGATTTTTAGCATGTTTTGGGCCTATATTTTGAAAATATTCTAGCACTAAGTAGGCATGTACAGATCTCTTATGGGACCCCCAAATATCGAATTTTCGGGTGTTTTGAGCCTGAATTTGAGATAAAAACGGGTACAGAAGATGCATGCACAAATTGACTTTGGACACTTAAAATATCGATTTTTAGCTTGTTTTGGGCCTATATTTTGAAAACATTCTAGCACTGAGTAGGCATGTACAGATCACTTCTTGGGCACAAAAATATCGAATTTTCGGATGTTTTGAGCACGAATTTGAGATATAAACAGGTACTGAAGATGCATGCACATATCGACTTTTGTGCACCTAAAATATCGATTTTGAGCATGTTTTTGGTCTGTATCTTGAAAACATTCTAATTAGGCATGTACAGATTGCTTCTGGGACCCCAAAATATCGAATTTGCGGGTGTTTGGAGCCTGAATTTGAGATATAAACGGGTACAGAAGATGCATGCACATATCGACTTTTTGGCACCTAAAATATCGATTTTCAGTATGTTTTAGGCCTGTATTTTGAAAATACTCTAACACGGAGTAGGCATGTACAGTTCGCTTCTGGGACCCCAAAATATCGAATTTTCGGGTGTTTTGGCCCTTAATTTGAGATATCGACTTTGAGCACCTAAAATATCGATTTTTAGCACGTTTTGGGCCTGTATTTTAAAAATACTCTAACACGAAGTAGGCATGTACAGATCGCTTTTGGGACCCCAAAATATCGAATTTTCGGGTGTTTTGAGCCTGAATTTGAGATATCGACTTTGGGCACCTAAAAGATCGATTTTCAGTATGTTTTGGGCCTGTATTTTGAAAATACTGTAACACGGAGTGGGCATGTACAGATCGCTTCTGGGACCCCAAAATATCGAATTTTCGGGTTTTTTGAGCCTGAATTTGAGATATAAACGGGTACTGAAGATGCATGCGCATATCGACTTTGGACACTTAAAATATCGATTTTTAGCATGTTTTGAGCCTATATTTTGAAAACGTTCTAGCACTGAGTAAGCATGTACAGATCGCTTCTAGACCCAAAAATATCTAATATTCGGGTGTTTTGGGCCTGAAATTGAGATATCGACTTTGGGCACCTGAAAAATCGATTTTTAGCATGTTTTGGGCCTATATTCTGAAAATATTCTAGCAATGAGTAGGTATGTACAGATCGCTTCTGGGACTCCAAATTATCGAATTTTCGGGTGTTTTGGGCCTTAATTTGAGATATCGACTTTGGGCACCTAAAATAACAATTTTAGCATGTTTTGGGCCTGTATTTTGAAAATATTATAGCAATGAGTAGGTATGTACAGATCGCTTCTGGGACCCCAAAATATCGAATTTTCGGGTGTTTTGAGCCTGAATTTAAGATATAAACGGGTACAGAAGATGCATGCTCATATTGACTTTGGGCACCTAACAGATCGATTTTCAGTATGTTATGGGCCTGTATTTTGAAAATACTCTAACACGGAGTAGGCATGTATGGATCGCTTCAAGGACCCAAAAATACCGAATTTCCGGGTGTTTTGAGCCTGAATTTGAGATATAAACTGGTACAGAAGATGCATGCACATATCGACTTTTGGGCACCTAAAAGATCGATTTTCAGTATGTTTTGGGCCTGTATTTTTAAAAATACTCTAACACGGAGTAGGCATGTACAGATCGCTTCTGGGTCCCCAAAATATCGAATTCTCGGGTGTTTTGGGCCTTAATTTGAGATATCGACTTTTGGCACCTAAAATATGGATTTTCAGCATGTTTTGGGCCTGTATTTTGAAAATATTCTAACAAAAAAGTAGGCATGTACAGATCGCTTCTAGGACCCCAAAATATCAAATTTTCGGGTGGTTTGAGCCTAAATTTGAGATATAAACGGGTACAGAAGATGCATGCACATATCGACTTTTGGGCACCTAAAAGATCGATTTTCAGTATGTTTTGGGCCTGTATTTTGAAAATACTCTAACACGGAGTAGGCATGTACAGATCGCTTCTGGGACCCCAAAATATCGAATTTTCGGGTGTTTTGTGCCTGAATTTGAAGTATCGACTTTAGGCACCTAAAATATCGATATTTAGCATGTTTTGGACCTATATTTCGAAAATATTCTAGCACTTAGTAGGCAAGTACAGATCGCTTCTGGGACCCAAAAATATCGAATTTTCGGGTGTTTTGAGCCTGAATTTGAGATATAAACGGGTACTTAAAATGCATCCACATATTGACTTTGGGCACCTAAAATATCGATTTTCAGCATGTTTTAGGCCTGTATTTTGAAAATACTCTAAAACGGAGTAGGCATGTACGGATCGCTTCAGGGACCCCATAATAACGAATTTTCGGGTGTTTTGGGCCTTAATTTGAGATATCGACTTTGGGCACCTAAAATATCGATTTTTAGCATGTTTTGGGCCTGTATTTTGAAAATACTCTAACACGAAGTAGGCATGTAGAGATCGCTTCGGGGACCCCAAAGTATCGAATTTTCGGGTGTTTTGAGCCTAAATTTGAGATATAAACGGGTACAGAAGATGCATGCACATATCGACTTTTGGGCACCTAAAAGATCGATTTTCAGTATGTTTTGGGCCTGTATTTTGAAAATACTCTAACACGGAGTAGGCATGTACAGATCGCTTCTGGGACCCCAAAATATCGAATTTTCGGATGTTTTGAGCACGAATTTGAGATATAAACAGGTACTGAAGATGCATGCACATATCGACTTTTGTGCACCTAAAATATCGATTTTGAGCATGTTTTTGGTCTGTATCTTGAAAACATTCTAATTAGGCATGTACAGATTGCTTCTGGGACCCCAAAATATCGAATTTTCGGGTGTTTGGAGCCTGAATTTGAGATATAAACGGGTACAGAAGATGCATGCACATATCGACTTTTTGGCACCTAAAATATCGATTTTCAGTATGTTTTAGGCCTGTATTTTGAAAATACTCTAACACGGAGTAGGCATGTACAGTTCGCTTCTGGGACCGCAAAATATCGAATTTTCGGGTGTTTTGGGCCTGAATTTGAAATATCGACTTTGGACACTTAAAATATCGATTTTTAGCATGTTTTGAGCCCATATTTTGAAAACATTCTAGCACTGAGTAGGCACGTACAGATCGATTCTAGAACCAAAAATATCGAATTTTCGGGTGTTTTGGCCCTTAATTTGAGATATCGACTTTGGACACTTAAAATATCGATTTTTTGCATGTTTTGGACCTATATTTTGAAAATATTCTAGCACTGAGTAGGCATGTACAGATCGCTTCTGGGACCCCAAAATATCAAATTTTCGGGTGTTTTGAGCCTGAATTTGAGATATCAACTTTGGGCACCTGAAATATTGATTTTTAACATGTTTTGGACCTATGTTTTGAAAATATTTTAGCAATGAGTAGGTATGTACAGATCGCTTCTGGGACCCCAAAATATCGAATTTTCGGGTGTTTTGGCTCTTAATTTGAGATATCGACTTTGGGCACCTAAAATATCGATTTTTAGCACGTTTTGGGCCTGTATTTTGAAAATACTCTAACACGAAGTAGGCATGTACAGATCGCTTTTGGGACCCCAAAATATCGAATTTTCGGGTGTTTTGAGCCTGAATTTGAGATATCGACTTAGGGCACCTAAAATATCAATTTTTAGCACGTTTTGGGCCTATATTTTGAAAATATTCTAGCACTGAGTAGGCATGTACAGATCGCTTCTGGGACCCCAAAATATCGAATTTTCGGGTGTTTTGAGCCTAAATTTTAAATAAAAACGGGTACAGAAGATGCATGCACATATTGACTTTGGGCACCTAAAAGATCGATTTTCAGCATGTTTTGGGCCTATATTTTGAAAATACTCTAACACGGAGTAGGCATGTACAGATCGCTTCTGGGACCCCAAAATATCGAATTTTCGGGTGTTTGGAGCCTTAATTTGAGATATAAACGGGTACACAAGATGCATGTACATATTAACTTTGGGCACCTAAAATATCGATTTTCAGCATGTTATGGGCCTATATTTTGAAAATCCTCTAACACGAAGTAGGCATGTACAGATCGCTTCTGGGACCCCAAAATATCGAATTTTCGGGTGTTTTGAGCCTAAATTTGAGATATAAACGGGTACAGAAGATGCATGCAGATATCGACTTTTGGGCACCTAAAAGATCGATTTTCAGTATGTTTTGGGCCTGTATTTTGAAAATACTCTAACATGGATCGCTTCTGGAACCCCAAAATATCGAATTTTCGGGTGTTTTGAGACTGAATTTGAGATATAAATGGGTACAGAAGATGCATGCACATATTGACTTTGGGCACCTAAAATATCGATTTTCAGCATGTTTTGGGCCTGTATTTTGAAAATACTCTAACACGGAGTAGGCATGTACAGATCGCTTCTAGGACCCCAAAATATCGAATTTTCGGGTGTTTTGGGCCTTAATTTGAGATATCGACTTTGGGCACCTAAAATATATTTTTTTAGCATGTTTTGGGCCTGTATTTTGAAAATACTCTAACACGAAGTAGGCATGTACAGATCGCTTCTTGGACCCCAAAAAGATCGAATTTTCGGGTGTTTTAGGCCTGAATTTGAGATATTAACTTTAGGCACCTAAAATATCGATATATAGCATGTTTTGGACCTATAATTTGAAAATATTCTAGCAATGAGTAGGTATGTAGAGATCGCTTGTGGGACCCCAAAATATTGAATGTTCGGGTGTTTTGAGCCTGAATTTGAGATATAAACGGGTACAGAAGATGCATGCACATATTGACTTTGGGCACCTAAAATATCGATTTTCAGTATGTTTTGGGCCTGTATTTTGAAAATACTCTAACACGGAGTAGGCATGTACAGATCGCTTCAAGGACCCCAAAATATCGAATTTTTGGGCGTTTTGAGCCTGAATTTGAGATATAAACGGGTACTGAAGATGCATGCACATATTGACTTTGGGTACCTAAAATATCGATTTTCAGCATGATTTGGGCCTGTATTTTGAAAATACTCTAACACCGAGTAGGCATGTACAGATCGCTTCTGGGACCCCAAAATACCGAATTTTCGGGTGTTTTGATGCTTAATTTGAGATATCGACTTTGGGCACCTAAAATATTTTTTTTTAGCATGTTTTGGGCCTATATTTTGAAAATACTCTAACACGAAGTAGGCATGTACAAATCGCTTCTAGGACCAAAAAATACTGTATTTTCGGGTGTTTCGAGGCACAATTTGAGATATAAACGGGTACAGATGATGCATGCACATATCGACTTTGGACACTTAAAATATCGATTTTTAGCATGTTTTGAGCCTATATTTTGAAAACACTCTAACACGAAGTAGGCATGTACAGATCGCTTCTGGGACCCAAAAATATCGAATTTTCAGGTGTTTTGTGGTTGATTTTGGGATATAAACGGGTACAGAAGATGCATGCACATATCGACTTTTGGGCACCTAAAAGATCGATTTTCAGTATGTTTTGGGCGTGTATTTTGAAAATACTCTAACACGGAGTGGGCATGTACAGATCGCTTCTGGGACCCCAAAATATCGAATTTTCGGGTGTTTTAGGCCTGAATTTTAGATATCGACTTTAGGCACCTAAAATATCGATATTTAGCATGTTTTGGACCTATATTTTGAAAATATTCTAGCACTGAGTAGGCATGTACAGATCGCTTCTGGGACCCAAAAATATCAAATTTTCGGGTGTTTTGAGACTGAATTTGAGATATAAACGGGTACAGAAGATGCATGCACATATTGACTTTGGGCACCTAAAATATCGATTTTCGGCATGTTTTGGGCCTGTATTTTGAAAATACTCTAACACGGAGTAGGCATGTACAGATCGCTTCTAGGACCCCAAAATATCGAATTTTCGGGTGTTTTGGGCCTTAATTTGAGATATCGACTTTGGGCACCTAAAATATTTTTTTTTAGCATGTTTTGGGCTTGTATTTTGAAAATACTCTAACACGAAGTAGGCATGTACAGATCGCTTCTGGGACCCCAAAATATCGAATATTCGGGTGTTTTGAGCCTAAATTTGAGATATAAACGGGTATAGAAGATGCATACACATATCGACTTTTGGGCACTTAAAAGATCGATTTTCAGTAAGTTTTCGGCCTGTATTTTGAAAATACTCTAACACGGAGTAGGCATGTACAGATTGCTTCTGGGTAACCAAAATATCGAATTTTCGGGTGTTTTGGGGCTGAATTTGAGATATCGATTTTAGGCACTTAAAATATCGATATTTAGCGTGTTTTGGACCTAAATTTTGAAAATATTCTAGCACTGAGTAGGCATGTACAGATCGCTTCTGGTACCCAAAAATATCGAATTTTCGGGTGTTTTGAGCTTGAATTTGAGATATAAACGGGTACAGAAGATGCATGCACATATTGACTTTGGGCACCTAAAATATCGATTTTCAGCATGTTTTGGGCCTGTATTTTGAAAATACTCTAACACGGAGTAGGCATGTCCAGATCGCTTCAGGGACCCCAAAATATCGAATTTTCGGGTGTTTTGAGCCTGAATTTGAGATATAAACGGGTACTGAAGATGCATACACATATCGACTTTTGGGCACCGAAAATATCGATTTTGAGCATGTTTTGGGTCTGTATCTAGAAAACATTCTAACTAGGAGTAGGCATGTACAGATCGCTTCCAGGACCCAAAAATACCGAATTTTCGGGTGTTTTGAGCCTGAATTTGAGATATAAACAGGTACAGAAGATGCATGCACATATCGACTTTGGACACTTAAAATATCGATTTATAGCATGTTTTGAGCTTATATTTTGAAAACATTCTAGCACTGAGTAGGCTCGTACAGATCGCTTCTAGAACCAAAAATATCGAATTTTCGGGTGTTTTGGGCCTGAATTTGAGATATCGACTTTGGGCACCTAAAATATCGATTTTTAGCATGTTTTGGACCTATATTTTGAAAATATTCTAGCACTGAGTAGGCATGTACAGATCGCTTCTGGGACCCAAAAATATCAAATTTTCGTGTGTTTTGAGCCTGAATTTGAGATATCAACTTTGGGCACCTGAAATATCGATTTTTAACATGTTTTGGACCTATGTTTTGAAAATATTTTAGCAATGAGTAGGTATGTACAGATCGCTTCTGGGACCCCAAAATATCGAATTTTCGGGTGTTTTGGCCCTTAATTTGAGATATCGACTTTGGGCACCTAAAATATCGACTTTTAGCACGTTTTGGGCCCGTATTTTGAAAATACTCTAACACGAAGTAGGCATGTACAGATCGCTTCTGGGACCCCAAAATATCGAATTTTCGGGTGTTTTGAGCCTGAATTTGAGATATCGACTTAGGGCACCTAAAATATCAATTTTTAGCACGTTTTGGGCCTATATTTTGATAATATTCTAGCAATGAGTAGGCATGTACAGATCCCTTCTGGGACCCCAAAATATCGAATTTTCGGGAGTTTTGAGCCTAAATTTTAAATAAAAACGGGTAGAGAAGATGCATGCACATATTGACTTTGGGCACCTAAAAGATCGATTTTCAGCATGTTTTTTGCCTATATTTTGAAAATACTCTAACACGGACTAGGCATGTACAAATCGCTTCTGGGACCCCAAAATATCGAATTTTCGGGTGTTTTGAGGTTAAATTTTGGATATAAACTGGTGCAAAAGATGCATACACATATTGAGTTTGGGCACCTAAAATATCTATTTTCAGCATGTTTTTGGCCTGTATCTGAGTAGGCATGTACAGATCCCTTCTGGGACCCCAAAATATCGAATTTTCGGGTGTTTTGAGCCAGAATTTGAGATATAAACGGGTACAGAAGATGCATGCACGTATTGACTTTGGGCACCTAAAATATCGATTTTCAGCATGTTTTGGGTCTTTATTTTGAAAATACTCTAACACGGAGTAGGCATGTACAGATCGCTTCTGGGACCCCAAAATATCGAGTTTTCGGGTGTTTGGAGCCTTAATTTGAGATATAAACGGGTACACAAAATGCATGTACATATTGACTTTGGGCACCTAAAATATCGATTTTCAGCATGTTATGGTCCTGTATTTTGAAAATCCTCTAACACGAAGTAGGCATGTACAGATCGCTTCTGGGACCCCAAAATATCGAATTTTCGGGTGTTTTGAGCCTAAATTTGAGATATCAACGGGTACAGAAGATGCATGCACATATCGACTTTTGGGCACCTAAAAGATCGATTTTCAGTATGTTTTGGGCCTGTATTTTGAAAATACTCTAACACGGAGTGGGCATGTACAGATCGCTTCTGGGACCCAAAAATATCGAATTTTCGGGTGTTTTGGGCCTGAATTTGAGATATCGACTTTAGGCACCTAAAATATCGATATGTAGCATGTTTTGGACCTATATTTTGAAAATATTCTAGCACTGAGTAGGCATGTACAGATCGCTTCTGGGACCCAAAAATATCAAATTTTCGGGTGTTTTGAGACTGAATTTGAGATATAAACGGGTACAGAAGATGCATGCACATATTGACTTTGGGCACCTAAAATATCGAATTTCAGTATGTTTTGGGCCAGTATTTTGAAAATACTCTAACACGGATTAGGTATGTGCAGATCGCTTCTAGGACCCCAAAATATCGAATTTTCGGGTGTTTTGGGCCTTAATTTGAGATATCGACTTTGGGCACCTAAAATATTTTTTTTTAGCATGTTTTGGGCTTGTATTTTGAAAATACTCTAACACGAAGTAGGCATGTACAGATCGCTTCTGGGACCCAAAAATATCGAATTTTCGGGTGTTTTAAGTTTGAATTTGAGATATAAACGGGTATAGAAGATGCATACACATATCGACTTTTGGGCACTTAAAAGATCGATTTTCAGTATGTTTTGGGCCTGTATTTTGAAAATACTCTAACACGGAGTAGGCATGTACAGATCGCTTCTGGGACACCAAAATATCGAATTTTCGGGTGTTTTGGGGCTGAATTTGAGATATCGATTTTAGGCACTTAAAATATCGATATTTAGCATGTTTTGGACCTATATTTTGAAAATATTCTAGCACTGAGTAGGCATGTACAGATCGCTTCTGGTACCCAAAAATATCGAATTTTCGGGTGTTTTGAGCCTGAATTTGAGATATAAACAGGTACAGAAGATGCATGCACATATCGACTTTGGACACTTAAAATATCGATTTTTAGCATGTTTTGAGCCCATATTTTGAAAACATTCTAGCACTGAGTAGGCACGTACAGATCGCTTCTAGAACCAAAAATATCGAATTTTCGGGTGTTTTGGGCCTGAATTTGAGATATCGACTTTGGACACTTAAAATAACGATTTTTAGCATGTTTTGAGCCCATATTTTGAAAACATTCTAGCACTGAGTAGGCACGTACAGATCGCTTCTAGAACCAAAAATATCGAATTTTCGGGTGTTTTGGCCCTTAATTTGAGATATCGACTTTGGGCACCTAAAATATCGATTTTTAGCACGTTTTGGGCCTGTATTTTGAAAATACTCTAACACGAAGTAGGCATGTACAGATCGCTTCTGGGACCCCAAAATATCGAATTTTCGGGTGTTTTGAGCCTGAATTTGAGATATCGACTTAGGGCACCTAAAATATCAATTTTTAGCACGTTTTGGGCCTATATTTTGAAAATATTCTAGCACAGAGTAGGCATGTACAGATCGCTTATGGGACGCCAAAATATCAAATTTTTAGGTGTTTTGAGCCTAAATTTTAAATAAAAACGGGTACAGAAGATGCATGCACATATTGACTTTGGGCACCTAAAAGATCGATTTCAGCATGTTTTGGGCCTATATTTTGAAAATACTCTAACACGGAGTAGGCATGTAGAAATCGCTTCTGGGACATCAAAATATCGAATTTTCAGGTGTTTTGAGGTTAAATTTGGGATATAAACGGGTGCAAAAGATGCATACACATATTGAGTTTGGGCACCTAAAATATCTATTTTCAGCATGTTTTGGGCCTTTATCTGAGTAGGCATGTACAGATCCCTTCTGGGACCCCAAAATATCGATTTTTCGGGTGTTTTGAGCCTGAATTTGAGATATAAACGGATACAGAAGATGCATGCACGTATTGACTTTGGGCACATAAAATATCGATTTTCAGCATGTTTTGGGCCTTTATTTTGAAAATACTCTAACACGGAGTAGTCATGTACAGATCGCTTCTGGAACCTCAAAATATCGAATTTTCGGGTGTTTTCAGCCTGAATTTGAGATATGAACGGGTACACAAGATGCATGTACATATTGACTTTGGGCACCTAAAATATCGATTTTGAGCATGTTTTGGGTCTGTATCTAGAAAACATTCTAACTAGGAGTAGGCATGTACAGATCACTTCCAGGACCCAAAAATACCGAATTTTCGGGTGTTTTGAACCTGAATTTGAGATATAAACAGGTACAGAAGATGCATGCACATATTGACTTTGGACACTTAAAATATCGATTTTTAGCATGTTTTGAGCCCATATTTTGAAAACATTCTAGCACTGAGTAGGCACGTACAGATCGCTTCTAGAACCAAAAATATCGAATTTTCGGGTGTTTTGGGCCTGAATTTGAGATATCGACTTTGGACACTTAAAATATCGATTTTTAGCATGTTTTGAGCCCATATTTTTGAAAACATTCTAGCACTGAGTAGGCACGTACAGATCGCTTCTAGAACCAAAAATATCGAATTTTCGGGTGTTTTGGCCCTTAATTTGAGATATCGACTTTGGGCACCTAAAATATCGATTTTTAGCACGTTTTGGGCCTGTATTTTGAAAATACTCTAACACAAAGTAGGCATGTACAGATCGCTTCTGGGACCCCAAAATATCGAATTTTCGGGTGTTTTGAGCCTGAATTTGAGATATCGACTTAGGGCACCTAAAATATCAATTTTTAGCATGTTTTGGACCTATATTTTGAAAATATTCTAGCACTGAGTAGGCATGTACAGATCGCTTCTGGGACCCCAAAATATCAAATTTTCGGGTGTTTTGAGCCTGAATTTGAGATATCAACTTTGGGCACCTGAAATATTGAGATTTTTAACATGTTTTGGACCTTTTTTTGAAAATATTTTAGCAATGAGTAGGTATGTACAGATCGCTTTTGGGACCCCAAAATATCGAATTTTCTGGTGTTTTGGCCCTTAATTTGAGATATCGACTTTGGGCACCTAAAATATCGATTTTTAGCGCGTTTTGGGCCTGTATTTTGAAAATATTCTAACACGAAGTAGGCATGTACAGATCGCTTCTGGGACCCCAAAATTTCGAATTTTCTTGTGTTTTGAGCCTAAATTTCAAATAAAAACGGGTACAGAAGATGCATGCACATATTGAGTTTGGGCACCTAAAATATCTATTTTCATCATGTTTTGGGCCTGTATCTGAGTAGGCATGTACAGATCCCTTCTGGGACCCCAAAATATCGAATTTTCGGGTGTTTTGAGCCTGAATTTGAGATATAAACGGGTACAGAAGATGCATGCACGTATTGACTTTGGGCACCTAAAATATCGATTTTCAGCATGTTTTGGGCCTTTTTTTTTTAAATACTCTAACACGGAGTAGGCATGTACAGATCGCTTCTGGGACCCCAAAATATCGAATATTCGTGTGTTTTGAGCCTAAATTTGAGATATAAACGGGTACAGAAGATGCATGCAGATATCGACTTTTGGGCACCTAAAAGATCGATTTTCAGTATGTTTTGGGCCTGTATTTTGAGAATACTCTAACACGGAGTGGGCATGTACAGATCGCTTCTGGGACCCCAAAATATCGAATTTTCGGGTGTTTTGAGACTAAATTTGAGATATAAATGGGCACAGAAGATGCATGCACATATTGACTTTGGGCACCTAAAATATCGATTTTCAGCATGTTTTGGGCCTGTATTTTGAAAATACTCTAACACGGAGTGGGCATGTACAGATCGCTTCTGGGACCACAAAATATCGAATTTTCGGGTGTTTTGAGACTGAATTTGAGATATAAATGGGTACAGAAGATGCATGCACATATTGACTATGGGCACCTAAAATATCGATTTTCAGCATGTTTTGGGCCTGTATTTTGAATATACTCTAACACGGAGTAGGCATATACAGATCGCTTCTAGGACCCCAAAATATCGAATTTTCGGGTGTTTTGGGCCTTAATTTGAGATATCGACTTTGGGCACCTAAAATATTTTTTTTTAGCATGTTTTGGGCCTGTATTTTGAAAATACTCTAACACAAAGTAGGCATGTACAGATCGCTTCTTGGACCCCAAAAAGATCGAATTTTCGGGTGTTTTTGGCCTGAATTTGAGATATTAACTTTAGGCACCTAAAATATCGATATTTAGCATGTTTTGGACCTATAATTTGAAAATATTCTAGCAATGAGTAGGTATGTAGAGATCGCTTGTGGGACCCCAAAATATTGAATGTTCGGGTGTTTTGAGCCTGAATTTGAGATATAAACGGGTACAGAAGATGCATGCACATATTGACTTTGGGCACCTAAAATATCGATTTTCAGTATGTTTTGGGCCTGTATTTTGAAAATACTATAACACGGAGTAGGCATGTACAGATCGCTTCAAGGACACCAAAATATCGAATTTTCGGGCGTTTTGAGCCTAAATTTGAGATATAAACGGGTACTGAAGATGCATGCACATATCGACTTTTGGGCACCGAAAATATCGATTTTTAGCAAGTTTTGGGTCTGTATCTAGAAAACATTCTAACTAGGAGTAGGCATGTACAGATCGCATCCAGGACCCAAAAATACCGAATTTTCGGGTGTTTTGAGTCCGAATTTGAGATATAAACAGGTACAGAAGATGCATGCACATATCGACTTTGGACACTTAAAATATCGATTTTTAGCATGTTTTGAGCCCATATTTTGAAAACATTCTAGCACTGAGTAGGCACGTACAGATCGCTTCTAGAACCATAAATATCGAATTTTCGGGTGTTTTGGGCCTGTACAGATCGCTTCTGGGACCCCAAAATATCGAATTTTCGGGTGTTTCGAGCCTGAATTCGAGATATCGACTTAGGGCACCTAAAATATCAATTTTTAGCATGTTTTGGACCTATATTTTGAAAATATTCTAGCACTGAGTAGGCATGTACAGATCGCTTCTGGGACCCAAAAATATCAAATTTTCGGGTGTTTTGAGCCTGAATTTGAGATATCAACTTTGGGCACCTGAAATATTGATTTTTAACATGTTTTGGACCTATGTTTTGAAAATATTTTAGCAATGAGTAGGTATGTACAGATCGCTTCTGGGACCCCAAAATATCGAATTTTCGGGTGTTTTGGCCCTTAATTTGAGATATCGACTTTGGGCACCTAAAATATCGATTTTTAGCACGTTTTGGGCCTGTATTTTGAAAATACTCTAACACGAAGTAGGCATGTACAGATCGCTTTTGGGACCCCAAAATATCGAATTTTCGGGTGTTTTGAGCCTGAATTTGAGATATCGACTTTGGGCACCTAAATTATCGATTTTCAGTATGTTTTGGGCCTGTATTTTGAAAATACTCTAACACGGAGTAGGCATGTACAGATCGCTTCAAGGACCCCAAAATATCGAATTTTCGGGCGTTTTGAGCCTAAATTTGAGATATAAACGGGTACAGAAGATGCATGCAGATATCGACTTTTGGGCACCTAAAAGATCGATTTTCAGTATGTTTTGGGCCTGTATTTTGAAAATACTCTAACACGGAGTGGGCATGTACAGATCGCTTCTGGGACCCCAAAATATCGAATTTTCGGGTGTTTTGAGCCTGAATTTGAGATATAAACGGGTACTGAAGATGCATGCGCATATCGACTTTGGACACTTAAAATATCGATTTTTAGCATGTTTTGAGCCTATATTTTGAAAACGTTCTAGCACTGAGTAAGCATGTACAGATCGCTTCTAGACCCAAAAATATCGAATATTCGGGTGTTTTGGGCCTGAAATTGAGATATCAACTTTGGGCACCTGAAAAATCGATTTTTAGCATGTTTTGGGCCTATATTCTGAAAATAATCTAGCAATGAGTAGGTATGTACAGATCGCTTCTGGGACCCCAAATTATCGAATTTTCGGGTGTTTTGGGCCTTAATTTGAGATATCGACTTTGGGCACCTAAAATATCAATTTTAGCATGTTTTGGGCCTGTATTTTGAAAATATTATAGCAATGAGTAGGTATGTACAGATCGCTTCTGGGACCCCAAAATATCGAATTTTCGGGTGTTTTGAGCCTGAATTTAAGATATAAACGGGTACAGAAGATGCATGCTCATATTGACTTTGGGCACCTAACAGATCGATTTTCAGTATGTTATGGGCCTGTATTTTGAAAATACTCTAACACGGAGTAGGCATGTATGGATCGCTTCAAGGACCCAAAAATACCGAATTTCCGGGTGTTTTGAGCCTGAATTTGAGATATAAACGGGTACAGAAGATGCATTCACATATCGACTTTTGGGCACCTAAAAGAACGATTTTCAGTATGTTTTGGGCCTGTATTTTTAAAAATACTCTAACACGGAGTAGGCATGTACAGATCGCTTCTGGGTCCCCAAAATATCGAATTCTCGGGTGTTTTGGGCCTTAATTTGAGATATCGACTTTTGGCACCTAAAATATCGATTTTCAGCATGTTTTGGGCCTGTATTTTGAAAATATTCTAACACAAAGTAGGCATGTACAGATCGCTTCTAGGACCACAAAATATCAAATTTTCGGGTGGTTTGAGCCTAAATTTGAGATATAAACGGGTACAGAAGATGCATGCACATATCGACTTTTGGGCACCTAAAAGATCGATTTTCAGTATGTTTTGGGCCTGTATTTTGTAAATACTCTAACACGGAGTGGGCATGTACAGATCGCTTCTGGGACCCCAAAATATCGAATTTTCGGGTGTTTTGAGCCTGAATTTGAGATATAAACGGGTACTGAAGATGCATGCGCATATCGACTTTGGACACTTAAAATATCGATTTTTAGCATGTTTTGAGCCTATATTTTGAAAACGTTCTAGCACTGAGTAAGCATGTACAGATCGCTTCTAGACCCAAAAATATCGAATATTCGGGTGTTTTGGGCCTGAAATTGAGATATCGACTTTGGGCACCTGAAAAATCGATTTTTAGCATGTTTTGGGCCTATATTCTGAAAATAATCTAGCAATGAGTAGGTATGTACAGATCGCTTCTGGGACCCCAAATTATCGAATTTTCGGGTGTTTTGGGCCTTAATTTGAGATATCGACTTTGGGCACCTAAAATATCAATTTTAGCATGTTTTGGGCCTGTATTTTGAAAATATTATAGCAATGAGTAGGTATGTACAGATCGCTTCTGGGACCCCAAAATATCGAATTTTCGGGTGTTTTGAGCCTGAATTTAAGATATAAACGGGTACAGAAGATGCATGCTCATATTGACTTTGGGCACCTAACAGATCGATTTTCAGTATGTTATGGGCCTGTATTTTGAAAATACTCTAACACGGAGTAGGCATGTATGGATCGCTTCAAGGACCCAAAAATACCGAATTTCCGGGTGTTTTGAGCCTGAATTTGAGATATAAACGGGTACAGAAGATGCATGCACATATCGACTTTTGGGCACCTAAAAGAACGATTTTCAGTATGTTTTGGGCCTGTATTTTTAAAAATACTCTAACACGGAGTAGGCATGTACAGATCGCTTCTGGGTCCCCAAAATATCGAATTCTCGGGTGTTTTGGGCCTTAATTTGAGATATCGACTTTTGGCACCTAAAATATCGATTTTCAGCATGTTTTGGGCCTGTATTTTGAAAATATTGTAACACAAAGTAGGCATGTACAGATCGCTTCTAGGACCCCAAAATATCAAATTTTCGGGTGGTTTGAGCCTAAATTTGAGATATAAACGGGTACAGAAGATGCATGCACATATCGACTTTTGGGCACCTAAAAGATCGATTTTCAGTATGTTTTGGGCCTGTATTTTGTAAATACTCTAACACGGAGTAGGCATGTACAGATCGCTTCTGGGACCCCAAAATATCGAATTTTCCGGTGTTTTGTGCCTGAATTTGATATATCGACTTTAGGTACCTAAAATATCGATATTTAGCATGTTTTGGACCTATATTTTGAAAATATTCTAGCACTTAGTAGGCAAGTACAGATCGCTTCTGGGACCCAAAAATATCGAATTTTCGGGTGTTTTGAGCCTGAATTTGAGATATAAACGGGTACTTAAAATGCATCCACATATTGACTTTGGGCACCTAAAATATCGATTTTCAGCATGTTTTAGGCCTGTATTTTGAAAATACTCTAATACGGAGTAGGCATGTACGGATCGCTTCAGGGACCCCATAATAACGAATTTTCGGGTGTTTTGGGCCTTAAATTGAGATATCGACTTTGGGCACCTAAAATATCGATTTTTTGCATGTTTTGGGCCTGTATTTTGAAAATACTCTAACACGAAGTAGGCATGTAGAGATCGCTTCTGGGACCCCAAAGTATCGAATTTTCGGGTGTTTTGAGCCTAAATTTGAGATATAAACGGGTACAGAAGATGCATGCACATATCGACTTTTGGGCACCTAAAAGATCGATTTTCAGTATGTTTTGGGCCTGTATTTTGAAAATACTCTAACACGGAGTAGGCATGTACAGATCGCTTCTGGGACCCCAAAATATCGAATTTTCGGGTGTTTTGGGCCTGAATTTGAGATATCAACTTTGGGCACCTAAAATATCGATTTTTAGCATGTTTTGGGCCTATATTTTGAAAATATTCTAGCACTAAGTAGGCATGTACAGATCTCTTATGGGACCCCCAAATATCGAATTTTCGGGTGTTTTGAGCCTGAATTTGAGATAAAAACGGGTACAGAAGATGCATGCACAAATTGACTTTGGACACATAAAATATCGATTTTTAGCTTGTTTTTGGGCCTATATTTTGAAAACATTCTAGCACTGAGTAGGCATGTACAGATCACTTCTTGGGCACAAAAATATCGAATTTTCGGATGTTTTGAGCACGAATTTGAGATATAAACAGGTACTGAAGATGCATGCACATATCGACTTTTGTGCACCTAAAATATCGATTTTGAGCATGTTTTTGGTCTGTATCTTGAAAACATTCTAATTAGGCATGTACAGATTGCTTCTGGGACCCCAAAATATCGAATTTTCGGGTGTTTCGGGCCTGAATTTGAAATATCGACTTTGGACACTTAAAATATCGATTTTTAGCATGTTTTGAGCCCATATTTTGAAAACATTCTAGCACTGAGTAGGCACGTACAGATCGCTTCTAGAACCAAAAATGTCGAATTTTCGGGTGTTTTGGCTCTTAATTTGAGATATCGACTTTGGGCACCTAAAATATCGATTTTTAGCACGTTTTGGGCCTGTATTTTGAAAATACTCTAACACGAAGTAGGCATGTACAGATCGCTTTTGGGACCCCAAAATATCGAATTTTCGGGTGTTTTGAGCCTGAATTTGAGATATCGACTTAGGGCACCTAAAATATCAATTTTTAGCACGTTTTGGGCCTATATTTTGAAAATATTCTAGCACTGAGTAGCCATGTACAGATCGCTTCTGGGACCCCAAAATATCGAATTTTCGGGTGTTTTGAGCATAAATTTTAAATAAAAACGGGTACAGAAGATGCATGCACATATTGACTTTGGGCACCTAAAAGATCGATTTTCAGCATGTTTTGGGCCTATATTTTGAAAATACTCTAACACGGAGTAGGCATGTACAGATCGCTTCTGGGACCCCAAAATATCGAATTTTCGGGTGTTTGGAGCCTTAATTTGAGATATAAACGGGTACACAAGATGCATGTACATATTAACTTTGGGCACCTAAAATATCGATTTTCAGCATGTTATGGGCCTATATTTTGAAAATCCTCTAACACGAAGTAGGCATGTACAGATCGCTTCTGGGACCCCAAAATATCGAATTTTCGGGTGTTTTGAGCCTAAATTTGAGATATAAACGGGTACAGAAGATGCATGCAGATATCGACTTTTGGGCACCTAAAAGATCGATTTTCAGTATGTTTTGGGCCTGTATTTTGAAAATACTCTAACACGGATCGCTTCTGAAACCCCAAAATATCGAATTTTCGGTGTTTTGAGACTGAATTTGAGATATAAATGGGTACAGAAGATGCATGCACATATTGACTTTGGGCACCTAAAATATCGATTTTCAGCATGTTTTGGGCCTGTATTTTGAAAATACTCTAACACGGAGTAGGCATGTACATATCGCTTCTAGGACCCCAAAATATCGAATTTTCGGGTGTTTTGGGCCTTAATTTGAGATATTGACTTTGGGCACCTAAAATATTTTTTTTTAACATGTTTTGGGCCTGTATTTTGAAAATACTCTAACACGATGTAGGCATGTACAGATCGCTTCTTGGACCCCAAAAAGATCGAATTTTCGGGTGTTTTAGGCCTGAATTTGAGATATTAACTTTAGGCACCTAAAATATCGATATATAGCATGTTTTGGACCTATAATTTGAAAATATTCTAGCAATGAGTAGGTATGTAGAGATCGCTTGTGGGACCCCAAAATATTGAATGTTCGGGTGTTTTGAGCCTGAATTTGAGATATAAACGGGTACAGAAGATGCATGCACATATTGACTTTGGGCACCTAAAATATCGATTTTCAGTATGTTTTGGGCCTGTATTTTGAAAATACTCTAACACGGAGTAGGCATGTACAGATCGCTTCTGGGACCCCAAAATATCGAATTTTCGGGTGTTTTGATGCTTAATTTGAGATATCGACTTTGGGCACCTAAAATATTTTTTTTTAGCATGTTTTGGGCCTGTATTTTGAAAATACTCTAACACGAAATAGGCATGTACAGATTGCTTCAGGGACCCCAAAATATCGAATATTGGGGTGTTTTGAGCCTAAATTTGAGATATAAACGGGTACGGAAGATGCATACACATATCGACTTTTGGGCAACTAAAAGATCGATTTTCAGTATGTTTTCGGCCTGTATTTTGAAAATACTCTAACACGGAGTAGGCATGTACAGATCGCTTCTGGGACCCCAAAATATCGAATTTTCGGTTGTTTTGGGCCTTTATTTGAGTTATCGACTTTGGGGACCTAAAATATTTTTTTTAGCATGTTTTGGGCCTGTATTTTGAAAATACTCTAACACGAAGTAGGCATGTACAAATCGCTTCTAGGACCAAAAAATACCGTATTTTCGGGTGTTTTGAGGAACAATTTGAGATATAAACGGGTACAGATGATGCATGCACATATCGACTTTTGACACTTAAAATATCGATTTTTAGCATGTTTTGAGCCTATATTTTGAAAACACTCTAGCACTGAGTAGGCATGTACAGATCGCTTCTGGGACCCAAAAATATCGAATTTTCAGGTGTTTTGTGGTTGATTTTGGGATATAAACGGGTGTAGAAGATGTATACACATATTGACTTTGGGCACCAAAAATATCGATTTTCAGCATGTTTTGTGCCTGTATCTGATTAGGCATGTACAGATCGCTTCTGGGACCCCAAAATATTGAATTTTCGGGTGTTTGGAGCCTGAATTTGAGATATAAACGGGTACAGAAGATGCATGCACATATCGACTTTTGTTCACCTAAAAGATCGATTTTCAGTATGTTTTGGTCCAGTATTTTGAAAATACTCTAACACGGAGTAGGCATGTACAGATTGCTTCTGGGACCCCAAAATATCGAATTTTGGGGTGTTTTGTTCCTGAATTTGATATATCGACTTTGGGCACCTTAAATATCGATTTTTAGCATGTTTTGGACCTACATTTTGAAAGTATTCTAGCACTGAGTAGGCATGTACAGATCACTTCTGGGACCCAAAAATATCGAATTCTCGGGTGTTTTGAGCCGGAATTTGAGATATAAACGGGTATAGAAGATTCATGCACATACCTACTTTGGACACTTAAAATATCGATTTTTAGCATGTTTTAAGCCTATATATTGAAAACATTCTAGCACTGAGTAGGCATGTACAGATCGCTTCAGGGACCCAAAAATATCAAATTTTTGGGTGTTTTGAGGTTGAATTTGGGATATAAACGGGTGCATAAGATGCATACACATATTGACTTTGGGCACCTAAAATATCGATTTTCAGCATGTTTTGGGCTTGTATCTGAGTAGGCATGTACAGATCGCTTCTGCGACCCCAAAATATCGAATTTTCGGGTGTTTTGAGCCTGAATTTGAGATATAAACGGGTACAGAGAATGCATATACATATTGACTTTGGGCACCTAAAAGATCGATTTTCGGTATGTTTTGGGCCTGTATATTGAAAAAACTCTAACACGGAGTAGGCATGTACAGATCGCTTCTGAGACCCCAAAATATAGAATTTTCGGGTGTTTTGGGCCTGAATTTGAGATATATACTTTGGGCACCTAAAATATCGATTTTTAGCATGTTTTTGGGCCTATATTTTGAAAATATTCTAGCACTGTGTAGGCATGTACAGATCGCTTCTGGGACCCCAAAATATCGAATTTTCGGGGTTTTTTTAGCCTGAATTTGAGATACAAACGGGTACAGAAGATGCATGCACATATCGACTTTTGGGCACCTAAAATATCGATTTTGAGCATGTTTTGGGTCTGTATCTTGAAAACATTCTAACTAGGAGTAGGCATGTACAGATCGCTTCTAGGACCCAAAAATACCGAATTTTCGGGTGTTTTGAGCCTGAATTTGAGATATAAACGGATACAGAAGATGCATGCACATATCGACTTTGGACACTTAAAATGTCGATTTTTAGCATGTTTTGAGCCTATATTTTGAAAACATTCTAGCACTGAGTAGGCATGTACAGATCGCTTCTGGGACCGAATAATATCGAATTTTCGGGTGTTTTGTGGTTGAATTTGAGATATAAACGGGTGCAAAAGATGCATACACATATTGACTTTGGGCACCTAAAATATCGATTTTCAGCATGTTTTGGGCCTGTATCTGAGTAGGCATGTACAGATCGCTTCTGGGACCCCAAAATATCGAATTTTCGGGTGTTTGGAGCCTGAATTTGAGATATAAACGGGTACAGAAGATGCATGCACATATCGACTTTGGACACTTAAAATATCGATTTTCTGTATGTTTTGGGCCTGTATTTTGAAAATACTCTAACACGGAGTAGGCATGTACAAATCGCTTCTGGGACTCCAAAATATCGAATTTTCGAGTGTTTTTGGGATAAATTTGAGATATCGACTTTGGGCACCTAAAATATCGATTTTTAGCATGTTTTGGACCTATATTTTGAAAATATTCTAGCACTGAGTAAGCATGTACAGATCGCTTCTGGGACCCCAAAATATCGAATTTTCGGGTGTTTTGAGCCTGAATTTGAGATATAAACGGGTACAGAAAATGCATGCACATATTGACTTTGGGCACCTAAAATATCGATTTTCAGCATGTTTTGGGCCTGTATTTTGAAAATACTCTAACACGGAGTAGGCATGTACAGATCGCTTCTGGGACCCAAAAATATCGAATTTTCGGGTGTTTTGAGGTTGAATTTGGGTTATAAACGGGTGCAGAAGATGCATGCACATATCGACTTTGGACACTTAAAATATCGATTTTTAGCATGTTTTGAGCCTGTATCTTAAAAGACATGTACAGATCGCTTCTGGTACCAAAAAATATCGAATTTTCGGGTGTTTTGGGCCTGAATTTGAGATATCGACTTTGGGCACCTAAAATATCGATTTTTAGCATGTTTTGGGCCTATATTTTGAAAATATTCTAGCACTGAGTAGGCATGTACAGATCGCTTCTGGGACCCCAAAATATCGAATTTTCGGGTGTTTTGAGCATGAATTTGAGATATAAACCGGTACTGAAGATGCATGCACATATCGACTTTTGGGCACCTAAAATATCGATTTTTAGCATGTTTTGGGTCTGTATCTTGAAAACTTTCTAACTAGGAGTAGGCAAGTACAGATCGCTTCTAGGACCCAAAAATAACGATTTTTCGGGTGTTTTGAGCCTGAATTTGAGATATAAACTGGTACAGAAGATGCATGCACATATCGACTTTGGACACTTAAAATATCGATTTTTAGCATATTTTGAGCCTATTATTTGAAAACATTCTAGCACTGAGTAGGCATGTACAGATCGTTTCTGGGACCCAAAAACATCGAATTTTCGGGTGTTTTGTGGTTGAATTTGAGATATAAACGGGTGCAGAAGATGCATATACATATCGACTTTAGGGCACCTAAAAGATCGATTTTCAGTATGGTATGGGCCTGTCAATTAAAAATACTCTAACACGGAGTAGGCATGTACAGATCGCTTCTGGGACCCCAAAATATCGAATTTTCGGGTGTTTTGGGCCTGAATTTGAGATATCGACTTTGGGCACCTAAAATATCGATTTTTAGCAAGTTTTGGGCCTGTATTTTTAAAATATTCTAGTACTGCGTAGGCATGTACAGATCGCTTCTGGGACCCCAAAATATCGAATTTTCGGGTGTTTTGAGCCTGAATTTGAGATATAAACGGGTACAGAAGATGCATGCACATATCGACTTTTGGGCACCTAAAATATCGATTTTGAGCATGTTTTGGGACTGTATCTTGAAAACATTCTAACTAGGAGTAGGCATGTACAGATCGCTTCTAGGACCCAAAAATATAGAAATTTCAGGTGTTTTGAGCCTGAATTTGAGATATAAACGGGTACAGAAGATGCATGCACATATCGACTTTTGGGCACCTAAAATATCGATTTTGAGCATGCTTTTGGTCTGTATCTTGAAAACATTCTAACTAGGAGTAGGCATGTTCAGATCGCTTCTAGGACCTAAAAATATAGAATTTTCGGGTGTTTTGAGCCTGAATTTGATATAGAAACCGGTACTGAAGATACATGCACATATCGACTTTGGTCACTTTGGTATCGATTTTCAGGATGTTTTGGCCCTATATTTTGAATGTATTCTAGCATTGTGTAAGCATGTTCAGATTGCTTCTGAGACCCAAAAATATCGAATTTTCGGGTGTTTTGAGCCTGAATTTTAGATATAAACGGGTACAGAAGATGAATGCACATATGGATTTTGGGCACATAAAATATCGGTTGTCAGCTTGTTTTGTGTCTGTATTTTGAAAATATTTTAACATTGAGTAGGCATTTACAGATCCCTTCTGGGAACAAAAAGTATCTAATTTTAAGGTGTTTTAGGCCTGAATTTGGGATACAAGCGAGTGCTGATGATTCATGCACATATCGATTTTGGGCACCAAAAATTGCGATTTTCAGCTTATTTTGGGCCTGTATTCTGAAAATATTCTAACACTGAGTAGGCATGTACAGATCGCTTCTGGGACCCCAAAAAATCAAATTTTCAGGTGTTTTTAGCCTGAATTTGGGATATAAACGGGAACAGAAAATGCATGCAGATATCGACTTTGATCACCTATAATATCGATTTTAAGCATGTTTTGGGCCTGTATTTTGAAAATATTCTAGCACTGACTATGCATGTGGAGATTGCTTCTGGGATCCAAAAATAACGAATTTTCAGGTGTTTTGAGACTGAATTTGTGATATAAACGGGTACAGAAGATGCATGAACATTTCGACTTTGGGCACCTAAAATATCGATTTTTAGTATGTTTTGGCCCTATATTTTGAATTTAATCTAGCACTGGGTAAGCATGTACAGAGCGCTTCTAAGACCCAAAAATACCGATTTTTGTGGTGTTTTGAGAATGAATTTGGGATATAAACGGGTACAGAAGATGCATGCACATATCGACTTTCTTCACAAAAAAAAACGATTTTCAGCATGTTTTAGGCCTATATTTTGTAAAATATTCTAGCCTAGAGTGAGCATGTACAGATCGCTTCTGGGACCCAAAAATATTGAATTTTCGGGTATTTTGAACCTCAATTTGGAATGTAAACGGGTATTGAAGATGCATGCACATATCGACTTTGAGCACCCAAAATATCGATTTTGAGCATGTTTTTGGCCTGTATATTGAAAATACTCTAACACGGAGTCGGCATGTACAGATCGCTTCTGGGATCCAAAAATATCGAATTTTCGGGTGTTTTGAGCCTGAATTTGAGATATAACGGGTACAGAAAATGCATGCACATATCGACTTTGGGCACCCACAATATCGATTTTTAGCATGTTTTGGGCCAATATTTTGAAAATACTCTAACACGGAGGAGGCATGTACAGATCGCTTCTGGGACCCCAAAATATCGAATTTTCGGGTGTTTTGAGCCTGAATTTGGGATATAAACGGGTGCAGAAGATGCATGCACATATCGACTTTGGACACTTAAAATATCGATTTTTAGCATGTTTTGAGCCTGTATCTGAGTAGGCATGTACAGATCGCTTCTGGGACCAAAAAATATCGAATTTTCGGGTGTTTGGAGCCTGAATTTGAGATATAAACGGGTACAGAAGATGCATCCACATATCGACTTTTGGACACCTAAAAGATCGATTCTCAGTATGTTTTGGGCCTGTATATTGAAAATACTCTAACACGGAGTAAGCATGTACAGATCGCTTCTGGGACCCCAAAATATCGAATTTTCGGGTGTTTTGGGCCTGAATTTGAGATATCGACTTTGGGCACCTAAAATATCGATTTTTAGCATGTTTTGGGCCTGAATTTTGAAAATATTCTAGCACTGAGTAGTCATGTACAGATCGCTTCTGGGACCTCAAAATATCGAATTTTCGGGTGTTTTTGAGCCTGAATTTGAGATACAAACGGGTACAGAAGATGCATGCACATATCGACTTTTGGGCAACTAAAATATCGATTTTGAGCATGTTTTGGGTCTGTATCTTGAAAACATTCTAACTAGGAGTAGGCATGTACAGATCACTTCTAGGACCCAAAAATACCGAATTTTCGGGTGTTTTGAGCCTGAATTTGAGATATAAACGGGTACAGAAGATGCATGCACATATCGACTTTGGACACTTAAAATATCGATTTTTAGTATGTTTTGAGCCTATATTTTGAAAACATTCTAGCACTGAGTAGGCATGTACAGATCGCTTCTGGGACCCAAAAATATCGAATTTTCGGGTGTTTTGAGGTTGAATTTGGGAAATAAACGGGTGCAGAAGATGCATGAACATATCGACTTTTGGGCACCTAAAATATCGATTTTCTGTATGTTTTGGGCCTGTATTTTGAAAATACTCTAACACGGAGTAGACATGTACAGATCTCTTCTGGGACCCCAAAATATCGAATTTTCGGTGTTTTGGGGATAAATTTGAGATATCAACTTTAGGCACCTAAAATATCGATTTTTAGCATGTTTTGGGCATATATTTTGAAAATATTCTTGCACTGAGTAAGCATGTACAGATCGCTTCTGGGACTCCAAAATATCGAATTTTCGGGTGTTTTGAGCCTGAATTTGAGATATAAACGGGTACAGTAAATGCATGCACATATTGACTTTAGGCACCTAAAATATCGATTTTCAGCATGTTTTGGGACTGTATTTTGAAAATACTCTAACACAGAGTAGGCATGTACAGATCGCTTCTAGGACCCAAAAATTACGATTTTTCGGGTGTTTTAAGCCTGAATTTGAGATATAAACGGGTACAGAAGATGCATGCACATATCGACTTTTGGGCACCTAAAATATCGATTTTAAGCATGTTTTGGGTCTGTATTTTGAAATCATTCTAACTAGAAGTAGGCATGTACAGATCGCTTCTAGGACCCAAAAATATAGAATTTTCGGGTGTTTTGAGCCTGAATTTGAGACAGAAACCGGTACTGAAGATACATGCACATATCGACTTTGGTCACTTGAAGTATCGATTTTTAGGATGTTTTGGCCCTATATTTTGAATGTATTCTAGCATTGTGTAAGCATGTACAGATCGCTTCTGGGACCCAAAAATATCAAATTTTCGGGTGTTTTGAGCCTGAATTTGGGATATAAACGGGTGCAGAAGATGCATGCACATATCGACTTTGCAAACATAAAATATCGATTTTTAGCATGTTTTAAGCCTGTTTCTGAGTAGGCATGTACAGATCGCTTCAGGGTCCCAAAAATATCGAATTTCCGGGTGTTTTGAGCCTGAATTTGAGATATAAACAGGTACTGAAGATGCATGCACATATCGACTTTTGGTCACCTAAAATATCGATTTTGAGCATGTTTTTGGTCAGTATCTTGAAAACATTCTAACTAGGAGTAGGCAAGTACAGATCGCTTCTCGGACCCAAAAATATCGAATTTTCGGGTGTTTTGAGCCTGAATTTGAGATATAAACGGGTACAGAAGATGCATGCACATATCGACTTTTGGGCACCTAAAATATCGATTTTGAGCATGTTTTGGGTCTGTATCTTGAAAACATTCTAACTAGGAGTAGGCATGTAAAGATCGCTTCTAGGACCCAAAAATATAGAATTTTCGGGGGTTTTGAGCCTGAATTTGAGATATAAACGGGTACAGAAGATGCATGCACATATCGACTTTGGACACTTAAAATATCGATTTTTAGCATGTTTTGAGCCTATATTTTGAAAACATTCTAGCACTGAGTAGGCATGTACAGATCGCTTCTGGGACCCAAAAATATCGAATTTGCTGGTGTTTTGAGGTTGAATTTGGGATATAAACGGGTGCAGAAGATGCATACACATATCGACTTTTGGGCACCTAAAAGATCGATTTTCAGTATGTTTTTGAGCCTGTATATTAAAAATACTCTAACACGGAGTAGGCATGTACAGATCGCTTCTGGGACCCCAAAATATCGAAATTTCGGGTGTTTTGGGCCTGAATTTGAGATATCGACTTTGTTCACCTAAAATATCGATTTTTATCATGTTTTGGGCATGTGTTTTTGAAAATATTCTAGCACTGCGTAGGCATGTACAGATCACTTCTGGGACACCAAAATATCGAATTTTCGGGTGTTTTGAGCCTGAATTTGAGATATAAACGGGTACTGAAGATGGATGCACATATCGACTTTTGGGCACCTAAAATATCGATTTTGAGCATGTTTTGGGTCTGTATCTTGAAAACATTCTAACTAGGAGTAGGCATGTACAGATCGCTTCTAGGACCCAAAAATATAGAATTTTCGGGTGTTTTGCGCCTGAATTTGAGAGAGAAACCGGTACTGAAGATATATGCAGATATCGACTTTGGTCACCTGAAGTATCGATTTTCAGGATATTTTGGCCCTATATTTTGAATGTATTCTAGCATTGTGTAAGCATATTCAGATTGCTTCTGAGACCCAAAAATATCGAATTTTCGGGTGTTTTGAGCCTGAATTTGGGATATAAACGGGTACAGAAGATAAATGCACATATGGATTTTGGGCACATAAAATATCGGTTTTCAGCTCGTTTTCGGTCTGTATTTTGAAAATATTTTAACATTGAGAAGGCATTTACAGATCCCTTCTGGGAACAAAAAGTATCGAATTTTAAGGTGTTTTAAGCCTGAATTTGTGATACAAGCGAGTGCTGATGATTCATGCACATATCGATTTTGGGCACCAAAAATTGCGATTTTCAGCTTATTTTGGGCCTGTATATTGAAAATATTCTAACACTGAGTAGGCATGTACAGATCGCTTCTGGGACCCCAAAAAATCAAATTTTCAGGTGTTTTTAGCCTGAATTTGGGATATAAACGGGAACAGAAGATGCATGCAGATATCGACTTTGATAACCTATAATATCGATTTTAAGCATGTTTTGGGCCTGTAATTTGAAAATATTCTAGCACTGACTATGCATGTGGAGATTGCTTCTGGGATCCAAAAATATCGAATTTTCAGGTGTTTTGAGACTGAATTTGGGATATAAACGGGTGCAGAAGATGCATGCACATATCGACTTTGGACACTTAAAATATCGATTTTTAGCATGTTTTGAGCCTGTATCTGAGTTGGCATGTACAGATCGCTTCTGGGACCAAAATATATCGAATTTTCGGATGTTTTGGGCCTGAATTGGAGATATCGACTTTGGGCACCTAAAATATCGATTTTGAGCATGTTTTGGGTCTGTATCTTGAAAACATTTTAACTAGGAGTAGGCAAGTACAGATCGCTTCTAGGACCCCAAAATATCGATTTTTCGGGTGTTTTGAGCCTGAATTTGAGATATAAACGGGTACAGAAGATGCATGCACATATCAAATTTGGACACTTAAAATATCGATTTTTAGCATGTTTTGAGCCTATATTTTGAAAACATTCTAGCACTGAGTAGGCATGCACATATCGCTTCTGGGACCGAAAAATATCGAAGTTTCGGGTGTTTTGTGGTTGAATTTGAGATATAAACGGGTGCAGAAGATGCATACACATATTGACTTTGGGCACCTAAAATATCGATTTTTAGCATGTTTTGGGCCTGTATCTGAGTAGGCATGTACAGATCGCTTCTGGAACCCCAAAATATCGAATTTTCGGGTGTTTAGAGCCTGAATTTGAGATATAAACGGGTACAGAAGATGCATGCACATATCGACTTTGGACACTTAAAATATTGATTTTTAGCATGTTTTGAGCCTATATTTTGAAAATATTCTAGCACAAAGTAGATATGTACAGATCACTTCAGGGACCCCAAAATATCGAATTTTCGGGTGTTTTAAACCTGAATTTGAGATATAAACGGGTACAGAAGATGCATGCACATATCGACTTTGGACACTTAAAATATCGATTTATAGCATGTTTTGAGCCTATATTTTGAAAACATTCTAGCACTGAGTAGGCATGTACAGATCGCTTCTGGGACCGAAAAATATCGAATTTTCGAGTGTTTTGTGGTTGAATTTGAGATATAGACGGGTGCAGAAGATGCATACACATATTGACTTTTGGCACCTAAAATATCGATTTTGAGCATGTTTTGGGCCTGTATCTGAGTAGGCATGTACAGATCGCTTCTGGGACCCCAAAATATCGAATTTTCGGGTTTTTGAAGCCTGAATTTGGGAAATAGACGGGTACAGAAGATGCATGCACATATTGACTTTGGGCAGCTAAAATATCGATTTACATCATGTTTTTGGCCTGTATTTTGAAAATACTCTAACACGGAGTATGCATGTACAGATGGCTTTTGAGACCCAAAAATATCGAATATTCGGGTGTTTTGAGTCTGAATTTGAGATATAAACGGGTACAGAAGATGCATGCACATATCGACTTTGGCACCCAAAATATCGATTTTTAGTATGTTTTGGGCGTATAATTTGAAAATATTCTAGCACTGAGTAGGCATGTACAGATCGCTTCTGGGACCCAAAAATAACGAATTTTCGGGGGTTTTGAGCCAGAATTTGGGATATAACCGGGTACAGAGGATGCATGCACATATCGACTTTTTGCACCTAAAATATCGATTTAAAGCATGTTTTGGGTCTGTATTTTGAAAATACATTAACACGGAGTAGGCATGTACAGATCACTTCTGGGACACAAAAATATCGATTTTTTTTGTGTTTTGAGCCTGAATTTGAGATATAAACGGGTTCAGAAGATGCATACACATATCGACTTTTTGCACCTAATATATCGATTTTGAGCATGTTTTGGTTTTGTATCTTGAACAAATTCTAACAAGGAGTAGGCATGTACAAATTGCTTCTGGGACCCAAAAATCTCGAATTTTCGAGTGTTTTGAACCTGAATTTGGGATATAGACGGGTACAGAAGATGCATACACATATTTACTTTGGGCAGTTAAAATATCGATTTTCAGGAAGTTTTAGGCCTGTATTTTGAAAATACTCTAACACGGAGTATGCATGTACACATTGCTTTTGGGACCCAAAAATATCGAATATTCAGGTGTTTTGAGTCTGAATTTGAGATATAAACGGGTACAGAAGCTGCATGCACATATCGACTTTGGGAACCTAAAATATCGATTTCGAGCATGTTTTGGGCCTGTATTTTGAAAAAAACTATAGCACAGTGTAGACATGCACAGATCGCTTCTAGGACACAAAAATATCGATTTGTTGGGTGTTTTGAGCCTGAATTTGAGATATAAACGGGTACAGAAGATGCATGCACATATCGACTTTGGCACCTAAAATATCGATTTTTAGTATGTTTTGGGCGTATAATTTGAAAATATTCTATAACTGAGTAGGCATGTACAGATCGCTTCTGGGACAAAAAAATATCGAATTTTCGGGGGTTTTGAGCAAGAATTTGGGATATAACCGGGTACAGAGGATGCATGCAAAAATCGACTTTTTGCACCTAAAATATCGATTTTAAGCATGTTTTGGGTCTGTATCTTGAAAACATTCTAGCAAGTAATAGGCATGTACAGGACGCTTCTGGGACCCAAAAATACCGAATTTTCTGGTGTTTTGAACCTGAATTTGGGATATAGACGTGTACAGAAGATGCATACACATATTGACTTTGGGCACCTAAAATAAAAAATTTAGCATGTTTTGGGCCTGTATTTTGAAAATACATTAACACGGAGTAGGCATGTACAGATCACTTCTGGGACCCAAAAATATCGACTCTTCGGGTGTTTTGAGCCTGAATTTGAGATATAAACGGGTACAGAAGATGCATGCACATATCGACTTTGGGCACCTAAAATATCGATTTTGAGCATGTTTTGGTCCTGTATTTTGAAAATACTCTAACACGGAGTATGCATGTACAGATCGCTTCTGGGACACAAAAATATCGTTTTTTTGGGTTTTTTGAGCCTGAATTTGAGATATAAACGGTACGGAAGATGCATGCACATATCGACTTTTCACACCTAAAATATCGATTTTGAGCATGTTTTAAGCCTGTATTTTAAAAACATTCTAGCACTGACTAGGCATGTGCAGATCGCTTAAGGGACCCAAAAATATCGAATTTTCTGGTGTTTTGAACAAGAATTAGGGATATACACGGGTACAGAAGATGCATACACATATTGACTTTGGGCACATAAAATATCGATTTTCAGCATGTTTTTGGCCTGTATTTTAAAAACACTCTAACACGGAGTACGCACGTACAGATCGCTTCTGGGACCCAAAAACATTGAATTTTAGGGTGTTTTGAGCCTGAATTTGTGATATAAACGGGTACAGAAGATGCATGCACATATCGACTTTGGGCACCAAAAATATCGATTTTGAGCATGTTTTGGGCCTGAATTTTTAAAATACTCTAACACTGAGTAGACATGTACAGATCGCTTCTGGGACCCAAATAAATCGAATTTTCGGGTGTTCTGAGCCAGAATTTGAGATATGAACGGGTACAGAAGATGCATGCACATATCGACTTTTTGCACCTAAAATATCGATTTTGAGCATGTTTTGGGTCTGTATCATGAAAACTTTCTAGCAAGAAGTAGGCATGTACAGATTGCTTCTGGGACTCAAAAATATCGAATTTTCGAGTGTTTTGAACCTGAATTTGGGATATAGACGGGTACAGAAGATGCATACACATATTGACTTTGGGCAGCTAAAATATCGATTTACAGCATGTTTTAGGCCTGTATTTTAAAAATACTCTAACACGGAGTATGCATGTACAGATGGCTTTTGGGACCCAAATAAATCGAATTTTCGGTTGTTCTGAGCCTGAATTTGAGATATGAACAGGTACAGAAGATGCATGCACATATCGACTTCGGGCACCTAAAATATCGATTTTGAGCATGTTTCGGGCCTTTTTTTTAAAAACACTCTAACACGGAGTGTGCACGTACAGATCGCATCTGGGACCCAAAAATATTGAATTTTCGGGTGTTTTAAACCTGAATTTGAGATATAAACGGGTTCAGAAGATGCATGCACATATCGACTTTGGACACCTAAAATATCGATTTATAGCATGTTTTGAGCCTGTATTTTAAAAACATTCTAGTACTGAGTAGGCATGTGCAGATTGCTTAAGGGACCCAAAAATATCGCATTTTCGGAGTTTTGAGCATGAATTTGAGATATAAACGGATACAGAAGATGCATGCACATATCGACTTTGGGCACCAAAAATATCGATTTTGAGCATGTTTTGGGCCTGAATATTTAAAATACTCTAACACTGAGTAGACACGTACAGATCGCTTCTGGGACCCAAATAAATCGAATTTTCGGGTGTTCTGAGCCTGAATTTGAGATATGAACGGGTACAGAAGATGCAAGCACATATCGTCTTTGGGCACATAAAATATCGATTTTGAGCATGTTTTTGGCCTGTATTTTGAAAATACTATAACACGGTGTAGACATGTACAGATTGCTTCTGGGACACAAAAATATCGATTTTTTGGGTGTTTTGAGCCTGAATTTGAGATATAAACGGGTACAGAAGATGCATGCACATATCGACTTTTTGCACCTAAAATATCGATTTTTAGCATGTTTTGGGTCTGTATCATGAAATCTTTCTAGCAAGAAGTAGGCATGTACAGATTGCTTCTGGGACTCAAAAATATCGAATATTCGAGTGTTTTGAACCAGAATTTGGGATATAGACGGATACAGAAGATGCATACACATATTGACTTTGGGCAGCTAAAATATCGATTTACAGCATGTTTTTAGGCCTGTATTTTGAAAATACTCTAAAACGGAGTATGCATGTACAGATGGCTTTTGGGACCCAAAAATATCGAATATTCGGGTGTTTTGAGTCTGAATTTGAGATATAAATGGGTACAGAAGATGCATGCACATATGTAGCCCTAACTGTTACAACCAGTCAAGCGCCAACTACCCTAAAATTGAGTTATTAATAGGAATTACTTCTACAATTCCTCTTCTATCTATTGAACAAATGGATATCATCTTAGCTTGCATATAGACATTTCTAGAATGTCTGAAATACAACCGAGTGTCGGCGAGTGACAAATGCAGGCAGTCGACAAGTCAGTCAGCTGAAACAAAGATGTTGCCACTGCTCGCTAATTAATATTATTTACTTCGTGCTCTACGTGATTATTTTATTAGCCGTTAGGAACACTTGCTATGTAGCATAAAAACATTATTGTACATTTTTATTGCAAAAACAAACTTGTAAATCCATTTAGTTATCACAAATCGTGGAAAAAAGATAATTAAAAAGAGAGGAAACGATAACGATGCCCGCCGGCCCGGTCGGACCAGCCCAAACTCTCGTACTGCGTTTAAAAGATGTCTAAATAATTTATGCTTATACTATGTGTTTCACTGTATGATAAGGGAAGTGTTATTACTTCGATATTTCTTAGTAAAATTATGACAATACATCGAATAAGATACATAATTAATTAAAGTTAATAATAATAATTGGGAACTCACAAATTGCACGGGTAGGGCGGTAGGCAGTGACTCGACTCACTCGAGTCAGTCAGACAGACACACACTCACTGAGAGAGAGAGAGTATGTGTAGGGGTAGAGGGAGGAGGAGGATGGGTTGGTAAGAAGGGAGGATAGGGAACTCACAAAGGGTTGGTGGGAGTATACAAAGTAGGAGGAGGATAGGTTGGTAAGGAGGGATGGTTGGGGTAGGTGGAGGATGGGTTGGTAAGAAGGGAAGGTAAGGGTAGGGGGAGGATGGGTTGGAGTGGAAGGGAGTGGATGGACATGGGTCGAGGATTGTATGGATGACGGGAACGATTGGGATGGTGAAATATGTGTGGGTGTGTGCATATGTACCAGAGGATTAAAAGAGTAGGACGGAGAGAGAGAGGATGAGTGTGTTTTGGGAGAAATTGAATGCGTGTCTGAGAAAGATTGATAATGGAAGGAGAGTGGTGATGATGGGAGATATGTATGGAAGCGAGGAAGTGGGAAGTATTGTGGGTAAATGGGGAGTAGAAGGAGTAAATGAGAAGGGTGGATGTCTGTGCTGAGAGGGGATTGTTCTTGGCAAACACCTTCTTTCAGCACAAGATGATCCACAGGTATACACGGAAGAGAAGGGATGAGAGAGGAGAGCAGAAGAGTTTGATTGATTATTTTGTGGCAGTGGATGAAAGGTTAAGGGACCCTGTGATGTAGTCAGAAAATTGGAGGTTTGCGAGTCCTTCAAATTTTGCCACGAAACATCACCCATATTGAAGGAGCGTGTTTCGTGGCATAGTCAGGAGGAATCACAAGCCTCCAAGTTTCATACAAGATCACAGGGTCGATGCAAAAGTGGTGAGATAAATTATCCAATGCTCCGACCATTTTGCGGTGTTGGTAAGGATGAAGGTTAGGGCTAAGTGGGAATATGGTAGGAGGGATGAAGGGGGGTGAGGAAAAAGAGGGAGGTGGCTAGTGGGAAATTAGATGAAGCAGAATATAGGGAGGAATATAAGAGGAGGGTGGGTGAGGTGCTGGGGGATGCAAGGATGGTGATAGGGGAGGGAGTGGGAGTGAATGATGTGTATGAAACATTCAAAACTTTAGTGTGTAAGACAGCAGCAGAAGTGGTGGGGTACAAAGTACAAAAGGGGAAAGAAAGGGAGTGCATGGTGATCTGAAGAAGTGAAGGATGCAGTAGAGAATAGGAAGAAGGCTTTTAGGAGAACCCTGCAGAGAAATGTGCCAGAGGAGGTGAAAGAGGGAATACAATGAGTGTAAGAGCACAGTGAAGAGGACGGTGAGTGAGAGCAAAAGGAGAATGGATGAGGAGTTTGGTAGGAAACTGAGTGAGAAGTTTAAAGAAAACAAGAAATTATTCTGGAAGGAGGTGAAAAGAGAAAGAGGAGAAGGAAAGTCTGGTAGCGTGAGAATGAAGAGAGAGGATGGAGTTACTGTGAGTAGAAGTGAGGAAGTGAAAGAAGTGTGGGAGAGGCATTTTGATCGGTTGATGAATGGGGGGACGGGAGGGGAGGCGGTGGTGACATGCATGGGGATGGAGGCATGAGGTATACAACAGGATGTACAGGGAGAATTAGGAAGGGAAGAGGTTAGGAAAGTAATAAGAAAGTTGAAGATAGGAAAGGCACCAGGGGTGGATGAAATAACTGCAGAGATGCTGAGGTGTGGGGGGGAGGAGGTGGTGGAGTGGATGCTGCTTAAAATTATGCACATTGGCTTGGAGACAGGGAGAGGTGCCAGAGAACTGAAGGAGAGTCATAATTGTGCCTCTGTACAATGGGAAGGGGAGTAAGGATGAGTGTGGTAGCTATAGGGGAATAAGCCTTCTTAGTGTACCGGGGAAGGTGTATGGGAAGGTTCTTACTGAGAGACTGATAGAAGTAACTGAGAATAAAGTCAATGAGGAGCAGGGAGGGTTCAAAAAGGGTAGAGGATGTGTGAACCAGATCTTTGCAATAAAATCAACAGTGGAGAAATATATTGGGAAGGGTAGGAAGTTGTATGCTGCCTTCATAGATTTGGAGAAGGCATACGATAGGGTTGATAGGAGAGCTATGACAGATGTATTAAGGAATTACGGTGTTGGTGGGCTCTTGCTGGAGGGGATTGAGGCTTTCTATAGAGAGGCAAAAGCTTGTGTGAGAGTTGAGGGTGATTTGAGTGAGAACTTTGATATCAGTGTAGGATTGAGGCAGGGGTGTGTCATGTCACCATAGTTGTTCAATATCTTTATGGATGGGTGCATGAGAGAGATGAAGGCAAAGGTGGAGGGCCTGGGTGCGAAACTGAGGTTGAATGGAGTAGATTGGTCCTTGGTTACAAGCTTATTTGCGGATGACACTGTGCTGCTGGCCGAGAGTGAAAGGGAGTTACAGAGGGTGGTGGATAAGTTTCAGTCCGTGTGTAAGCAAAGAAAACTGGAGGTGAATGTTGGTAAGAGTAAGGTGATGGTATTTGAGAGGACCAAAACAGAAGTAATTGACTTTGCTACACCCTATAGAGTGGCTGTACCAACTGGGACTGAATGTGAGATAACTTTAGGGGGTGAGAGGATGGAGGAGGTGAGGGAATTCAAGTAACTGGGAACAGTTCTGTGTAAACATGGAAGGAGAAATCAGGGAGAGAGCAGTGAGGGGCAGGCAGTTCATAATATCACTGGGAAGGATTATGAAGGGTAGAAGTGTGAGTATGGAAGTGAAAAAGGGACTGAGAAATAGTATATTCCTGCCAACAGTGACATATGCGTCAGAGACATGGACATGGAGTAGGGCTCATCAGTCTAGAATAGGTGCAGTGGAAATGAGTTATCTGAGAGGAGCATGTGGACTTACTAGATGGGATGGAGAAAGTAATGAGAGTGTATATGTATGAGAGGTGTGGTATGAGTGAGAAGGCAGTTGGTATTGAATGTGGAGTGGTTGAGAGAGTGAAGCGTAATACACTGAGGTGGTTTGGACATGTGGAGAGAATGTAAAGTGTGGAGTCTGTAAAGAAGGTGTATGGAAGTGAAGTTGTGGGACCTGGTGTGAGAGGCAGACCTCCAGTTAGATGGCAGAACAGAGTGGAAGAGTATGAGAGAGAGAGAGAGAGAGAGAGAGAGAGAGAGAGAGAGAGAGAGAGAGAGAGAAGTGTGAGGGAGGAAGGGGGGATGGAGCAAGTGAGGAGGGAGTGCGGGAACAGGGAAAACTGGAGACTCTTCTGCCGTGGCCACCCTATTGGTGAGAGTTCCCGGAGGGAACGAGGCGTCGGAGCTATAGATAGATAGATAGAACAGGACACATAACAAAACACAGGACACACACACAAACACAAACACACACAACAGGACACATAACAAAACACAGAAGGAAACACACATACATCTGTGATGTATGTGGTGGGAAGGATATGTCACGGTGGGACAGGGTAATGAATAGTGGACAGTTGGGAGGACAGGGTGATGGAAAGGACAGGGGACAAGGTGAGACAGTAGACAGACAGGGAAAGGTAGGGTAGGTGGGAAGGACAGGGTGATGGAAAGGACAGGGGACAAGGTGGGACAGTAGACAGACAGGGAAAGGTAGGGTAGGTGGGAAGGACAGGGTGATGGAAAGGACAGGGGACAAGGTGAGACAGTAGACAGACAGGGAAAGGTAGGGTAGGTGGGAAGGACAGGGGACAAGGTGAGACAGTAGACAGACAGGGAAAGGTAGGGTAGGTGGGAAGGACAGGGTGATGGAAAGGACAGGGGACAAGGTGAGACAGTAGGCAGACAGGGAAAGGTAGGGTAGGTGGGAAAGACAGGGTGATGGAAAGGACAGGGGACAAGGTGAGACAGTAGACAGACAGGGAAAGGTAGGGTAGGTGGGAAGGACAGGGTGATGGAAAGGACAGGGGACAAGGTGGGACAGTAGACAGACAGGGAAAGGTAGGGTAGGTGAGAAGGACAGGGTGATGGAAAGGACAGGGGACAAGTTGGGACAGTAGACAGACAGGGAAAGGTAGGGTAGGTGAGAAGGACAGGGGACAAGGTGAGACAGTAGACAGACAGGGAAAGGTAGGGTAGGTGGAAAGGACAGGCGACAAGTTGGGACAGTAGGCAGACAGGGAAATGTAGGGTAGGTGGGAAGGACAGGGGACAAGTTGGGACAGTAGACATACAGGGAAAGGTAGGGTAGGTGGAAAGGACAGGGGACAAGGTGGGACAGTAGGCAGACAGGGAAAGGTAGGGTAGGTGGGAAGGACAGGGGACAAGTTGGGACAGTAGACAGATAGGGAAAGATAGGGTAGGTGAGAAGGACAGGGGACAAGGTGGGACAGTGGGAAGGGAGGGAAAGGTTGTAGGTATGGTTTGGAATGCAGTAGAGAGAAGTAAAACAGGGTAGGGTGGCGGGAAAGAATGAAGGGAAAAATGAGAGAGAGAGAGAGAGAGAGAGAGAGAGATAGAGAGAGAGAGACTGAACCCCCACCGCCATTATCTGCTTAGGATATGGGCTAGGACAGAAGAGAAAATAGAAAGCTGTATTACAGGACAAACAGAGTAGACAATACGTGTAGTGTACACGACACATACCAAAACACAGAAGGAAACATTATAACACACATACACACACATAACAGGACACATACCAACACAGGGTGGTGGAGTGGTATTGTATTGAAGCATGAGGTGGGAGGATTGGCGGGCAGAGCGGGAAAACATTACAATAATGACTGGGTTATAAATGGCTTTATTGTGGTGTCCATTGAGAAGGGGCGAAAGGTGCAGCAACCTGATTATTTCAAGTTATTTTAGTTGTACAGATGCAGGTTGTTATTGATGTAAATCATTTAATTTACAGTACGGCATGGTATTTATTTTTATATTAATGAAGTGTTCATGTTATACTGATCATTGATTTTGCATCCAATATTATAATTATTAGGGGGGGACCTGGAGGCAATCAGAGGGATATCTTATGTGTTGCAGGGAGTGGAGAGTCTTGTGATTAATTTACTCACCATGGGACGTTACACAGGAGCAGACAAACAACAAAGAATGCAATGATGAGCAAATCACATTCAATTAAGTAGGACTAAAATTATTTTAAATGAGACTTGCTTACCCTTAGCCTGTGCTCCAATTTTTTGTAATGCTGTATCTCTTGTTCTTTTGCTACGGAGATTACAGCAACATGAAAATACAAGCTTTATTCCTGTGTATTATAGGCTACACACCAGAGAGATGCTTACACTGCATCACCTTTTTTTTTTTTTCGAGTGAGTAGTCAAATGTGAAGAGTATGTAGTATGTAAACATCTTTGCACACACACACACACACACACACTCTCTCTCTCTCTCTCTCTCTCTCTCTCTCTCTCTCTCTCTCTCTCTCTCATTGTATTATTATAATACAGCAATATAATACATTATACAGCAATTATAATATTATAACATTGTCAACTAGTTAATATCGGTTCTAGAGATTGAACGGTTCTTTGCCAGCAGCCTTAGTGGGTGGGTGGCAGAGGAGGGTAGGAAGGAGTGGGAGAGAGGGGAGGCGAGTAGGATGGACCGGGGTACAGAAGTAGGAGGAGGAGGAGGAGGGAGGAGAGGCGAGGAGTTAAAAAATTTGCTCTGTGTCTGTGTCTATCAGACTCTATCTGGCTGCCTGCCCGTGTGGAGTAATTGATGCATGATGACTCAGCAGTTCCTCTGCTTACCACTCATTCATAACAGTTTAACCTAGAAAACTCACATACATAGAATTGCGGCTGTTAAAAGCAATAGAACCGTTGAATCGTACGTGTGGCAGCGACCGGCACCACACCACCTGCACCCGGCAAGGCGACAAGGCCAAGGCTAGACCGCGGGAAATTATGAGAGTATCATAGTCTTTTAAACTTTTCAAAGTTATTCTGTAACGTACCTACATCTAAACTATACCCATAGAATGCTTGAACAATGTAGTTTCTTAATCGAAATAGTATATTTTATTATTATTTACCAATTCTCCATTATAATCTAATATATCAGTACGAGAATAACTTTTCACATTTTCTCCATGGTACTCGTATTTATTATACCTGTAATAACTTTCTTAATAGGGAACTGAACACTTTTTGGCATATATCAGTTGAAAGCTAAGAAAATTTGGCCTCTAATGAAGTCTGAAATACCACAGTATATATTATAGTGTGGTTATATAAAGTTGATGAAGTGAAGTAACGGTCAACAGATTATTCGTGTTTACCTTACACGTGACATTATTACCTATACTTTAAAGGCAATTATCTCGCTTAAGTAGGCCACTCATATCGACTTTGGGGACCCAAAATATCGATTTTGAGCATGTTTTCAGCCTGTATTTTTAAAATACACTAACACGGAGTAGACACGTACAGATCGCTTCTGGGACCCAAATAAATCGAATTTTCGGTTGTTCTGAGCCTGAATTTGAGATATGAACAGGTACAGAAGATACATGCACATATCGACTTCGGGCACCTAAAATATCGATTTTGAGCATGTTTTGGGCCTGTATTTTGAAAATACTCCAACACGGTGTAGACATGTACAGATCGCTTCTGGGACACGAAAATATCGTTTTTTAGGGAGTTTTGAGCCTGAATTTGAGATAAAAACGGGTACAGAAGATGCATGCACATATCGACTTTGGGCACCCAAAATATCGATTTTTAGTATGTTTTGGGTGTATAATTTGAAAATATTCTAGCACTGAGTAGGCATGTACAGATCGCTTCTGGGACCCAAAAATATCGAATTTTCGGGTGTTTTTAGCCAGAAATTAGGATATAACCGGGTACAGAGGATGCATGCACATATCGACTTTTTGCACCTAAAATATCGATTTTGAGCATGTTTTTGGTCTGTATCTTGAACAAATTCTAGCAAGAAGTAGGCATGTACAGATCGCTTCTGGGACCCAAAATTATAGAAATTTTCGGGTGTTTTGAACCTGAATTTTGGATATAGACGGATACAGAAGATGCATGCACATATCGACTTTGGGCACCTAAAATATCGATTTTGAGCATGTTTTGGGCCTGTATTTTGAAAAAAACTATAGCACGGTGTAGACATGTACAGAACGCTTCTGGGACACAAAAATATCGATTTTTTGGGTGTTTTGAGCCTGAATTTGAGATATAAACGGGTACAGAAGATGCATGCACATATAGATTTTGGCACCCAAAATATCGATTTTTAGTATGTTTTGGGCGTAAAATTTGAAAATATTCTAGCACTGAGTAGGCATGTACAGATCGCTTCTGGGACCCAAAAATATCGAATATTCGGGTGTTTTGAGTCTGAATTTGAGATATAAACGGGTACAGAAGATGCATGCACATATCGACTTTGGGCACCCAAAATATCGATTTGAGCATGTTTTGAACCTGTATTTTTAAAATACTCTAACACAGAGTAGACACGTAAGGATCGCTTCTGGGACCCAAATAAATCGAATTTTCGGTTGTTCTGAGCCTGAATTTGAGATATGAACAGGTACAGAAGATGCATGCACATATCGACTTCGGGCACCTAAAATATCGATTTTGAGCATGTTTTGGGCCTGTATTTTGAAAATACTCAAACACGGTGTAGACATGTACAGATCGCTTCTGGGACACAAAAATATCGATTTTTTGGGTGTTTTGAGCCTGAATTTGTGATATAAACGGGTACAGAAGATGCATGCACATATCGACTTTGGGCAACCAAAATATCGATTTTTAGTATGTTTTCGGCGTATAATTTGAAAATATTCTAGCACTGAGTAGGCATCTACAGATCGCTTCTGGGACCCAAAAATATCGAATTTTCGGGTGTTCTGAGCCAGATATTGGGATATAACCGGGTTCAGAGGAAGCATGCACATATCGACTTTTTGCACCTAAAATATGGATTTTGAGCATGTTTTGGGTCTGTATCTTGAATTTTTTTTTAGCAAGGAGTAGGCATGTACAGATCGCTTCTGGGACCCAAAAATACCGAATTGTCTGGTGTTTTGAACCTGAATTTGGGATATAGACGGGTACAGAAGATGCATACACATATTGACTTTGGGCACCTAAAATATAGATTATCAGCATGTTTTGGGCCTGTATTTTGAAAATACATTAACACGGAGTAGGTATGTACAGATCGCTTCTGGGACCCAAAAATATCGAATTTTCGGGTTTTTTGAGCCTGAATTTGAGATATAAACGGATACAGAAGATGCATGCACATATCGACTTTGGGCACCTAAAATATCGATTTTGAGCATGTTTTGGGCCTGTATTTTGAAAATACTCTAACACGGGTGTAGGCATGTACAGATCGCTTCTGGGACACAAAAATATCGATTTTTTGGGTGTTTTGAGCCTTAATTTGAGATATAAACGGGTTCAGAAGATGCATGCACATATCGACTTTGGATACCTAAAATATCGATTTTTAGCATGTTTTGAGCCTGTATTTTAAAAACATTCTAGTACTGAGTAGCCATGTGCAGATTGCTTAAGGGACCCAAAAATATCGAATTTTCGGGGTTTTGAGCCTGAATATGAGATATAAACGGGTAGAGAAGATGCATGCACATATCGACATTTTGCACTTAAAATATCGATTTTGATCATGTTTTGGGTCTGTATCTTGAAAATATTCTAGCAAGGAGTAGGCATGTACAGATCGCTTCTGGAACCCCCAAAAATCGAATTTTCTGGTGTTTTGAACCTGAATTAGGGATATACACGTGTACAGAAGATGCATACACATTTTGACTTTGGGCACATAAAATATCGATTTTGAGCATGTTTTGGGCCTGTATTATAAAAACACTCTAACACGGAGTGTGCACGTACAGATCGCTTCTGGGACCCAAAAATATTTAATTTTCGGGTGTTTTAAGCCTGAATTTGAGATATAAACGGGTACAGAAGATGCATGCACATATCGACTTTGGGCACCTAAAATATCGATTTTTAGCATGTTTTGGGCCTGTATTTAAAAATTACTCTAACACTGAGTAGACATGTACAGATCGCTTCTGGAACCCAAATAAATCGAATTTTAGGGTGTTCTGAGCCTGAATTTGAGATATGAACGGGTACAGAAGATGCATACACATATCGACTTTGGGCACCTAAAATATCGATTTTGAGCATGTTTTGGGCCTGTATTTTGAAAATACTATAGCACGGTGTAGACATGTACAGATCGCTTCTGGGACACAAAAATATCGATTTTTTGGGTGTTTTGAGCCTGAATTTGAGATATAAACGGGTACAGAAGATGCATGCACATATCGAATTTGGCATCCAAAATATCGATTTTTAGTATGTTTTCGGCGTATAATTTGATAATATTCTAGCACTGAGTAGGCATGTACAGATCGCTTCTTTGACCCAAAAATATCGAATTTTCGGAGGTTTTGAGCCAGAATTTGGGATATAACCGGGTACAGAAGATGCATACACATATTGACTTTGGGCACCTAAAATATAGATTTTCAGCATGTTTTGGGCCTGTATTTTGAAAATACATTAACACGGAGTAGGCATGTACAGATCGCTTCTGGTACCCAAAAATATCGAATTTTAAGGGGTTTTGAGCTTGAATTTGAGATATAAACGGATACAGAAGATGCATGCACATATCGACTTTGGGCACCTAAAATATCGATTTTGAGTATGTTTTGGGCCTGTATTTTGAAAATACTCTATCACGGAGTAGGCATGTACAGATCGTTTCTGGGACACAAAAATATCGATTTTTTGGGTGTTTTGAGCCTGAATTTGAGATATAAACGTTTTCAGAAGATGCATGCACATATCGACTTTGGGCACCTAAAATATTGATTTACAGTATGTTTTAAGCCTTTATTTTAAAAACATTCTAGCACTGAGTATGCATGTGCAGATTGTTTAAGGGACCCAAAAATATCGAATTTTCGGAGTTTTGAGCCTGAATTTGAGATATCAACGGGTACAGAAGATGCATGCACATATCGACTTTTTGCACTTAAAATATCGATTTTGAGCATGTTTTGGGTCTGTATCTTGAAAACATTCTAGCAAGGAGTAGGCATGTACAGATCGCTTCAGGGACCCAAAGATATCGAATTTCTGGGTGCTTTGAACCTGAATCTATGATATAGAAGGGTACAGAAGATGCATAGACATATTGACTTTGGGCACCTAAAATATAGATTTTTAGCATGTTTTGGGCCTGTATTTTGAAAATACTTTAACACGGAGTAGGCATGTACAGATCGCTTCTGGGACCCAAAAATATCGAATTTTCTTGTGTTTTGAGCCAGAATTTGAGATATAAACGGATACATAAGATGCATGCACATATCGACTTTGGGCACCTAAAATATCGATTTTGAGCATGTTTTGGGCCTGTATTTTGAAAATACTTTAACACGGAGTAGGCATGTACAGATCGCTTCTGGGACACAAAAATATCGATTTTTTGAGTGTTTTGAGCCTGAATTTGAGATATAAACGGGTACAGAAAATGCATGCACATATCGACTTTGGACACCTAAAATATCGGTTTTTAGCATGTTTTGAGCCTACATTTTGAAAACATTCTAGCACTGAGTATGCTTGTACAGATCGCTTAACGGACCCAAAAATATGGAATTTTCGAGTGTTTTGAGCTTGAATTTGAGATATAAACGGGTACAGAAGATTCATACACATATCGACATTTTGCACCTAAAATATCGATTTTGATCATTTTTTGGGTCTGTATCTTGAAAAAATTCTAGCAAGGAGTAGGTATGTACAGATCGCTCCTGGGACCCAAAAATATCGAATTTTCGGGAGTTTTGAGCATGAATTTGAGATATAAACGGGTACAGAAGATGCATGCACATATCGACTTTTTGCACTTAAAATATCGATTTTGAGCATGTTTTTGGTCTGTAATTTAAAAACACTCTAACACGGACTATGCACGTACAGATCGCTTCTGGGACTCAAAAACATTGAATTTTCGGGTGTTTTAAGCCTGAATTTGAGATATAAACGAGTACAAAAGATAAATGCACATATCGACTTTGGGCACCTAAAATATCGATTTTGAGCATCTTTTGGGTCTGTATTTTGAAAATACTCAAACACGGTGTAGACATGTACAGATCGCTTCTGGGACACAAAAATATCGATTTTTTGGGTGTTTTGAGCCTGAATTTGAGATATAAACGGTTACAGAAGATGCATGCTCATATCGACTTTGGCACCCAAAATATCGATTTTTAGTTTCTTTTGGGCGTATAATTTGAAAATAGTCTAGCACTGAGTAAGCATGTAAGGATCGCTTCTAAGACCCAAAAATATCGAATTTTCGGGGGTTTTGAGCCAGAATTTGGGATATAACCGGGTACAGAGGATGTATGCACATATCGACTTTTTGCACCTAAAATATCGATTTTGAGCATGTTTTGGGTCTGTATCTTGAAAACATTCTAGCAAGGAGTAGGCATGTACAGATCGCTTCTGGGACCCAAAAATACCGAATTTTATGGTGTTTTGAACCTGAATTTGGGATATACACGGGTACAGAAGATGCATACACATATTAACTTTGTGCACCTAAAATATAGATTTTCAGCATGTTTTGAGCCTGTATTTTGAAAATACTTTAACACGGAGAAGGCATGTACAAATCGCTTCTGGGACCCCAAAATATCGAATTTTCGGGTGTTTTGAACCTAAATTTGGGATATAGATGGGTACAGAAGATGCATACACATATTGACTTTGGGCACCTAAAATATAGATTTTCAGCATGTTTTGGGCCTGTATTTTGAAAATACTTTAACACGGAGTAGGCATGTACAGATCGCTTCTGGGACCCAAAAATATCGAATTTTCGTGTGTTTTGAGCCTGAATTTGAGATATAAACGGGTACAGAAGATGCATGCACATATCGACTTTGGACACCTAAAATATCGGTTTTTAGCATGTTTTGAGCCTACATTTTGAAAACATTCTAGCACTGAGTATGCATCTACAGATCGCTTAACGGACCCAAAAATATGGAATTTTCGGGTGTTTTGAGCTTGAATTTGATATATAAACGGGTACAGAAGATGCATACACATATCGACTTTTTGCACCTAAAATATCGATTTTGATCATGTTTTGGGTCTGTATCTTGAAAAAATTCTAGCAAGGAGTAGGCATGTACAGATCGCTCCTGGGACCCAAAAATATCGAATTTTCGGGAGTTTTGAGCCTGAATTTGAGATATAACCGGGTACGGAGAATGCATACACATATTGACTTTGTGCACCTAAAATATCAATTTTTTAGCATGTTTTGGGCCTGTATTTTAAAAACACTCCAACACTGAGTATGCATGTACAGATCGCTTATGGGACCCAAAAATATCGAATTTTCGGAGTTTTGAGCATGAATTTGAGATATAAACGGGTACAGAAGATGCATGCACATATCGACTTTTTGCACTTAATTAAAATATCGATTTTGAGCATGTTTTGGGTCTGTATCTTGAAAATACTGTACCACGGAGTAGGCATGTACAGATCGCTTCTGGGACACAAAAATATGGATTTTTTGGGTGTTTTGAGCCTGAATTTGAGATATAAACGGGTACAGAAGATGCATGCACATATCGACTTTGGACACCTAAAATATCGATTTTTAGTATGTTTTGGGCATGTATTTTAAAAATACTCTAATACGGAGTAGACATGTAATGATCGCTTTTGGGACCCAAAAATATTGAATTTTCGGGTGTTTTGAGCCTGAATTTGAGATATAAACGGGTACAGAAGATGCATGCACATATCGACTTTTTGCACCTAAAATATCGATTTTGATCTTGTTTTGGGTCTGTATCTTGAAAAAATTCTAGCAAGGAGTAGGCATGTACAGATCGCTCCTGGGACACAAAAATATCGAATTTTCGGGTGTTTTGAACCTGAATTTGGGATATAGACGGATACAGAAAATGTATGCACATATCGACTTTGGGCACCTAAAATATCGATTTTGAGCATGTTTTGGACCTGTATTTTAAAAATACTCTAACACGGAGTAGGCATGTACAGATCGCTTCTGGGACCCAAAAATATCGAATTTTCGGGTGTTTTGAGCCAGAATTTGAGATATAAACCGGTACAGAAGATGCATGAACATATCGACTTTTTGCACCTAAAATATCGATTTTCAGCATGTTTTCGGCCTGTATCTTGAAAATATTCTAGCAAGAAGTAGGCATGTACAGATTGCTTCTGGGACCCAAAAATATCGAATTTTCGAATGTTTTGAACCTGAATTTGGGATATAGACGGGTACAGAAGATGGATACACATATTGACTTTGGGCAGCTAAAATATCGATTTTGAGCATGTTTTAGGCTTGTATTTTGAAAATACTCTAACACGGAGTATGCATGTACAGATGGCTTTTGGGTCGCAAAAATATCGATTATTATGGTGTTTTGAGTCTGAATTTATGATATAAACGGGTACAGAAGATGCATGCACAAATGGACTTTGGGCACCCAATATATCGATTTTGAGCATGTTTTGGGCCTGTATTTTTAATAAACTCTAATACGGAGTAGACACGTACAGATCGCTTCTGGGACACAAAAATATCGAATTTTTGGGTGTTTTGAGCCTGAATTTGAGATATAAACGGGTACAGAAGATGCATGCACATATCGACTTTGTGCACCCAAAATATCGATTTTTAGCATGTTTTGGGCCTGTATTTTAAAAACACTCTAACACGGAGTATGCATGTACAGATCGCTTCTGGGACCCAAAAATATCGAATTTTCGAGTGTTTTGAACCTGATTTTGGGATATAGACTGGTACAGAAGATGCATACACATATTGACTTTCGGCAGCTAAAATATCGATTTACAGCATGTTTTAGGCCTGTATTTTGAACATACTCTAGCACGGAGTATGCATGTACAGATCGCTTAAGGGACCCAAAAATATGGAATTTTCGGGTGTTTTGAGCTTGAATTTGAGATATAAACGGGTACAGAAGATGCATGCACATATCGACTTTGGGCACCTAAAATATCGATTTTGATCATGTTTTGGGTCTGTATCTTGAAAAAATTCTTGCAAGGAGTAGGCATGTACAGATCGCTCCTGGGACACAAAAATATCGAATTTTCGGGTGTTTTGAACCTGAATTTGGGATATAGACGGATACAGAAGATGCATACACATATTGACTTTGGGCACCTAAAATATCGATTTTGAGCATGTTTTGGACCTGTATTTTGAAAATACTCTAAAACGGAGTAGGCATGTACAGATCGCTTCTGGGACCCAATAATATCAATTTTTTGGGTGTTTTGAGCCTGAATTTGGGATATAAACGGGTACAGAAGATGCATGCACATATCGACTTTTTGCACCTAAAATATCGATTTTGAGCATGTTTTGGGACTGTATCTTGAAAACATTCTAGCAAGAAGTAGGCATGTACAGATTGCTTCTGGGACACAAAAATATCGAATTTTCGGGTGTTTTGAACCTGAATTTGGGATATAGACGGATACAGAAGATGCATACACATATTGACTTTGGGCACCTAAAATATCGATTTTGAGCATGTTTTGGACCTGTATTTTGAAAATACTCTAAAACGGAGTAGGCATGTACAGATCGCTTCTGGGACCCAATAATATCAATTTTTTGGGTGTTTTGAGCCTGAATTTGGGATATAAACGGGTACAGAAGATGCATGCACATATCGACTTTTTGCACCTAAAATATCGATTTTGAGCATGTTTTGGGACTGTATCTTGAAAACATTCTAGCAAGAAGTAGGCATGTACAGATTGCTTCTGGGACCCAAAAATATCGAATTTTCGAATGTTTTGAACCTGAATTTGGGATATAGACGGGTACAGAAGATGCATACACATATTGATTTTGGGCAGCTAAAATATCGATTTTCAGCATGTTTTAGGCTTGTATTTTGAAAATACTCTGACACGGAGAATGCATGTACAGATGGCCTTTGGGACCCAAAAATATCGAATATTCGGGTGTTTTGAGTCTGAATTTGAGATATAAACGGGTACAGAAGATGCATGCACATATCGACTTTAGGCACCCAATATATTGATTTTGAGCATATTTTGGGCCTGTACTTTTAAAATACTCTAACACGGAGTAGACACATACAGATCGCTTCTGGGACACAAAAATATCGAATTTTTGGGAGTTTTGAGCCTGAATTTGAGATATAAACGAGTACAGAAGTTGCATGCACATATCGACTGTGGGCACCCAAAATATCGATTTTTAGCATGTTCTGAGCTTATATTTTGAAAACATTCTAGCACTGAGTAGGCATGTACAGATCGTTTCTGGGACCCAAAAATATCGAATTTTTGGAGTTTTGAGCCTGAATTTGAGATATAACCGGGTATAGAGAATGCATACACATATTGACTTTGTGCACCTAAAATATCAATTTTTTAGCATGTTTTGGGCCTGTACTTTAAAAACACTCTAACACGGAGTATGCATGTACAGATCGCTTCTGGGACCAAAAAATATCGAATTTTCGGAGTTTTGAGCCTGAATTTGAGATATAAACGGGTACAGAAGATGCATGCACATATCGACTTTTTGCACTTAATTAAAATATCGATTTTGAGCATGTTTTGGGTCTGTAACTTGAAAACATTCTAGCAAGGAGTAGGCATGTACAGATCGCTTCTGGGACCCAAAAATATCGAATTTTCTGATGTTTTGAACCAGAATTAGGAATATACACGGGTACTGAAGATCCATACACATATTGACTTTGGGCACATAAAATATCGATTTTCAGCATGTTTTAGGCCTGTATTTTATAAACACTTTAACACGGAGAAGGCATGTACAGATCGCTTCTGGGACCCAAAAATATCGAATTTTCGGGTGTTTTGAACCTGAATTTGAGATATAAACGGATACAGAAGATGCATGCACATATTGACTTTCGGCACTTAAAATATCGATTTTGAGCATGTTTTGGGCCTGTATTTTGTAAATACTGTACTACGGAGTAGGCATGTACAGATCGCTTCTGGGACACAAAAATGTGGATTTTTTGGGTGTTTTGAGCCTGAATTTGAGATATAAACGGGTACAGAAGATGCATGCACATATCGACTTTGGGCACCTAAAATATCGATTTTTAGTATGTTTTGGGCCGGTATTTTAAAAATACTCTAATACGGAGTAGACATGTAATGATCGCTCTTGGGACCCAAAAATATCGAATTTTCGGGTGTTTTGAGCCTGAATTTGAGATATAAACGGATACAGAAAATGTATGCACATATCGACTTTGGGCACCTAAAATATCGATTTTGAGCATGTTTTGGGCGTATAATTTGAAAATATTCTAGCACTGAGTAGGCATGTACAGATCGCTTCTGGGACCCAAACATATCGAATTTTCGGGGGTTTTGAGCCTGAATTTGGGATATAACCTGGTACAGAGGATGCATGCACATATCAACTTTTTGCACCTAAAATATCGATTTTGAGCATGTTTTGGGTCTGTATCTTGAAAACATTCTAGCAAGGAGTAGGCATGTACAGATAGCTTCTGGGACCCAAAAATACCGAATTTTCTGGTGTTTTGAACCTGAATTTGAGATATAGACGGGTACAGAAGATGCATACACATATTGACTTTTGGCACATAAAATATAGATTTTCAGCATGTTTTAAGCCTGTATTTTGAAAATACTTTAACACGGAGAAGGCATGTACAGATCGCTTCTAGGACCCAAAAATATCGAATTTTCGGGTGTTTTGAGCCTGAATTTGAGATATAAACGGATACAGAAGATGCATGCACATATTGACTTTGGGCACCTAAAATATCGATTTTGAGCATGTTTTGGGCCTGTATTTTGAAAATACTGTACCACGGAGTAGGCATGTACATATCGCTCCTAGGACCCAAAAATATCGAATTTTCGGGAGTTTTGAACCTGAATTTGGGATATAGACGGATACAGAAGATGTATGCACATATCGACTTTGGGCACCTAAAATATCGATTTTGAGCATGTTTTGGACCTGTGTTTTGAAAATACTCTAACACGGAGTAGGCATATACAGATCGCTATTGGGACCCAAAAATATCGAATTTTCGGGTGTTTTGAGCCTGAATTTGAGATATAAACGGGTACAGAAGAAGCATGCACATATCGACTTTGGGCACCAAAAATATCGATTTTGAGCATGTTTTGGGCCTGTATTTTTAAAATACTCAAACACGGTGTAGACATGTACAGATCGCTTCTGGGACACAAAAATATCGATTTTTTGGGTGTTTTGAGCCTGAATTTGAGATATAAACGGGTACAGAAGATGCATACACATATTGACTTTAGGCAGCTAAAATATCGATTTTCAGCATGTTTTAGGCTTGTATTTTGAAAATACTCTAACACGGAGTATGCATGTACAGATGGCTTTTGGGACCCAAAAATATCTATTATTCGGGGGTTTTGAGTCTGAATTTATGATATAAACGGGTACAGAAGATGCATGCACTTATCGACTTTGGGCACCCAATATATCGATTTTGAGCATGTTTTGGGCCTGTATTTTTAAAATACTCAAACACGGAGTAGACACGTACAGATTGCTTCTGGGAAACAAAAATATCGAATTTTTGGGTGTTTTGAGCCTGAATTTGAGATATAAACGGGTACAGAAGATGCATGCACATATCGACTTTGGGCACCCAAAATATCGATTTTGAGCATGTTCTGAGCCTATATATTGAAAACATTCTAGCACTGAGTAGGCATGTACAGATCGCTTCTGGAAACCAAAAATATTGAATTTTCGGGTGTTTTGAGCCTAAATTTGAGATATAACCGGGTACAGAGAATGCATACACATATTGACTTTGTGCACCTAAAATATCAATTTTCAGCATGTTTTGGGCCTGTATTTTAAAAACACTCAAACACGGAGTATGCATGTACAGATCGCTTCTAGGACCCAAAAATATCGAATTTTCGAGTGTTTTGAACCTGAATTTGGGATATAAATGGATACAGAAGATGCATGCACATATCGACTTTGGGCACCTAAAATATCAATTTTGATCATGTTTTGGGTCTGTATATTGAAATAATTCTTGCAAGGAGTAGGCATGTACAGATTGCTTCTCAGACCCAAAAACATTGAATTTTCGGAGGTTTTGAGCCTGAATTTGAGATATAAACGGGTACAAAAGATGAATGCACATATCGACTTTGGGCAGCTAAAATATCGATTTTGAGCATCTTTTGGGTCTGTATTTTGAAAATACTCAAACACGGTGTAGACATGTACAGATTGCTTCTGGGACACAAAAATATCGATTTTTTGGGTGTTTTGAGCCTGAATTTGAGATATAAACGGGTACAGAAGATACATGCACATATCGACTTTGGCACCCAAAATATCGATTTTTAGTTTGTTTTGGGCGTATAATTTGAAAATATTCTAGCACTGAGTAGGCATGTACAGATCGCTTCTGGGACCCAAAAATGTCGAATTTTCGGGGGTTTTGAGCCAGAATTTGGGATATAACCAGGTGCAGAGGATGCATGCACATATCGACTTTTTGCACCTAAAATATCTATTTTGAGCATGTTTTGGGTCTGTATCTTGAACACATTCTAGCAAGGAGTAGGCATGTACAGATCGCTTCTGGGACCCAAAAATACCGAATTTTCTGGTGTTTTGAACCTGAATTTGGGATATACACGGGTACAGAAGATGCATACACATATTGACTTTGGGCACCTAAAATATAGATTTTCAGCATGTTTTGAGCCTGCATTTTGAAAATACTTTAACACGGAGAAGGCATGTACAGATCGCTTTTGGGACACAAAAATATCGAATTTTCGGGTGTTTTGAGCCTGAATTTGAGATATAAACGGGTACAGAAGATGCATGCACATATCGACTTTGGGCACCTAAAATATCAATTTTGAGCATGTTTTGGGCCTGTATTTTGAAAACATTCTAGCACTGAGTATGCATGTACAGATCGCTTAAGGGACCCAAAAATATCGAATTTTTGGGAGTTCTGAGCCTGAATTTGAGATATAAACGGGTACAGAAGTTGCATTCACATATCGACTTTGGGCACCCAAAATATCGATTTTTAGCATGTTTTGGACCTATATTTTGAAAACATTCTAGCACTGAGTAGGCATGTACAGATCGCTTCTGGGACCCAAAAATATTGAATTTTCGGGGGTTTTGAGCCTGAATTTGAGATATAACCGGGTACAGAGAATGCATACACATATTGACTTTGTGCACCTAAAATATCAAGTTTTTAGCATGTTTTGGGCCTGTACTTTAAAACACTCTAACACGGAGTATGCATGTACAGATCGCTTCTGGGACCCAAAAATATCGAATTTTTTGGAGTTTTGAGCCTGAATTTGAGATATAAACGGGTACAGAAGATGCATGCACATATCGACTTTTTGCACTTAATTAAAATATCGATTTTGAGCATGTTTTGGGTCTGTATCTTAAAAACATTCTAGCAAGGAGTAGGCATGTACAGATCGCTTCTGGGACCCAAAAATATCGAATTTTCTGATGTTTTGAACCAGAATTAGGGATATACACGGGTACAGAAGATGCATACACATATTGACTTTGGGAACATAAAATATCGATTTTCAGCATGTTTTGGGGCTGTATTTTAAAAACACTCTAACACGGAGTATGCTCGTACAGATCGCTTCTGGGACCCAAAAACATTGAATTTTCGGGTGTTTTGAGCATGAATTTGAGATATAAACGGGTATAGAAGATGCATGCACATATCGACTTTGGGCACCTAAAATATCGATTTTGAGCATGTTTTGGGCCTGTATTTTGAAAATACTCAAACACGGTGTAGACATGTACAGATCGGTTCTGGGACACAAAAATATCGATTTTTTGGGTGTTTTGAGCCTGAATTTGAGATATAAACGGGTACAGAAGATGCATGCACATATCGACTTTGGGACCCAAAATATCGATTTTTAGTATGTTTTGGGCGTATAATTTGAAAATATTCTAGCACTGAGTAGGCATGTACAAATCGCTTCTGGGACCCAAAAATATCGAATTTTCGGGGGTTTTGAGCCTGAATTTGGGATATAACCGGGTACAGAGGATGCATGAACATATCGACTTTTTGCACCTAAAATATCGATTTTGAGCATGTTTTGGGTCTGTATCTTGAAAACATTCTAGAAAGGAGTAGGCATGTACAGATCGCTTCTGGGACCCAAAAATACCGAATTTTCTGGTGTTTTGAACCTGAATTTGAGATATAAACGGATACAGAAGATGCATGCACATATTGACTTTGGGCACCTAAAATATCGATTTTGAGCATGTTTTGGGCCTGTATTTTGAAAATACTGTACCACGGAGTAGGCATGTACAAATCACTTCTGGGACACAAAAATATTGATTTTTTGGGTGTTTTGAGCCTGAATTTGAGATATAAACGGGTACAGAAGATGCATGCACATATCGACTTTGGACACCTAACATATCGATTTTTAGTATGTTTTGGGCCTGTACTTTAAAAATACTCTAACACGGAGTAGACATGTACAGATCGCTTTTGGGACCCAAACATATCGAATTTTCGGGTGTTTTGAACCTGAATTTGAGATATAGACGGGTACAGAAGATGCATACACATATTGACTTTTGGCACATAAAATATAGATTTTCAGCATGTTTTAGGCCTGTATTTTGAAAATACTTTAACACGGAGAAGGCATGTACAGATCGCTTCTGGGACCCAAAAATATCGAATTTTCGGGTGTTTTTGAGCCTGAATTTGAGATATAAACGGATACAGAAGATGCATGCACATATTGACTTTGGGCACCTAAAATATCGATTTTGAGCATGTTTTGGGCCTGTATTTTGAAAATACTGTACCACGGAGTAGGCATGTACAGATAGCTTTTGGGACCCAAAGATATCGAATATTCTGGTGTTTTGAGTCTGAATTAGGGATATAAATGGGTACAGAAGATGCATGCACATATCGACTTTGGGCACCTAAAATATCAATTTTGAGCATGTTTTGGGCCTGTATTTTGAAAACATTCTAGCACTGAGTATGCATGTACAGATCGCTTAAGGGACCCAAAAATATGGAATTTTCGGGTGTTTTGAGCTTGAATTTGAGATATAAACGGGTACAGAAGATGCATGCACATATCGGCTTTTTTCACCTAAAATATCGATTTTGATCATGTTTTGGGTCTGTATCTTGAAAACATTCTTGCAAAGAGTAGGCGTGTACAGATCGCTTCTCGGACCCAAAAACATTGAATTTTCGGGTGTTTTGAGCCTGAATTTGAGATATAAACGGGTACAGAAGATGCATGCACATATCGACTTTGGCACCCAAAATATTGATTTTTAGTTTGTTTTGGGCGTATAAATTGAAAATATTCTAGAACTGAGTAGGCATGTACAGATCACTTCTGGGACACAAAAATATCGATTTTTTGGGTGTTTTGAGCCAGAATTTGGGATATAACCGGGAACAGAGGATGCATGCACATATCGACTTTTTGCACCTAAAATATCGATTTTGAGCATGTTTTGGGTCTGTATCTTGAAAACATTCTAGCAAGGAGTAGGCATGTACAGATCGCTTCTGGGACCCAAAAATATAGAATTTTCGGGTGTTTTGAGCCTGAATTTGAGATATAAACGGATACAGAAGATGCATGCACATATCGACTTTTTGCACCTAAAATATCGATTTTGAGCATGTTTTGGGACTGTATCTTGAAAACATTCTAGCAAGGAGTAGGCATGTACAGATCGCTTCTGGGACAAAAAAATACCGAATTTTCTGGTGTTTTGAACCTGAATTTATTTGGGATATACACGGGTACAAAAGATGCATACACATATTGACTTTGTGCACCTAAAATATAGATTTTCAGCATGTTTTGAGCCTGTATTTTGAAAATACTTTAACACAGAGAAGGCATGTACAGATCGCTTCTGGAACCCAAAAATATCGAATTTTCGGGGGTTTTGAGCCAGAATTTGGGATATAAACGGGTACAGAGGATGCATGCACATATCGACTTTTTGCACCTAAAATATCGATTTTGAGCATGTTTTGGGTCTGTATCTTAAAAACATTCTAGCAAGGAGTAGGCATGTACAGATCGCTTCTGGGACCCAAAAATACCGAATTTTCTGGTGTTTTGAACCTGAATTTGAGATATAGACGGGTACAGAAGATGCATACACATATTGACTTTTGGCACCTAAAATATAGATTTTCAGCATGTTTTAAGCCTGTATTTTGAAAATACTTTAACACGGAGAAGGCATGTACAGATCGCTTCTGGGACCCAAAAATATAGAATTTTCGGGTGTTTTGAGCCTGAATTTGAGATATAAACGGATACAGAAGATGCATGCACATATTGACTTTGGGCACCTAAAATATCGATTTTGAGCATGTTTTGGTCCTGTATTTTGAAAAAACTGTACCACGGAGTAGGCATGTACAGATCGCTTCTGGGACACAAAAATATGGATTTTTTTGGTGTTTTGAGCCTGAATTTGAGATATAAACGGGTAAAGAAGATGCATGCACATATCAACTTTGGACACTTAAAATATCGATTTTTAGTATGTTTTGGGTCTGTATTTTGAAAATACTCAAACACGGTGTAGACATGTACAGATCGCTTCTGGGACCCAAAAATGTCGAATTTTCGGGGGTTTTGAGCCAGAATTTGGGATATAACCGGGTACAGAGGATGCATGCACATATCGACTTTTTGCACCTAAAATATCGATTTTGAGCATGTTTTGGGTCTGTATCTTAAAAACATTCTAGCAAGGAGTAGGCATGTACAGATCGCTTCTGGGACCCAAAAATACCGAATTTTCTGGTGTTTTGAACCTGAATTTGGGATATACACGGGTACAGAAGATGCATACACATATTGACTTTGGGCACCTAAAATATAGATTTTCAGCATGTTTTGAGCCTGTATTTTGAAAATACTTTAACACAGAGAAGGCATGTACAGATCGCTTCTGGGACCCAAAAATATCGAATTTTTGGGTGTTTTGAGCCTGAATTTGAGATATAAACGGGTACAGAAGATGCATGCACATATCGACTTTTTGCACCTAAAATATCGATTTTGAGCATGTTTTGGGACTGTATCTTGAAAACATTCTAGCAAGAAGTAGGCATGTACAGATTGCTTCTGAGACCCAAAAATATCGAATTTTCTAATGATTTGAACCTGAATTTGGGATATACACGGGTACAGAAGATGCATACACATATTGACTTTGGGCACCTAAAATATAGATTTTCAGCATGTTTTGAGCCTGTATTTTGAAAATACTTTAACACAGAGAAGGCATGTACAGATCGCTTCTGGGACCCAAAAATATCGAATTTTTGGGTGTTTTGAGCCTGAATTTGAGATATAAACGGGTACAGAAGATGCATGCACATATCGACTTTTTGCACCTAAAATATCGATTTTGAGCATGTTTTGGGACTGTATCTTGAAAACATTCTAGCAAGAAGTAGGCATGTACAGATTGCTTCTGAGACCCAAAAATATCGAATTTTCGAATGATTTGAACCTGAATTTGGGATATAGACGGGTACAGAAGATGCATAGACATATTGACTTTGGGCAGCTAAAATATCGATTTTTAGCATGTTTTAGGCTTGTATTTTGAAAATACTCTGACACGGAGTATGCATGTACAGATGGCTTTTGGGACCCAAAAATATCGAATATTCGGGTGTTTTGAGTCTGAATTTGAGATATAAACGGGTACAGAAGATGCATGCACATATCGACTTTAGGCACCCAATATATCGATTTTGAGCATATTTTGGGCTTGTATTTTTAAAATACTCTAACACGGAGTAGACACGTACAGATCGCTTCTGGGACACAAAAATATCGAATTTTTGGGAGTTTTGAGCCTGAATTTGAGATATAAACGGGTACAGAAGTTGCATGCACATATCGACTTTGGGCACCCAGAATATCGATTTTTAGCATGTTTTGGACCTATATTTTGAAAACATTCTAGCACTGAGTAGGCATGTACAGATCGCTCCTGGGACCCAAAAATATCGAATTTTCGGGTGTTTTGAACCTGAATTTGGGATATAGACGGATACAGAATATGCATACATATATTGACTTTGGGCACCTAAAATATAGATTTTCAGCATGTTTTGGGCCTGAATTTTGAAAATACTTTAACACGGAGTAGGCATGTACAGATCGCTTCTGGGACCCAAAAATATCGAATTTTCGGGTGTTTTGAGCCTGAATTTGAGATATAAACGGGTACAGAAGATGCATGCACATATCGACTTTGGACACCTAAAATATCGATTTATAGCATGTTTTAAGCCTCTATTTTAAAAACATTCTAGCACTGAGTAGGCATGTGCAGATTGCTTAAGGGACCCAAAAATATCGAATTTTCGGAGTTTTGAGCCTGAATTTGAGATATAAACGGGTACAGAAGATGCATACACATATCGACTTTTTGCACCTAAAATATCGATTTTGATCATGTTTTGGGTCTGTATCTTGAAAAAATTCTAGCAAGGAGTAGGCATGTACAGATCGCTCCTGGGACCCAAAAATATCGAATTTTCGGGAGTTTTGAGCCTGAATTTGAGATATAACCGGGTACAGAGAATGCATACACATATTGACTTTGTGCACCTAAAATATCAATTTTTTAGCATGTTTTGGGCCTGTATTTTAAAAACACTCCAACACGGAGTATGCATGTACAGATTGCTTCTGGGACCCAAAAATATCGAATTTTCTGGTGTTTTGAACCAGAATTAGGGATATACACGGGTACAGAAGATGCATACACATATTGACTTTGGGCACCTAAAATATCGATTTTCAGCATGTTTTGGGCCTGTATCTGAGTAGGCATGTACAGATCGCTTCTGGGACCCCAAAATATCGAATTTTCGGGTGTTTGGATCTTTAATTTGAGATATAAACGGGTACAGAAGATGCATGCACATATCGACTCTTCGACACCTAAAATATCGATATTCTGTATGTTTTGGGCCTGTATTTTGAAAATACTCTAACACGGAGTAGACATATACAGATCGCTTCTGGGATTACAAAATATCGAATTTTCGGGTGTTTTGGGCCTGAATTTGAGATATCGACTTTGGGCACCTAAAATATCGATTTTTAGCATGTTTTGGGCCTATATATTGAAAATATTATAGCACTGATTAGTCATGTACAGATCGCTTCTGGGACCCCAAAATATCGAATTTTCGGGTGTTTTGATGCCTGAATTTGAGATATAAACGGGTACAGAAGATGCATGCACATATTGACTTTGGTCACTTAAAATATCGATTTTCAGCATGTTTTGGGCCTGTATATTGAAAATATTCTATCACGGAGTAGGCAAGTACAGATCGCTTCTAGGACCCCAAAATATCGAATTTTCGGGTGTTTGGAGCCTGAATTTAAGATATATACGGGTACAGAAGCATCCACATATCGACTTTTGGGCACCTAAAAGATAGATTTTCAGTATGTTTTGGGCCTGTATATTGAAAATACTCTGACAGATCGCTTCTGGGACCCCAAAATATCGAATTTTCGGGTGTTTTGGGCCTGAATTTAAGATATCGACTTTGGGCACCTAAAATATCGATTTTTAGCATGTTTTGGGCCTATATTTTAAAAATATTCTAGAACTGAGTAGGCATGTACAGATCGCTTTTGAGACCCCAAAATATCGAATTTTCGGGTGTTTTGAGCCTGAATTTGAGATATAAACGGGTACAGAAGATGCATGCACATATCGACTTTTGGGCACCTAAAACATCGATTTTGAGCATGTTTTGGGTCTGTATCTGAGTAGGCATGTACAGATCACTTCTGGGAACCCAAAATATAGAATTTTCGGGTATTTGGAGCCTGAATTTGAGATATAAACGGGTACAGAAGCATCCACATATCGACTTTTGGGCACCTAAAAGATCGATTTTCAGTATGTTTTGGGCCTGTATATTGAAAATACTCTAACAGATTGCTTCTGGGACCCCAAAATATCGAATTTTCGGGTGTTTTGGGCCTGAATTTGAGATATCGACTTTGGGCACCTAAAATATCGATTTTTAGCATGTTTTGGGCCTATATTTTGAAAATATTCTAGCACTGAGTAGGCATGTACAGATCGCTTCTGGGACCCCAAAATATCGAATTTTCGGGTGTTTTGGGCCTGAATTTCAGATATTGACTTTAGGCACCCAAAATATCGATTTTTAGCATGTTTTGGGCCTATATTTTGAAAATATTCTAGCAATGAGTAGGCATGTACAGATCGCTTCTGGGACCCCAAAATATCGAATTTTTGGGTGTTTTGAGCCTGAATTTAAGATATAAACAGGTACTGAAGATGCATGCACATATCGACTTTTGGGCACCTAAAATATCGATATTCTGTATGTTTTGGGCTTGTATTTTGAAAATACTCTAACACGGAGTAGGCATGTACAGATCGCTTCTGGGACCCCAAAATATCGAATTTTCGGGTGTTTTGGGCCTGAATTTCAGATATTGACTTTAGGCACCTAAAATTTCGATTTTTAGCATGTTTTGGGCCTATATTTTGAAAACATTCTAGCACTGAGTAGGCATGTACAGATCACTTCTGGGACCCCAAAATATCGAATTCTCGTGTGTTTTGAGGTTGAATTTGAGATATAAACGAGTGCAGAAGATGCATACATATATGAACTTTGGGCACCTAAAATATCGATTTTCAGCATGTTTTGGGCCTGTATCTGAGTAGGCATGTACAGATCGCTTCTGGGACCCCAAAATATCGAATTTTCGGGTGTTTGGATCTTTAATTTGAGATATAAACGGGTACAGAAGATGCATGCACATATCGACTTTTGGACACCTAAAATATCGATATTCTGTATGTTTTGGGCTTGTATTTTGAAAATACTCTAACACGGAGTAGCCATGTACAGATCGCTTCTGGGATTACAAAATATCGAATTTTCGGGTGTTTTGGGCCTGAATTTGAGATATCGACTTTGGGCACCTAAAATATCTATTTTTAGCATGTTTTGGGCCTATATATTGAAAATATTCTAGCACTGATTAGTCATGTACAGATCGCTTCTGGGACCCCAAAAGATCGAATTTTCGGGTGTTTTGATGCCTGAATTTGAGATATAAACGGGTACAGAAGATGCATACACATATTGACTATGGTCACTTGAAATATCGATTTTCAGCATGTTTTGGGCCTGGATATTGAAAATATTCTATCATGGAGTAGGCAAGTACAGATCGCTTCTGGGACCCAAAAATATCGAATTTTCGGGTGTTTGGAGCCTGAATTTGAGATATAAACGGGTACAGAAGATGCATGCACATATCGACTTTTGGGCACCTAAAATATCGATTTTGAGCATGTTTTGGGTCTGTATCTGAGTAGGCATGTACAGATCACTTCTGGGAACCCAAAATATAGAATTTTCGGGTGTTTGGAGCCTGAATTTGAGATATAAACGGGTACAGAAGCATCCACATATCGACTTTTGGGCACCTAAAAGATCGATTTTCAGTATGTTTTGGGCCTGTATATTGAAAATACTCTAACAGATTGCTTCTTGGACCCCAAAATATCGAATTTTCGGGTGTTTTGGGCCTGAATTTGAGATATCGACTTTGGGCACCTAAAATATCGATTTTTTGCATGTTTTGGGCCTATATTTTGAAAATATTCTAGCACTGAGTAGGCATGTACAGATCGCTTCTGGGACCCCAAAATATCGAATTTTCGGGTGTTTTGGGCCTGAATTTCAGATATCGACTTTAGGCACCTAAAATATCGATTTTTAGCATGTTTTAAGCCTATATTTTGAAAATATTCTAGCAATGAGTAGGCATGTACAGATCGCTTCTGGGACCCCAAAATATCGAATTTTTGGGTGTTTTGAGCCTGAATTTAAGATATAAACAGGTACTGAAGATGCATGCACATATCGACTTTTGGGCACTTAAAATATCGATTTTGAGCATGTTTTAGGTCTGTATCTTGAAAACATTCTAACTAGGAGTAGGAATGTAGAGATCGCTTCTAAGACCCAAAAATACCGAATTTACGGGTGTTTTGAGCCTGAATTTGAGATATAAACGGGTACAGAAGATGCATGCACACATCGACTTTGGACATTTAAAATATCGATTTTTGGCATGTTTTGAGCCTATATTTTGAAAACATTCTAGTACTGACTAGGCATGTGCAGATCGCTTCTGGGACCCAAAAATATCGAATTTTCGGGTGTTTTGAGGTTGAACTTGATATATAAACGAGTGCAGAAGATGCATACACATATTAACTTTGGGCACCTAAAATATCGATTTTCATCATGTTTTTGGCCTGTATATTGAAAATACTCTAACACGGAGTAGGTATGTACAGACCGCTTTTAGGACCCAAAAATACCGAATTTTTGGGTGTTTTGAGCCTGAATTTAAGATATAAACGGGTACAGAAAATGCATGCACATATCGACTTTTGGGCACCTAAAATATCGATATTCTGTATGTTTTGGGCCTGTATTTTGAAAATACTCTAACAGTGTGTAGGCATGTACAGATCGCTTCTGGAACCCCAAAATATCGAATTTTCTAATGTTTTGGGCCTGAATTTGAGATTTCGACTTTGGTCACCTAAAATATCGATTTTTAGTATGTTTTGGGCCTATATTTTGAAAATATTCTAGCACTAAGTAGGCATGTACAGATCACTTCAGGGACCCCAAAATTTCGAATTTTCGGGTGTTTTGAGCTTGAATTTGAGATATAAACGGGTACAGAAGATGCAAGCACATATCTACTTTAGCCACTTAGAATATCGATTTTTAGCATGTTTTGAGCCTATATTTTGAAAACATTCTAGCACTGAGTTGGCACGTACAGATCGCTTCTGGGACCCAAAAATATCGAATTTTCGGTTGTTTCGAGATTGAATTTGGGATATAAACGGGTGCAGAAGATGCATACACATATTGTTGACTTTGGTCACGTAAAATATCGATTTTCAGCATGTTTTGGGCCTGTATTTTGAAAATACTCTAACACGGAGTAGGCATGTACAGATCGCTTCTAGGACCCCAAAATATCGAATTTTCGGGTGTTTTGGGCCAGAATTTGAGATATCGACTTTGGGCACCTAAAATATCGATTTTTAGCATGTTTTGGGCCTATGTTTTGAAAATATTCTAGCAGTGAGTAGGCATGTACAGATCGCTTCTGGGACCCCAAAATATCGAATTTTCGGGTGTTTTGGGCCTGAATTTCAGATATCGACTTTAGGCACCTAAAATATCGATTTTTAGCATGTTTTGGGCCTATATTTTGAAAATATTCTAGCAATGAGTAGGCATGTACAGTTCGCTTCTGGGACCGCAAAATATCGAATTTTTGGGTGTTTTGAGCCTGAATTTAAGATATAAACAGTTAATGAAGATGCATGCACATATCGACTTTTGGGCACTTAAAATATCGATTTTGAGCATTTTTTTGGGTCTGTATCTTGAAAACATTCTAACTAGGAGTAGGAATGTAGAGATCGCTTCTAAGACCCAAAAATACCGAATTTTCGGGTGTTTTGAGCCTAAATTTGAGATATAAACGGGTACAGAAGATGCATGCACACATCGACTTTGGACATTTAAAATATCGATTTTTGGCATGTTTTGAGCCTATATTTTGAAAACATTCTAGTACTGACTAGGCATGTGCAGATCGCTTCTGGGACCCAAAAATATCGAATTTTCGGGTGTTTTGAGGTTGAATTTGAGATATAAACGAGTGCAGAAGATGCATACACATATTAACTTTGGGCACCTAAAATATCGATTTTCAGCATGTTTTTGGCCTGTATATTGAAAATACTCTAACAGGGAGTAGGCATGTACAGATCGCTTCTGGAACCCCAAAATATCGAATTTTCGGATGTTTTGGGCCTGAATTTGAGATTTCGACTTTGGTCACCTAAAATATCGATTTTTAGTATGTTTTGGGCCTATAATTAGAAAATATTCTAGCAGTAAGTAGGCATGTACAGATCACTTCAGGGACCCCAAAATATCAAATTTTCGGGTGTTTTGAGCTTGAATTTGAGATATAAATGGGTACAGAAGATGCATGCACAAATCGACTTTGGCCACTTAGAATATCGATTTTTAGCATGTTTTGAGCCTATATTTTGAAAACATTCTAACACTGATTAGGCACGTACAGATCGCTTCTGGGACCCAAAAATATCGAATTTTCGGTTGTTTTGAGATTGAATTTGGGATATAAACCGGTGCAGAAGATGCATACACATATTGTTGACTTTGGTCACGTAAAATATTTATTTTCAGCGTGTTTTGGGCCTTCATTTTGAAAATACTCTAACCCGGAGTAGGCATGTGCAGATCGCTTCTGGGACCCCAAAATATCGAATTTTCGGGTGTTTTGGGCCAGAATTTGAGATATCGACTTTGGGCACCTAAAATATCGATTTTTAGCATGTTTTGGGCCTATATTTTGAAAATATTCTAGCACTGAGTAGGCATGTACAGATCGCTTCTGGGACCCCAAAATCTCGAATTTTCGGGTGTTTTGAGCCTGAATTTGAGATATAAACGGGTACAGAAGATGCATGCACATATCGACTTTTGGGCACCTAAAATATCGATTTTGAGCATGTTTCGGGTCTGTATCTTGAAAACATTCTAGCACTGAGTAGGCATCTACAGATCGCTTCTGGGACTCAAAAATATCGAATTTTCGGGTGTTATGAGGTTGAATTTGAGATAAAAACGAGTGCAGAAGATGCATACACATTTTGAATTTGGGCACCTAAAATATCGATTTTCAGCATGTTTTGGGCTTGAATCTGATTAGGCATGTACAGTTCGCTTCTGGGACCCCAAAATATCGAATTTTCGGGTGTTTGGAGAATGAATTTGAGATATAAACGGATACAGAAGATGCATGCACATATTGACTTTTGGGCACCTAAAAGATCGATTTTCAGTATGTTTTGGGCCTGTATTTTGAAAATACTCTAACACGGAGTATGCATGTACAGTTCGCTTCTGGGACCCCAAAATATCGAATTTTCGGGTGTTTTGGGCCTGAATTTGAGATATGGACTTTGGGCACCTAAAATATCGATTTTTAGCATGTTTTGGGCCAATATTTTGAAAATATTCTAGCACTAAGTAGGATTGTACAGATCACTTCTGGGACCCCAAAATATCGAATTTTCGGGTGTTTTGAGCCTGAATTTGAGATATAAACGGGTACAAAAGATGCATACACATATTGACTTTGGTCACCTAAAATATCGATTTTCAGCATGTTTTGGGCCTGCATTTTGAAAATACTCTAACCTGGAGTAGGCATGTACAGATCGCTTCTGGGACCCCAAAATATCGAATTTTCGGGTGTTTTGGGCCAGAATTTGAGATATCGACTTTGGGCACCTAAAATATCGATTTTAGCATGTTTTGGGCCTATATTTTGAAAATATTCTAGCACTGAGTAGGCATGTACAGATCGCTTCTGGGACTCAAAAATATCGAGTTTTCGGGTGTTTTGAGGTTGAATTTGAGATATAAACGAGTGCAGAAGATGCATGCACATATCGACTTTAAACCCCTAAAATATCGATTTTTAGCATGTTTTTGGCCTGTATATTGAAAATACTCTAACACGGAGTAGGTATGTACAGATCGCTTTTAGGACCCAAAAATACCGAATTTTTGGGTGTTTTGAGACTGAATTTGAGATATAAACGGGTACAGAAGATGCATGCACATATCGATTTTTGGGCACCTAAAATAGCGATTTTGAGCATTTTTTGGGTCTGTATCTGAGTAGGCATGTACAGATCACTTCTGGGACCCCAAAATATAGATTTTTCGGGTGTTTGGAGCCTGAATTTGAGATATAAACGGGTACAGAAGCATCCACATATCGACTTTTGGACACCTAAAAGATCGATTTTCAGTATGTTTTGGGCCTGTGTATTGAAAATACTCTAACAGATCGCTTCTGGGACCCCAAGATATCGAATTTTCGGGTGTTTTGGGCCTGAATTTGAGATATCGACTTTGGGCACCTAAAATATCGATTTTTAGCATGTTTTGGGCCTATATTTTGAAAATATTCTAGCACTGAGTAGGCATGTACAGATCGCTTCTGGGACCACAAAATATCGAATTTTCGGGTGTTTTGGGCCTGAATTTAAGATATAAACAGGTACTGAAGATGCATGCACATATCGACTTTTGGGCACTTAAAATATCGATTTTGAGCATGTTTTGGGTCTGTATCTTGAAAACATTCTAACTAGGAGTAGGAATGTAGAGATCGCTTCTAAGACCCAAAAATACCGAATTTTCGGGTGTTTTGAGCCTGAATTTGAGATATAAACGGGTACAGAAGATGCATGCACACATCAACTTTGGACATTTAAAATATCGATTTTTGGCATGTTTTGAGCCAATATTTTGAAAACATTCTACCACTGACTAGGCATGTGCAGATCGCTTCTGGGACCCAAAAATATTGAATTTTCGGGTGTTTTGAGGTTGAATTTGAGATATAAACGAGTGCAGAAGATGCATACACATATTAACTTTGGGCACCTGAATATCGATTTTCAGCATGTTTTTGGCCTGTATATTGAAAATACTCTAACACGGAGTAGGTATGTACAGATCGCTTTTAGGACCCAAAAATACCGAATTTTTGGGTGTTTTGAGCCTGAATTTAAGATATAAACGGGTACAGAAAATGCATGCACATATTGACATTGGGCACCTAAAATATCGATTTTCAGCATGTTTTGGGCTTGTATTTTGAAAATACTCTAACACGGAGTAGGCATGTACAGATCGCTTCTGGGACCCAAAAATATCGAATTTTCGGGTGTTATGAGCCTGAATTTGAGATATAAACATGTACTGAAGATGCATGCACATATCGACTTTTGGGCACCTAAAATATCGATTTTGAGCATGTTTTTGGCCTGTATCTGAGTAGGCATGTTCAGATCGCTTCTGGGACCCCAAAATATCGAATTTTCGGGTGTTTGGAGCCTGAATTTGAGATATAAACGGGTACAGAAAATGCATTCACATATCGACTTTGGACACTTAAAATATCGATTTTTAGTATGTTTTTGGTCTATATTTTGAAAATATTCTAGCACTAAGTAGGCATGTACAAATCACTTCTGGGACCCCAAAATATCGAATTTTCGGGTGTTTGGAGCCTGAATTTGAGATGTAAACGGGTACAGAAGATACATCCACATATCGACTTTTGGGCACCTAAAAGATCGATTTTCAGTATGTTTTGGGCCTGTATATTGAAAATACTCTAACACGGAGTAGGCATGTACAGATCGCTTCTGGGACCCTAAAATATCGAATTTTCGGGTGTATTGGGCCTGAATTTGATATATCGACTTGGGGCACCTAAAATATCGATTTTTAGCATGTTTTGGGCCTATATTTTAAAAATATTCTAGCACTGAGTAGGCATGTACAGATCGCTTCTGGGACTCCAAAATATCGAATTTTCGGGTGTTTTGAGCCTGAATTTGAGATATAAACGGATACAGAAGATGTATCCACATTTCGACTTTTGGGCACCTAAAATATCGATTTGGAGCATGTTTTGGGTCTGTATCTTGAAAACATTCTAACTAGGAGTAGGCATGTACAGATCGCTTCTAGGACCCTAAAATACCGAATTTTCGGGTGTTTTGAGCCTGAATTTGGGATATAAACGGGTACAGAAGATGCATGCACATATCGACTTTGGACACTTAAAATATCGATTTTTTGCATGTATTGAGCATATATTTTGAAAACATTCTAGCACTGAGTAGGCATGTACAGATCGCTTCTGGGAACCAAAAATATCGAATTTTCGGGTGTTTTGGGCCTGAATTTGATATATCGACTTTGGGCACCTCAAATATCGATTTTTAGCATGTTTTGGGCCTATATTTTAAAAATATTCTAGCATTGAGTAGGCATGTACAGATCGCTTCTGGGACCCAAAAATACCGAATTTTCGTGTGTTTTGAGCCTGAATTTGAGATATAAACGGGTACAGAAGATGCATGCACATATCGACTTTGGACACTTAAAATATCGATTTTCAGTATGTTTTGAGCATATATTTTGAAAACATTCTAGCACTGAGTAGGCATGAACAGATCGCTTCTGGGACCCAAAAATATCGAATTTTCGGGTGTTTTGAGGTTGAATTTGAGATAAAAACGAGTGCAGAAGATGCATACACATATTGACTTTGGGCACCTAAAATATCGATTTTCAGCATGTTTTGGGCCTGTATCTGAGTAGGCATGTACAGTTCGCTTCTGGGACCCTAAAATATCGAATTTTCGGGAGTTTCGGGCCTGAATTTGATATATCGACTTTGGGCACCTAAAATATCGATTTTCAGAATGGTTTGGGCCTGTATTTTGAAAATACTCTAACACGGAGTATGCAAGTACAGATCGCTTCTGGGACCCCACAATATCGAATTTTTGGGTGTTTGGAGCCTGAATTTGAGATATAAACGGGTACAGAAGATGCATTAACATATCGACTTTTGGGCACCTAAAAGATCGATTTTTAGTATGTTTTGGGCCTGTATTTTGAAAATACTCTAATACGGAGTAGGCATGTACAGATCGCTTCTGGGACCCCAAAATATCGGGTTTTCGCGTGTTTTGGGCCTGAATTTGAGATATCGACTTTGGGCACCTAAAATATCGACTTTTAGCATGTTTTGGGCCTATACTTTTAAAAACATTCTAGCACTGAGTAGGCATGTACAGATCGCTTCTGGGACCCCAAAATACCGATTTTTCGGGTGTTTTGAGCCTGAATTTGAGATATAAACGGTTACAGAAGATGCATGCACATATCGACTTTTGGGCACCTAAAAGATCGATTTTTAGTATGTTTTGGGCCTGTATTTTGAAAATACTCTAACACGGAGTAGGTATGTACAGATCGCTTCTTGGACCCCAAAATATCGAATTTTTGGGCGTTTGGAGCCTGAATTTGAGATATAAACGGGTACAGAAAATGCATGCACATATTGACTTTTGGCACCTAAAATATCGATTTTCAGCATGTTTTGGGCCTGTATTTTGAAAATACTCTAACACGGAGTAAGTATGTACAGATCGCTTCTGGGACCCCAAAATACCGAATTTTCGGGTGTTTTGAGCCTGAATTTGAGATATCAACGGGTACAGAAGATGCATGCACATATCGACTTTTGGGCACCTAATAGATCGATTTTCGGTATGTTTTGGGCCTGTAATTTGAAAATACTCTAACACGGAGTAGGCATTTACAGATCGCTTCTGGGACCCCAAAAAATCGGGTTTTCGTGCGTTTTGGGCCTGAATTTGAGATATCGACTTTGGGCACCTAAATTATCGATTTTTAGCATTTTTTGGGCCTATATTTTGAAAATATTCTAGAACTAAGTAGGCATGTACAAATCACTTGTGAGACCCCAAAATATCAAATTTTCGGGTGTTTTGAGCCTGAATTTGAGATATAAACGGGTCCAGAAGATGCATGCACATATCGACTTTGGACACTTAAAATATCGATTTTTAGCATGTTTTGAGCCTATATTTTGAAAACATTCTAGCACTGAGTAGGCATGTACAGATCGCTTCTGGGACCAAAAAATATCGAATTTTCGGGTGTTTTGAGGTTGAATTTGGGATATAAACGGGTGCAGAAGATGCATACACATATTGACTTTGGTCACCTAAAATATCGATTTTCAGCATGTTTTGGGCCTGTATTTTAAAAATACTCTAACACGGAGTAGGCAAGTACAGATCGCTTCTGGGACCCCACAATATCGAATTTTAGGTTGTTTGGAGCCTGAATTTGAGATATAAACGGGTACAGAAGATGCATCCACATATCGACTTTTGGGCACCTAAAAGATCGATTTTCAGTATGTTTTGGGCCTGTATATTGAAAATACTCTAATACGGAGTAGGCATGTACAGATCGCTTCTGGGACCCAAAAATACCGAATTTTCGTGTGTTTTGAGCCTGAATTTGAGATATAAACGGGTACAGAAGATGCATGCACATATCGACTTTGGACACTTAAAATATCGATTTTCAGTATGTTTTGAGCATATATTTTGAAAACATTCTAGCACTGAGTAGGCATGAACAGATCGCTTCTGGGACCCAAAAATATCGAATTTTCGAGTGTTTTGAGGTTGAATTTGAGATAAAAACGAGTGCAGAAGATGCATACACATATTGACTTTGGGCACCTAAAATATCGATTTTCAGCATGTTTTGGGCCTGTATCTGAGTAGGCATGTACAGTTCGCTTCTGGGACCCTAAAATATCGAATTTTCGGGAGTTTCGGGCCTGAATTTGATATATCGACTTTGGGCACCTAAAATATCGATTTTCAGAATGGTTTGGGCCGGTATTTTGAAAATACTCTAACACGGAGTATGCAAGTACAGATCGCTTCTGGGACCCCAAAATATCGAATTTTTGGGTGTTTGGAGCCTGAATTTGAGATATAAACGGGTACAGAAGATGCATTAACATATCGACTTTTGGGCACCTAAAAGATCGATTTTTAGTATGTTTTGGGCCTGTATTTTGAAAATACTCTAATACGGAGTAGGCATGTACAGATCGCTTCTGGGACCCCAAAATATCGGGTTTTCGCGTGTTTTGGGCCTGAATTTGAGATATCGACTTTGGGCACCTAAAATATCGACTTTTAGCATGTTTTGGGCCTATACTTTTAAAAACATTCTAGCACTGAGTAGGCATGTACAGATCGCTTCTGGGACCCCAAAATACCGATTTTTCGGGTGTTTTGAGCCTGAATTTGAGATATAAACGGTTACAGAAGATGCATGCACATATCGACTTTTGGGCACCTAAAAGATCGATTTTTAGTATGTTTTGGGCCTGTATTTTGAAAATACTCTAACACGGAGTAGGTATGTACAGATCGCTTCTTGGACCCCAAAATATCGAATTTTTGGGCGTTTGGAGCCTGAATTTGAGATATAAACGGGTACAGAAAATGCATGCACATATTGACTTTTGGCACCTAAAATATCGATTTTCAGCATGTTTTGGGCCTGTATTTTGAAAATACTCTAACACGGAGTAAGTATGTACAGATCGCTTCTGGGTCCCCAAAATTCCGAATTTTCGGGTGTTTTGAGCCTGAATTTGAGATATCAACGGGTACAGAAGATGCATGCACATATCGACTTTTGGGCACCTAATAGATCGATTTTCGGTATGTTTTGGGCCTGTAATTTGAAAATACTCTAACACGGAGTAGGCATTTACAGATCGCTTCTGGGACCCCAAAAAATCGGGTTTTCGTGCGTTTTGGGCCTGAATTTGAGATATCGATTTTGGGCACCTAAATTATCGATTTTTAGCATTTTTTGGGCCTATATTTTGAAAATATTCTAGAACTAAGTAGGCATGTACAAATCACTTGTGAGACCCCAAAATATCAAATTTTCGGGTGTTTTGAGCCTGAATTTGAGATATAAACGGGTCCAGAAGATGCATGCACATATCGACTTTGGACACTTAAAATATCGATTTTTAGCATGTTTTGAGCCTATATTTTGAAAACATTCTAGCACTGAGTAGGCATGTACAGATCGCTTCTGGGACCAAAAAATATCGAATTTTCGGGTGTTTTGAGGTTGAATTTGGGATATAAACGGGTGCAGAAGATGCATACACATATTGACTTTGGTCACCTAAAATATCGATTTTCAGCATGTTTTGGGCCTGTATTTTAAAAATACTCTAACACGGAGTAGGCAAGTACAGATCGCTTCTGGGACCCCACAATATCGAATTTTTGGTTGTTTGGAGCCTGAATTTGAGATATAAACGGGTACAGAAGATGCATCCACATATCGACTTTTGGGCACCTAAAAGATCGATTTTCAGTATGTTTTGGGCCTGTATATTGAAAATACTCTAATACGGAGTAGGCATGTACAGATCGCTTCTGGGACCCCAAAATATCGGGTTTTCGGGTGTTTTAGGCCTGAATTTGAGATATCGACTTTGGGCACCTAAAATATCGACTTTTAGCATGTTTTGGGCCTATATTTTTAAAAACATTCTAGCACTGAGTAGGCATGTACAGATCGCTTCTGGGACCCCAAAATACCGATTTTTCGGGTGTTTTGAGCCTGAATTTGAGATATAAACGGGTACAGAAGATGCATGCACATCTCTACATTGGTCACTTAAAATATCGATTTTCAGCATGTTTTGGGCCTGTATTTTGAAAATACTCTAACACGGAGTAGGCAAGTACAGATCGCTTCTGGGACCCAAAATATCGAATTTTTGGGTGTTTGGAGCCTGAATTTGAGATATAAACGGATACAGAAGATGCATCCACATATCGACTTTTGGGCACCTAAGAGATCGATTTTCAGTATGTTTTGGTCCTGTATTTTGAAAATACTCTAATACGGAGTAGGCATGTACAGATCGCTTCTGGGACCCCAAAATATCGGGTTTTCGTGCGTTTTGGGCCTGAATTTGAGATATCAACTTTGGGCACCTAAATTATCGATTTTTAGCATGTTTTGGGCCAATATTTTGAAAATATTCTAGAACTAAGTAGGCATGTACAGATCACTTCTGGGACCCCAAAATATCGAATTTTCGGGTGTTTTGAGCCTGAATTTGAGATATAAACGGGTCCAGAAGATGCATGCACATATCGACTTTGGACATTTAAAATATCGATTTTTATCATGTTTTGAGCCTATATTTTGAAAACATTCTAGCACTGAGTAGGCATATACAGATCGCTTCTGGGACCAAAAAAAATCGAATTTTCGGGTGTTTTGAGGTTGAATTTGGGATATAAACGGGTCACTTAAAATATCGATTTTCAGCATGTTTTGGGCCTGTATTTTGAAAATACTCTAACACGGAGTAGGCAAGTACAGATCGCTTCTGGGACCCAAAATATCGAATTTTTGGGTGTTTGGAGCCTGAATTTGAGATATAAACGGATACAGAAGATGCATCCACATATCGACTTTTGGGCACCTAAGAGATCGATTTTCAGTATGTTTTGGTCCTGTATTTTGAAAATACTCTAATACGGAGTAGGCATGTACAGATCGCTTCTGGGACCACAAAATATCGGGTTTTCGGGTGTTTCGGGCCTGAATTTGAGATATCGACTTTGGGCACCTAAAATATCGACTTTTAGCATGTTTTGGGCCTGTATTTTTAAAAACATTCTAGCACTGAGTAGGCATGTACAGATCGCTTCTGGGAAACCAAAATACCGATTTTTCGGGAGTTTTGAGCCTGAATTTGAGATATAAACGGGTACAGAAGATGCATGCACATATCAACTTTTGGGCACCTAAAAGATCGATTTTTAGTATGTTTTGGGCCTGTATTTTGAAAATACTCTAACACGGAGTAGGTATGTACAGATCGCTTCTTGGACCCCAAAATATCGAATTTTCGGGCGTTTGGAGCCTGAATTTGAGATATAAACGGGTACAGAAAATGCATGCACATATTGACTTTTGGCACCTAAAATATCGATTTTCAGCATGTTTTGGGCCTGTATTTTGAAAATACTCTAACACGGAGTAAGTATGTACAGATCGCTTCTGGGACCCAAAATATCGAATTTTCGGATGTTTTGGGCCTGAATTTGAGATATCGACTTTGGGCACCTAAAATATCGATTTTTAGCATGTTTTGGGCCTATATTTTGAAAATATTCTAGCACTAAGTAGGCATGTACAGATCACTTCTGGGACCCCAAAATATCAAATTTTTGGGTGTTTTGAGCCTGAATTTGAGATATAAACGGGTACAGAAGATGCATGCACATCTCTACTTTGGTCACTTAAAATATCGATTTTTAGCATGTTTTGAGCCTATATTTTGAAAACATTCTAGCACTGAGTAGGCATGTACAGATCGCTTCTGGGACCAAAAAATATCGAATTTTTGGGTGTTTGGAGCCTGAATTTGAGATATAAACGGGTACAGAAGATGCATCCACATATCGACTTTTGGGCACCTAAAAGATCGATTTTCAGTATGTTTTGGGCCTGTATATTGAAAATACTCTAATACGGAGTAGGCATGTACAGATCGCTTCTGGGACCCCAAAATATCGGGTTTTCGGGTGTTTTGGGCCTGAATTTGAGATATCGACTTTGGGCACCTAAAATATCGACTTTTAGCATGTTTTGGGCCTATATTTTTAAAAACATTCTAGCACTGAGTAGGCATGTACAGATCGCTTCTGGGACCCCAAATTACCGATTTTTCGGGTGTTTTGAGCCTGAATTTGAGATATAAACGGGTACAGAAGATGCATGCACATCTCTACTTTGGTCACCTAAAATATCGATTTTCAGCATGTTTTGGGCCTGTATTTTGAAAATACTCTAACACGGAGTAGGCAAGTACAGATCGCTTCTGGGACCCAAAATATCGAATTTTTGGGTGTTTGGAGCCTGAATTTGAGATATAAACGGATACAGAAGATGCATCCACATATCGACTTTTGGGCACCTAAGAGATCGATTTTCAGTATGTTTTGGTCCTGTATTTTGAAAATACTCTAATACGGAGTAGGCATGTACAGATCGCTTCTGGGACCCCAAAATATCGGGTTTTCGTGCGTTTTGGGCCTGAATTTGATATACCAACTTTGGGCACCTAAATTATCGATTTTTAGCATGTTTTGGGCCTATATTTTGAAAATATTCTAGAACTAAGTAGGCATGTACAGATCACTTCTGGGACCCCAAAATATCGAATTTTCGGGTGTTTTGAGCCTGAATTTGAGATATAAACGGGTCCAGAAGATGCATGCACATATCGACTTTGGACATTTAAAATATCGATTTTTAGCATGTTTTGAGCATATATTTTGAAAACATTCTAGCACTGAGTAGGCATGTACAGATCGCTTCTGGGACCAAAAAATATCGAATTTTCGGGTGTTTTGAGGTTGAATTTGGGATATAAACGGGTGCAGAAGATGCATACACATATTGACTTTGGTTACCTAAAATATCGATTTTCAGCATGTTTTGGGCCTGTATTTTGAAAATACTCTAACACGGATTAGGCAAGTACAGATCGCTTCTGGGACCCCACAATATCGAATTTTTGGGTGTTTGGAGCCTGAATTTGAGATATAAACGGGTACAGAAGATGCATCCACATATCGACTTTTGGGCTCCTAAAAGATCGATTTTCAGTATGTTTTGGGCCTGTATATTGAAAATACTCTAATACGGAGTAGGCATGTACAGATCGCTTCTGGGACCACAAAATATCGGGTTTTCGGGTGTTTTGGGCCTGAATTTGAGATATCGACTTTGGGCACCTAAAATATCGACTTTTAGCATGTTTTGGGCCTGTATTTTTAAAAACATTCTAGCACTGAGTAGGCATGTACAGATCGCTTCTGGGACCCCAAAATACCGATTTTTCAAGTGTTTTGAGCCTGAATTTGAGATATAAACGGGTACAGAAGATGCATGCACATATCGACTTTTGGGCACCTAAAAGATCGATTTTTAGTATGTTTTGGGCCTGTATTTTGAAAATACTCTAACACGGAGTAGGTATGTACAGATCGCTTCTTGGACCCCAAAATATCGAATTTTCGAGCGTTTGGAGCCTGAATTTGAGATATAAACGGGTACAGAAAATGCATGCACATATTGACTTTTGGCACCTAAAATATCGATTTTCAGCATGTTTTGGGCCTGTATTTTGAAAATACACTAACACGGAGTAAGTATGTACAGATCGCTTCTGGGACCCCAAAATACCGAATTTTCGGGTCTTTTGAGCCTGAATTTGAGATATCAACGGGTACAGAAGATGCATGCACATATCGACTTTTGGGCACCTAAAATATCGATTTTCAGCATGTTTTGGGCCTGTATTTTGAAAATACTCTAACACGGAGTAGGCAAGTACAGATCGCTTCTGGGACCCAAAATATCGAATTTTTGGGTGTTTGGAGCCTGAATTTGAGATATAAACGGATACAGAAGATGCATCCACATATCGACTTTTGGGCACCTAAGAGATCGATTTTCAGTATGTTTTGGTCCTGTATTTTGAAAATACTCTAATACGGAGTAGGCATGTACAGATCGCTTCTGGGACCCCAAAATATCGGGTTTTCGTGCGTTTTGGGCCTGAATTTGATATATCAACTTTGGGCACCTAAATTATCGATTTTTAGCATGTTTTGGGCCTATATTTTGAAAATATTCTAGAACTAAGTAGGCATGTACAGATCACTTCTGGGACCCCAAAATATCGAATTTTCGGGTGTTTTGAGCCTGAATTTGAGATATAAACGGGTCCAGAAGATGCATGCACATATCGACTTTGGACATTTAAAATATCGATTTTTAGCATGTTTTGAGCATATATTTTGAAAACATTCTAGCACTGAGTAGGCATGTACAGATCGCTTCTGGGACCAAAAAATATCGAATTTTCGGGTGTTTTGAGGTTGAATTTGGGATATAAACGGGTGCAGAAGATGCATACACATATTGACTTTGGTTACCTAAAATATCGATTTTCAGCATGTTTTGGGCCTGTATTTTGAAAATACTCTAACACGGAGTAAGTATGTACAGATCGCTTCTGGGACCCCACAATATCGAATTTTTGGGTGTTTGGAGCCTGAATTTGAGATATAAACGGGTACAGAAGATGCATCCACATATCGACTTTTGGGCTCCTAAAAGATCGATTTTCAGTATGTTTTGGGCCTGTATATTGAAAATACTCTATTACGGAGTAGGCATGTACAGATCGCTTCTGGGACCACAAAATATCGGGTTTTCGGGTGTTTTGGGCCTGAATTTGAGATATCGACTTTGGGCACCTAAAATATCGACTTTTAGCATGTTTTGGGCCTGTATTTTTAAAAACATTCTAGCACTGAGTAGGCATGTACAGATCGCTTCTGGGACCCCAAAATACCGATTTATCGGGTGTTTTGAGCCTGAATTTGAGATATAAACGGGTACAGAAGATGCATGCACATATCGACTTTTGGGCACCTAAAAGATCGATTTTTAGTATGTTTTGGGCCTGTATTTTGAAAATACTCTAACACGGAGTAGGTATGTACAGATCGCTTCTTGGACCCCAAAATATCGAATTTTCGAGCGTTTGGAGCCTGAATTTGAGATATAAACGGGTACAGAAAATGCATGCACATATTGACTTTTGGCACCTAAAATATCGATTTTCAGCATGTTTTGGGCCTGTATTTTGAAAATACACTAACACGGAGTAAGTATGTACAGATCGCTTCTGGGACCCCAAAATACCGAATTTTCGGGTCTTTTGAGCCTGAATTTGAGATATCAACGGGTACAGAAGATGCATGCACATATCGACTTTTGGGCACCTAAAAGATCGATTTTCGGTATGTTTTGGGCCTGTAATTTGAAAATACTCTAACACGGAGTAGGCATGTACAGGTCGCTTCTAGGACCCCAAAATATCGAATTTTCGGATGTTTTGGGCCTGAATTTGAGATATCGACTTTGGGCACCTAAAATATCGATTTTTAGCATGTTTTGGGCCTATATTTTGAAAATATTCTAGCACTAAGTAGGCATGTACAGATCACTTCTGGGACCCCAAAATATCGAATTTTCGGGTGTTTTGAGCCTGAATTTGAGATATAAACGGGTACAGAAGATGCATGCACATCTCTACTTTGGTCACCTAAAATATCGATTTTCAGCATGTTTTGGGCCTGTATTTTGAAAATACTCTAACACGGAGTAGGCAAGTACAGATCGCTTCTGGGACCCAAAATATCGAATTTTTGGGTGTTTGGAGCCTGAATTTGAGATATAAACGGATACAGAAGATGCATCCACATATCGACTTTTGGGCACCTAAGAGATCGATTTTCAGTATGTTTTGGTCCTGTATTTTGAAAATACTCTAATACGGAGTAGGCATGTACAGATCGCTTCTGGGACCCCAAAATATCGGGTTTTCGTGCGTTTTGGGCCTGAATTTGAGATATCGACTTTGGGCACCTAAATTATCGATTTTTAGCATGTTTTGGGCCTATATTTTGAAAATATTCTAGAACTAAGTAGGCATGTACAGATCACTTCTGGGACCCCAAAATATCGAATTTTCGGGTGTTTTGAGCCTGAATTTGAGATATAAACGGGTACAGAAGATGCATGCACATATCGACTTTTGGGCACCTAAAAGATCGATTTTTAGTATGTTTTGGGCCTGTATTTTGAAAATACTCTAACACGGAGTAGGTATGTACAGATCGCTTCTTGGACCCCAAAATATCGAATTTTCGAGCGTTTGGAGCCTGAATTTGAGATATAAACGGGTACAGAAAATGCATGCACATATTGACTTTTGGCACCTAAAATATCGATTTTCAGCATGTTTTGGGCCTGTATTTTGAAAATACTCTAACACGGAGTAAGTATGTACAGATCGCTTCTGGGACCCCAAAATACCGAATTTTCGGGTGTTTTGAGCCTGAATTTGAGATATCAACGGGTACAGAAGATGCATGCACATATCGACTTTTGGGCACCTAAAAGATCGATTTTCGGTATGTTTTGGGCCTGTAATTTGAAAATACTCTAACACGGAGTAGGCATGTACAGATCGCTTCTGGGACCCCAAAATATCGAATTTTCGGATGTTTTGGGCCTGAATTTGAGATATCGACTTTGGGCACCTAAAATATCGATTTTTAGCATGTTTTGGGCCTATATTTTGAAAATATTCTAGCACTAAGTAGGCATGTACAGATCACTTCTGGGACCCCAAAATATCGAATTTTCGGGTGTTTTGAGCCTGAATTTGAGATATAAACGGGTACAGAAGATGCATGCACATCTCTACTTTGGTCACCTAAAATATCGATTTTCAGCATGTTTTGGGCCTGTATTTTGAAAATACTCTAATACGGAGTAGGCATGTACAGATCGCTTCTGGGACCCCAAAATATCGGGTTTTCGGATGTTTTGGGCCTGAATTTGAGATATCGACTTTGGGCACCTAAAATATCGACTTTTAGCATGTTTTGGGCCTATATTTTTAAAAACATTCTAGCACTGAGTAGGCATGTACAGATCGCTTCTGGGACCCCAAAATACCGATTTATCGGGTGTTTTGAGCCTGAATTTGAGATATAAACGGGTACAGAAGATGCATGCACATCTCTACTTTGGTCACCTAAAATATCGATTTTCAGCATGTTTTGGGCCTGTATTTTGAAAATACTCTAACACGGAGTAGGCAAGTACAGATCGCTTCTGGGACCCAAAATATCGAATTTTTGGGTGTTTGGAGCCTGAATTTGAGATATCAACTTTGGGCACCTAAATTATCGATTTTTAGCATGTTTTGGGCCTATATTTTGAAAATATTCTAGAACTAAGTAGGCAAGTACAGGTCTCTTCTGGGACTCAAAATATCGAATTTTTGAGTGTTTGGAGCCTGAATTTGAGATATAAACGGATACAGAAGATGCATCCACATATCGACTTTTGGGCACCTAAGAGATCGATTTTCAGTATGTTTTGGTCTTGTATTTTGAAAATACTCTAATACGGAGTAGGCATGTACAGATCGCTTCTGGGACCCCAAAATATCGGGTTTTCGTGCGTTTTGGGCCTGAATTTGAGATATCGACTTTGGGCACCTAAATTAACGATTTTTAGCATGTTTTGGGCCTATATTTTGAAAATATTCTAGAACTAAGTAGGCATGTACAGATCACTTCTGGGACCCCAAAATATCGAATTTTCGGGTGTTTTGAGCCTGAATTTGAGATATAAACGGGTCCAGAAGATGCATGCACATATCGACTTTGGACACTTAAAATATCGATTTTTAGCATGTTTTGAGCCTATATTTTGAAAACATTCTAGCACTGAGTAGGCATGTACAGATCGCTTCTGGGACCAAAAAATATCGAATTTTCGGGTGTTTTGAGGTTGAATTTGAGATATAAACGGGTGCAGAAGATGCATACACATATTGACTTTGGTCACCTAAAATATCGATTTTCAGCATGTTTTGGGCCTGTATTTTGAAAATACTCTAACACGGAGTATGCAAGTACAGATCGCTTCTGGGACCCCACAATATCGAATTTTTGGGTGTTTGGAGCCTGAATTTGAGATATAAACGGGTACAGAAGATGCATCCACATATCGACTTTTGGGCACCTAAAAGATCGATTTTCAGTATGTTTTGGGCCTGTATATTGAAACTACTCTAATACGGAGTAGGCATGTACAGATCGCTTCTGGGACCCCAAAATATCGGGTTTTCGGGTGTTTTGGGCCTGAATTTGAGATATCGACTTTGGGCACCTAAAATATCGACTTTTAGCATGTTTTGGGCCTATATTTTTAAAAACATTCTAGCACTGAGTAGGCATGTACAGATCGCTTCTGGGACCCCAAAATACCGATTTTTCGGGTGTTTTGAGCCTGAATTTGAGATATAAACGGGTACAGAAGATGCATGCACATATCGACTTTTGGGCACCTAAAAGATCGATTTTTAGTATGTTTTGGGCCTGTATTTTGAAAATACTCTAACACGGAGTAGGTATGTACAGATCGCTTCTTGGACCCCAAAATATCGAATTTTCGAGCGTTTGGAGCCTGAATTTGAGATATAAACGGGTACAGAAAATGCATGCACATATTGACTTTTGGCACCTAAAATATCGATTTTCAGCATGTTTTGGGCCTGTATTTTGAAAATACACTAACACGGAGTAAGTATGTACAGATCGCTTCTGGGACCCCAAAATACCGAATTTTCGGGTCTTTTGAGCCTGAATTTGAGATATCAACGGGTACAGAAGATGCATGCACATATCGACTTTTGGGCACCTAAAAGATCGATTTTCGGTATGTTTTGGGCCTGTAATTTGAAAATACTCTAACACGGAGTAGGCATGTACAGGTCGCTTCTAGGACCCCAAAATATCGAATTTTCGGATGTTTTGGGCCTGAATTTGAGATATCGACTTTGGGCACCTAAAATATCGATTTTTAGCATGTTTTGGGCCTATATTTTGAAAATATTCTAGCACTAAGTAGGCATGTACAGATCACTTCTGGGACCCCAAAATATCGAATTTTCGGGTGTTTTGAGCCTGAATTTGAGATATAAACGGGTACAGAAGATGCATGCACATCTCTACTTTGGTCACCTAAAATATCGATTTTCAGCATGTTTTGGGCCTGTATTTTGAAAATACTCTAACACGGAGTAGGCAAGTACAGATCGCTTCTGGGACCCAAAATATCGAATTTTTGGGTGTTTGGAGACTGAATTTGAGATATAAACGGATACAGAAGATGCATCCACATATCGACTTTTGGGCACCTAAGAGATCGATTTTCAGTATGTTTTGGTCCTGTATTTTGAAAATACTCTAATACGGAGTAGGCATGTACAGATCGCTTCTGGGACCCCAAAATATCGGGTTTTCGTGCGTTTTGGGCCTGAATTTGAGATATCGACTTTGGGCACCTAAATTATCGATTTTTAGCATGTTTTGGGCCTATATTTTGAAAATATTCTAGAACTAAGTAGGCATGTACAGATCACTTCTGGGACCCCAAAATATCGAATTTTCGGGTGTTTTGAGCCTGAATTTGAGATATAAACGGGTACAGAAGATGCATGCACATATCGACTTTTGGGCACCTAAAAGATCGATTTTTAGTATGTTTTGAGCCTGTATTTTGAAAATACTCTAACACGGAGTAGGTATGTACAGATCGCTTCTTGGACCCCAAAATATCGAATTTTCGAGAGTTTGGAGCCTGAATTTGAGATATAAACGGGTACAGAAAATGCATGCACATATTGACTTTTGGCACCTAAAATATCGATTTTCAGCATGTTTTGGGCCTGTATTTTGAAAATACTCTAACACGGAGTAAGTATGTACAGATCGCTTCTGGGACCCCAAAATACCGAATTTTCGGGTGTTTTGAGCCTGAATTTGAGATATCAACGGGTACAGAAGATGCATGCACATATCGACTTTTGGGCACCTAAAAGATCGATTTTCGGTATGTTTTGGGCCTGTAATTTGAAAATACTCTAACACGGAGTAGGCATGTACAGATCGCTTCTGGGACCCCAAAATATCGAATTTTCGGATGTTTTGGGCCTGAATTTGAGATATCGACTTTGGGCACCTAAAATATCGATTTTTAGCATGTTTTGGGCATATATTTTGAAAATATTCTAGCACTAAGTAGGCATGTACAGATCACTTCTGGGACCCCAAAATATCGAATTTTCGGGTGTTTTGAGCCTGAATTTGAGATATAAACGGGTACAGAAGATGCATGCACATCTCTACTTTGGTCACCTAAAATATCGATTTTCAGCATGTTTTGGGCCTGTATTTTGAAAATACTCTAACACGGAGTAGGCAAGTACAGATCGCTTCTGGGACCCAAAATATCGAATTTTTGGGTGTTTGGAGCCTGAATTTGAGATATAAACGGATACAGAAGATGCATCCACATATCGACTTTTGGGCACCTAAGAGATCGATTTTCAGTATGTTTTGGTCCTGTATTTTGAAAATACTCTAATACGGAGTAGGCATGTACAGATCGCTTCTGGGACCCCAAAATATCGGGTTTTCGTGCGTTTTGGGCCTGAATTTGAGATATCGACTTTGGGCACCTAAATTATCGATTTTTAGCATGTTTTGGGCCAATATTTTGAAAATATTCTAGAACTAAGTAGGCATGTACAGATCACTTCTGGGACCCCAAAATATCGAATTTTCGGGTGTTTTGAGCCTGAATTTGAGATATAAACGGGTCCAGAAGATGCATGCACATATCGACTTTGGACACTTAAAATATCGATTTTTAGCATGTTTTGAGCCTATATTTTGAAAACATTCTAGCACTGAGTAGGCATGTACAGATCGCTTCTGGGACCAAAAAATATCGAATTTTCGGGTGTTTTGAGGTTGAATTTGGGATATAAACGGGTGCAGAAGATGCATACACATATTGACTTTGGTCACCTAAAATATCGATTTTCAGCATGTTTTGGGCCTGTATTTTAAAAATACTCTAACACGGAGTAGGCAAGTACAGATCGCTTCTGGGACCCCACAATATCGAATTTTTGGGTGTTTGGAGCCTGAATTTGAGATATAAACGGGTACAGAAGATGCATCCACATATCGACTTTTGGGCACCTAAAAGATCGATTTTCAGTATGTTTTGGGCCTGTATATTGAAAATACTCTAATACGGAGTAGGCATGTACAGATCGCTTCTGGGAACCCAAAATATCGGGTTTTCGGATGTTTTGGGCCTGAATTTGAGATATCGACTTTGGGCACCTAAAATATCGACTTTTAGCATGTTTTGGGCCTATATTTTTAAAAACATTCTAGCACTGAGTAGGCATGTACAGATCGCTTCTGGGACCCCAAAATACCGATTTATCGGGTGTTTTGAGCCTGAATTTGAGATATAAACGGGTACAGAAGATGCATGCACATCTCTACTTTGGTCACCTAAAATATCGATTTTCAGCATGTTTTGGGCCTGTATTTTGAAAATACTCTAACACGGAGTAGGCAAGTACAGATCGCTTCTGGGACCCAAAATATCGAATTTTTGGGTGTTTGGTGCCTGAATTTGAGATATCAACTTTGGGCACCTAAATTATCGATTTTTAGCATGTTTTGGGCCTATATTTTGAAAATATTCTAGAACTAAGTAGGCAAGTACAGGTCTCTTCTGGGACTCAAAATATCGAATTTTTGAGTGTTTGGAGCCTGAATTTGAGATATAAACGGATACAGAAGATGCATCCACATATCGCCTTTGGGCACCTAAGAGATCGATTTTCAGTATGTTTTGGTCTTGTATTTTGAAAATACTCTAATACGGAGTAGGCATGTACAGATCGCTTCTGGGACCCCAAAATATCGGGTTTTCGTGCGTTTTGGGCCTGAATTTGAGATATCGACTTTGGGCACCTAAATTAACGATTTTTAGCATGTTTTGGGCCTATATTTTGAAAATATTCTAGAACTAAGTAGGCATGTACAGATCACTTCTGGGACCCCAAAATATCGAATTTTCGGGTGTTTTGAGCCTGAATTTGAGATATAAACGGGTCCAGAAGATGCATGCACATATCGACTTTGGACACTTAAAATATCGATTTTTAGCATGTTTTGAGCCTATATTTTGAAAACATTCTAGCACTGAGTAGGCATGTACAGATCGCTTCTGGGACCAAAAAATATCGAATTTTCGGGTGTTTTGAGGTTGAATTTGAGATATAAACGGGTGCAGAAGATGCATACACATATTGACTTTGGTCACCTAAAATATCGATTTTCAGCATGTTTTGGGCCTGTATTTTGAAAATACTCTAACACGGAGTATGCAAGTACAGATCGCTTCTGGGACCCCACAATATCGAATTTTTGGGTGTTTGGAGCCTGAATTTGAGATATAAACGGGTACAGAAGATGCATCCACATATCGACTTTTGGGCACCTAAAAGATCGATTTTCAGTATGTTTTGGGCCTGTATATTGAAACTACTCTAATACGGAGTAGGCATGTACAGATCGCTTCTGGGACCCCAAAATATCGGGTTTTCGGGTGTTTTGGGCCTGAATTTGAGATATCGACTTTGGGCACCTAAAATATCGACTTTTAGCATGTTTTGGGCCTATATTTTTAAAAACATTCTAGCACTGAGTAGGCATGTACAGATCGCTTCTGGGACCCCAAAATACCGATTTTTCGGGTGTTTTGAGCCTGAATTTGAGATATAAACGGGTACAGAAGATGCATGCACATATCGACTTTTGGGCACCTAAAAGATCGATTTTTAGTATGTTTTGGGCCTGTATTTTGAAAATACTCTAACACGGAGTAGGTATGTACAGATCGCTTCTTGGACCCCAAAATATCGAATTTGCGGGCGTTTGGAGCCTGAATTTGAGATATAAACGGGTACAGAAAATGCATGCACATATTGACTTTTGGCACCTAAAATATCGATTTTCAGCATGTTTTGGGCCTGTATTTTGAAAATACTCTAACACGGAGTAAGTATGTACAGATCGCTTCTGGGACCCCAAAATACCGAATTTTCGGGTGTTTTGAGCCTGAATTTGAGATATCAACGGGTACAGAAGATGCATGCACATATCGACTTTTGGGCACCTAAAAGATCGATTTTCAGTATGTTTTGGGCCTGTAATTTGAAAATACTCTAACACGGAGTAGGCATTTACAGTTCACTTCTGAGATCCCAAAATATCGAATTTTCAGGTGTTTTGGGCCTGAATTTGAGATATCGACTTTGGGCACCTAAAATATCGATTTTTAGCATGTTTTGAGCCCATATTTTAAAAAAACATTCTCGCACTGAGAAGGCATGTACAGATCACTTCTGGGACCCCAAAATATCGAATTTTCGGGTGTTTTGATCCTGAATTTGAGATATAAACGGGTACAGAAGATGCATGCACATATCGACTTTGGACACTTAAAATATCGATTTTTAGCATGTTTTGAGCCTATATTTTGAAAACATTCTAGCACTGAGTAGGCATGTACAGTTCGGTTCTGGGACCCAAAAAATATCGAATTTTCGGGTGTTTTGAGGTTGAATTTGGGATATAAACAGGTGCAGAAGATGCATACACATATTGACTTTGGTCATCTAAAATATCGATTTTCAGCATGTTTTTGGCCTGTATTTTGAAAATACTCTAACACGGAGTAGGCAAGTACAGATCGCTTCTGGGACCCCAAAATATCGAATGTTCGGGTGTTTGGAGCCTGAATTTGAGATATAAACGGGTACAGAAGATATTATCCACATTTCGACTTTTGGGCACCTAAAAGATCGATTTTCAGTATGTTTTGGGCCTGTATATTGAAAATACTCTAATACGGAGTAGGCATGTACAGATCGCTTCAGGGACCTCAAAATATCGAATTTTCGGGTGTTTTGGGCCTGAATTTGAGATATCGACTTTGGGCACTTAAAATATCGATTTTTAGCATTTTTCGGGCCTATATTTTGAAAATATTCTAGCACTGAGTAGGCATGTACAGATTGCTTCTGGGACCCCAAAATATCAAATTTTCGGGTGTTTTGATCCTGAATTTGAGATATCAACGGGTACAGAAAATGCATACACATATCGACTTTTGAGCACCTAAAATATCGATTTTGAGCATGTTTTGGGTCTGTATCTTGAAAACATTCTAACTAGGAGTAGGCATGTACATATCGCTTCTAGGACCCAAAAATACCGAATTTTCGGGTGTTTTAAGCCTGAATTTGAGATATAAACGGGTACAGAAGATGCATGCACATATCGACTTTGGACACTTAAAATATCGATTTTTAGCATTTTTTGAGCCTATATTATGAAAACATTCTAGCACTGAGTGTTCATGTACAGATCGCTTCTGGGACCCCAAAATATCGAATTTTCGGGTGTTTTGACGTTGAATTTGGGATATAAACGGGTGCAGAAGATGCATACACATATTGACTTTGTGCACCTAAAATATCGATTTTCAGCATGTTTTGGGCCTGTATCTGAGTAGGCATGTACAGATCGCTTCTGGGACCCCAGAATATCGAATTTTCGGGTGTTTGGAGCCTGAATTTGAGATATAAACGGGTACAGAAGATGCATGCACATATCGAATTTTGGGCACCTAAAAGATCGATTTTCAGTATGTTTTGGGCCTCTATATTGAAAATACTCTAACACGGAGTAGGCATGTACAGATCGCTTCTGGGACCCTAAAATATCGAATTTTCGGGTGTTTTGGGCCTGAATTTGATATATCGACTTTGGGCACCTAAAATATCGATTTTTATCATGTTATGGGCCTGTATTTTAAAAATATTCTAGCACTGAGTAGGCATGTACAGATCGCTTCTGGGACCCAAAAATATCGAATTTTCGGGTGTTTTGAGCCTGAATTTGAGATATAAACGGGTACAGAAGATGCATGCACATATCGACTTTTGGGCACCAAAAAGATCGTTTTTCAGTATGTTTTGGGCCTGTATATTGAAAATACTCTAACACGGAGTAGGCATGTACAGATCGATTCTGGGACCCCAAAATATCGAATTTTCGTGTGTTTTGGGCCTCAATTTTAATATCGACTTTGGGCACCTAAAATATCGATTTTTAGCATGTTTTGGGCATATATTTTGAAAATATTCTAGCACTAAGTAGGCATTTACAGATCACTTCTTGGACCCCAAAATATCGAATTTTTGGGTGTTTTGAGCCTGAATTTGAGATATAAACTGGTACAGAAGATGCATGCACATATCGACTTTGGAAACTTAAAATATCGATTTTTTGCATGTTTTGAGCCTATAATTTGAAAACATTCTAGCACTGAGTAGGCATGTACTGATCGCTTCTGGGACCAAAAAATATCGAATTTTCGGGTGTTTTGAGGTTGAATTTGGGATATAAACGGGTGCATAAAATGCATGCACATATCGACTTTTGGGCACCTAAAAGATCGATTTTCAGTATGTTTTGGGCCTGTATTTTGAAAATACTCTAACACGTAGTAGGCATGTACAATTCGCTTCTGGGAACCCAAAATATCGAATTTTCGGGTGTTTTTGGCCTGAATTTGAGATATCGACTTTGGGCACCTAAAATATCGATTTTTGGCATGTTTTGGGCCTATATTTTGAAAATATTCTAGAACAAAGTAGGCATGTACAGATCACTTCTGGGACCCCAAAATATCGAATTTTCGGGTGTTTTGAGCCTGAATTTGAGATATAAACGGGTCCAGAAGATGCATGCACATATCGACTTTGGACACTTAAAATATCGATTTTTAGCATGTTTTGAGCCTATATTTTGAATAAATTCTAGCAATGAGTAGGCATGTACGGATCGCTTCTGGAACCAAAAAATTATCGAATTTTCGAGGGTTTTGAGGTTGAATTTGGGATATAAACGGGTGCTGAAGATGCATACACATATTGACTTTGGTCACCTAAAATATCGATTTTTCAGCATGTTTTGGGCCTGTATTTTGAAAATACTCTAACACGGAGTAGGCAAGTACAGATCACTTCTGGGACCCCAAAATGTCGAATTTTCGGGTGTTTAGAGCCTGAATTTGAGATATAAACGGGTACAGAAGATGCATGCACATATCGACTTTTGGGTACCTAAAATATCGATTATCTGTATGTTTTGGACCTGTATTTTATAAATACTCTAACACGGAGTAGGGATGTACAGATCGCTTCCAGGACCCCAAAATATCGAATTTTCGGGTGTTTAAGGACTGAATTTGAGATATCGACTTTGGGCACCTAAAATATCGATTTCTAGCATGTTTTGGACCTATATTTTGAAAACATTCTAGCACTGAGTAGGCATGTACAGATCGCTTCTGGGACCCGAAATATCGAATTTTCGGGTGTTTTAAGCCTGAATTTGAGATATAAACGGGTACAGAAAATGCATGCACATATTGACTTTGGGCACCTAAAATATCGATTTTCAGCATGTTTAGGGCCTGTATTTTTAAAATACTCTAACACGGAGTAGGCATGTACAGATCGCTTCTTGGACCCAAATATATAGAATTTTTGGGTGTTTTGAGCCTGAATTTGAGATATCGACTTTGGGCACCTAAAATATTGATTTTTAGCATGTTTTGGGCCTATATTTTGAAAATATTATAGCAATAAGTAGGCATGTACAGATCGCTTCTGGGACCCCAAAATATCGAATTTTCGGGTGTTAGGAGCCTGAATTTGAGATATAAACGGGTACAGAAGATGCATGCACATATCGACTTTTGGGCACCTAAAATATCGATTATCTGTATGTTTTGGACCAGTATTTTATAAATACTCTAACACGGAGTAGGTATGTACAGATCGCTTCTAGGACCCCAAAATATCGAATTTTCGTGTGTTTAAGGACTGAATTCGAGATATCGACTTTGGGCACCTAAAATATCGATTTCTAGCATGTTTTGGACCTATCTTTTGAAAACATTCTAGCACTGAGTAGGCATGTACAGATCGCTTCTGGGACCCCGAAATATCGAATTTTCGGGTGTATTAAGCCTGAATTTGAGATATAAACGGGTACAGAAAATGCATGCACATATTGACTTTGGGCACCTAAAATTTCGATTTTCAGCATGTTTTGGGCCTGTTTTTTTAAAAATACTCTAACACGGAGTAGGCATGTACAGATCGCTTCTTGGACCCAAATATATAGAATTTTTGGGTGTTTTGAGCCTGAATTTGAGATATCGACTTTGGGCACCTAAAATATTGATTTTTAGCACGTTTTGGGCCTATATTTTGAAAATATTCTAGCACTAAGTAGGCATTTCCATCTCACTTCTTGGACCCCAAAATATCGAATTTTCGGGTGTTTTGAGCCTGAATTTGAGATATAAACGGGTACAGAAGATGCATGCACATCTCTACTTTGGTCACCTAAAATATCGATTTTCAGCATGTTTTGGGCCTGTATTTTGAAAATACTCTAACACGGAGTAGGCAAGTACAGATCGCTTCTGGGACCCCAAAATATCGAATTTTCGGGTGTTTGGAGCCTGAATTTGAGATATAAACGGGTACAGAAGATGCATCCACATATCGACTTTTGGGCACCTAAAAGATCTATTTTCAGTATGTTTTGGGCCTGTATATTGAAAAAACTCTAATACGGAGTAGGCATGTACAGATCGCTTCTGGGACCCCAAAATATCGGGTTTTCGTGCGTTTTGAGCCTGAATTTGATATATCGACTTTGGGCACCTAAATTATCGATTCTTAGCATGTTTTCAGCCTATATTTAGAAAATATTCTAGAACTAAGTAGGCATGTACAGATCACTTCTGGGACACCAAAATATCGAATTTTCGGGTGTTTTGTGCCTGAATTTGAGATATACGGGTCCAGAAGATGCATGCACATATCGACTTTGGACACTTAAAATATCGATTTTTAGCATGTTTTGAGCCTATATTTTAAAAACATTCTAGCACTGAGTAGGCATGTACAGATCGCTTCTGGGACCAAAAAATATCGAATTTTCGGGTGTTTTGAGGTTGAATTTGGAATATAAACGGGTGCATAAGATGCATACACATATTGACTTTGGTCACCTAAAATATCGATTTTCAGCATGTTTTGGGCCTGTATTATGAAAATACTCAAACACGGAGTAGGCAAGTACAGATCACTTCTGGGACCCCAAAATATCGAATTTTCGGGTGTTTGGAGCCTGAATTTGAGATATAAACGGGTACAGAAGATGCAGGCACATATCGACTTTTGCGCACCTAAAATATCGATTATATGTATGTTTTGGGCCTGTATTTTATAAATACTCAAACACGGAGTAGGTATGTACAGATCGCTTCTAGGACCCCAAAATATCGAATTTTCGGGTGTTTAAGGACTGAATTTGAGATATCGACTTTGGGCACCTAAAATATCGATTTTTAGCATGTTTTGGCCATGTACAGATTGCTTCTGGGACCACAAAATTTCATATTTTCGGGTGTTTTGATCCTGAATTTGAGATATAATCGGGTACAGAAGATGCATGCACATATCGTCTTTTGGGCCACTAAAATATTGATTTTGAGCATGTTTTGGGTCTGTATCTTGAAAACATTCTAACTAAGAGTAGGCATGTACAGATCGCTTCTAGGACCCAAAAATACCGAATGTTCGGGTTTTTTGAGGTTGAATTTGGGATATAAACGGGTGCAGAAGATGCATACACATATTGACTTTGGTCACCTAAAATATCGATTTTCTGCATGTTTTGGTCCTGTATTTTGAAAATACTCTAACACGGAGTAGGCAAGTACAGATCGTTTCTATGACCCCAAAATATCGAATTTTCGGGTGTTTTGAGGTTGAATTTGAGATATAGACGAGTGCAGAAGATGCATACACATATTAACTTTGGGCACCTAAAATATCGATTTTCAGCATGTTTTGGGCCTGTATCTGAGTAGGCATGTACAGATCGCTTCTAGGACCCCAAAATATCGAATTTTCGGGTTTTTTGAGGTTGAATTTGAGATATAAACGAGTGCAGAAGATGCATACACATATTAACTTTGGGCACCTAAAATATCGATTTTCAGCATGTTTTGGGCCTGTATCTGAGTAGGCATGTACAGATCGCTTCTGGGACCCCAAAATATCGAATTTTCGGGTGTTTGGAGCCTGAGTTTGAGATATAAACAGGTACAGAAGATGCATGCACATATCGACTTTTGGGCACTTAAAAGATCGATTTTCAGTATGATATGGGCCTGTATTTTGAAAATACTCTAACACGGAGTAGGCATGTACAGTTCGCTTCTGGGACCCCAAAATATCGAATTTTCGGGTGTTTTGATCCTGAATTTGAGATATAAACGGGTACAGAAGATGCATCCACATATCGACTTTGGATACTTAAAATATCGATTTTTAGCGTGTTTTGAGCCTATATTTTGAAAACATTCTTGCACTGACTAGGCATATACAGTTCGCTTCTGGGACCCCAAAAATATCAAATTTTCGGGTGTTTGGAGCCTGAATTTGAGATATAAACGGGTACAGAAGATGCATGAACATATCGACTTTTGGGCACCTAAAAGATCGATTTTCAGTATGTTATGGGCCTGTATTTTGAAAATACTCTAACACGGAGTAGGCATGTACAGTTCGCTTCTGGGACCCCAAAATATCGAATTTTCGGGTGTTTTGGGGCTGAATTTAAGATATCGACTTTGGGCACCTAAAATATCGATTTTCAGCATGTTTTGGGCCTGTATTTTGAAAATACTCTACCACGGAGTAGGAATGTACAGATCGCTTCTGGGACCCAAAAATATCGAATTTTCGGGTGTTTTCAGCCTGAATTTGAGATATAAACGGGTGCAGAAGATGCATGCACATATCGACTTTTGGGCACCTAAATTATCGATTTTGAGCATGTTTTGGGTCTGTATCTTCAAAACATTCTAACAAGGAGTAGGCATGTACAGATCGAGTCTAGAACCCAAAAATATCGAATTTTCGGGGGTTTTGAGCCTGAATTTGAGATATAAACGGGTAAAGTAGATGCATGCACATATCGACTTTTGGGCACCTAAAAGATCGATTTTCAGTATGTTTTGGGTCTGTATCTTGAAAACATTCTCACTAGGTGTAGGCATGTACAGTTCACTTCTAGGACCCAAAAATACTGAATTTTCGGGTGTTTTGAGCCTGAATTTGAGATATAAACGGGTTCAGAAGATGCATGCATATATTGACTTTGGGCACATAAAATATCGATAATTAGCATGTTTTGGGCCTATATTTTAAAAATATTCAAGCGCTGAGTAGGCATGTACATATCGCTTCTAGGACTCCATAATATCGAATTGTCGGGTGTTTTGAGCCTGAATTTGAGATATAAACGGGTACAGAAGATGCATGCACATATCGACTTTAGACTCTCAAAATATCGATTTTCAGCATGTTTTGAGCCTATATTTTGAAAACATTCTAGCACTGAGTAGGCATGTACAGATCGCTTCTGGGACCAAAAAATATCGAATTTTCGGGTGTTTTGGGGTTGAATTTGGGATATAAACGGTTGCAGAAGATGCATGCACATATCGACTTTTGGGCACCTAAAATATCGATTTTGAGCATGTTTTGGGTCTGTATCTTGAAAACATTCTCACTAGGTGTAGGCATCTACAGTTCGCTACAAGGACCCAAAAATACTGAATTTTCTGGTGTTTTGAGACTGAATTTGAGATATAAACGGGTACAGAAGATGCATGTACATATCGACTTTTGGGCACCTAAAAGATCGATTTTCAGTATGTTTTGGGCCTGTAATTTGATAATACTCTAACACGGAGTAGGCATGTACAAATCGCTTCGGGGACCCCAAAATATCGAATTTTCGGGTGTTTTGTGCCTGAATTTCAAATATCGACTTTTGACACCTAAAATATCGATAATTAGCATGTTTTGGGCCTATATTTTAAAAATATTCAAGCCCTGAGTAGGCATGTACATATCGCTTCTGGGACTCCAAAATATCGAATTGTCGGGTGTTTTGAGCCTGAATTTGAGATATAAACGGGTACAGAAGATACATGCACATATCGACTTTAGACACTTAAAATATCTATTTTTAGCATGTTTTGAGCCTATATTTTGAAAAAATTCTAGCACTGAGTAGGCATGTACAGATCGCTTCTGGGACCAAAAAATATCGAATTTTCGTGTGTTTTGGGGTTGAATTTGAGATATAAACGGTTGCAGAATATGAATACACATATTGACTTGGGGCACTTAAATATATAGATTTTCAGCATGTTTTGGGCCTGTATCTGAATAGGCTTGTACAGATCGCTTCTGGGACCCCAAAATATGGAATTTCCGGGTGTTTGGAACTTGAATTTGAGATATAAACGGGTACAGAAGATGCATGCACATATCGACTTTTGGGCACTTAAAAAATCGATTTTCAGTATGTTTTGGTCCTGTATTTTGAAAATATTCTAGCACTGAGTAGGCATGTACAGATCGCTTCTGGGACCCCAAAATATAGAATGTTCTGGTGTTTTGAAGCTTAATTTGATATATAAACGGGTACAGAAGATGCATGCACTTATCGACTTTGAACACTTAAAATATCGATTTTTAGCATGTTTTGAGCCTATTTTTTGAAAACATTCTAGCACTGAGTAGGCATGTACAGATCGCTTCTGGGACCCCAAAATATAGAATTTTCGGGTGTTTTGGGCCTGAATTTGAGATATCGACTTTGGGCACCTAAAATATCGATTTTCAGCATGTTTTGGGCCTGTATTTTGAAAATACTATAACACGGAGTAGGCATGTACAGATCGCTTCGGGGACCTAAAAATATCGAATTTTCGGGGGTTTTGAGCCTGAATTTGAGATATAAACGGGTACAGAAGATGCATGCACTTTTAGACTTTTTGCACCTAAAATATCGATTTTGAGCATGTTTTGGGTCTGTATCTTGAAAACATTCTAGCAAGAACTAGGCATGTACAGATTGCTTCTGGGACCTAAAAATATCGAGTTTTTGAGTGTTTTGAACCTGAATTTGGGATATCGACGGGTACAGAAGATACATACACATATTGACTTTGGGCAGCTAAAATATAGATTTTCAGCATGTTTTAGACCTGTATTTTGAAAATACTCTAACACGGAGTATGCATGTACACATTGCTTTTGGGACCCAAAAATATTGTATATTCGGGTGTTTTGAGTCTGAATTTGAGATATAAACGGGTACAGAAGATGCATGCACAAAGCGACTTTGGGCACCCAAAATATCGATTTTGAGCATGTTTTGGGCCTGTATTTTAAAAATACTCTAACACTGAGTAGACACGTACAGATCGCTTAAGGAACCCAATTAAATCGAATTTTAGGGTGTTCTGAGCCTGAATTTGAGATATAAACGGGTACAGAAGATGCATGCACATATCGACTTTGGCACCCAAAATATCGATTTTCAGTATGTTTTCGGCGTATAATTTGAAAATATTCTAGCAGTGAGTAGGCATGTACAGATCGCTTCTGGGACCCAAAAATATCGAATTTTCGGGGGTTTTGAGCCAGAATTTGGGATATAACCTGGTACAGAGGATGCATGCACATATCGACTTTTTGCACCTAAAATATCGATTTTGAGCATGTTTTGGGTCTGTATCTTGAAAAATTTTTAGCAAGGAGTAGGCATGTACAGATCGCTTCTGGGACCCAAAAATACCGAATTTTCTGGTGTTTTGAACCTGAATTTGTGATGAGAGAGCTTAAGAGCATAGACAGAGAGCTAAACTATAGAGAAAAAATGAGCCTTGACATAAGATACGCTGATGACACTACTTTATTGTCGGTTATCTTTGGGAAGCTTGGATTATCCACACAAGAACTTGAAACAGCATGCATGAAGTGGGGACTGAAAATAAACAACAAGAAATGCAAGATTTTAACAGATGGAGATGATAATATTAGAATAGACGGAGAGGAGGTGCAGAGGGTTAATGAGTTTGTCTTCCTTGGCAGCATGCTACCATTTACTTCAAAGGATGTAAACAGAAGGATAGCTTTGGCATCGGCAGCATTCGGAAGACTGCAGAGAACTGTGTGGTCCAGAAGAGACATTTCACTAAAGCTCAAAGTCAGGCTGTACAAGAGTTTGATCCTACCAATAACAATCTATGCAGGAGAAACCTGGACATTAAGAGCAGAGGACACAAGAAGACTAGAAGTGTTTGAAATGAGATGCCTGAGAGCCATAATGGGTATAAGAAGAATACAAAGAGTTACTAATGAACATATAAGAAGAGAACTAAATGTGAATGAAACAATCACTGAAATAATAAGAAGGAAACGGCTGAAATGGTTTGGACACACAATGAGAAGACCACCAGAGAGTTACATTAGGAGAGCGTATTGGGGAGACTTCACAGCACGGCGACCTAGGGGGAGACCACCTAAACGATGGAAGGACCAAATTCCTGAAGATCTTGGCCTCCCTCTGCATCGATGTGAGGAAATGGCCCTGAACAGAGGAGACTGGTGGGAAGGAGCTGTCAGAGGAAGACGCAGAGCAAGGGGTCGATATGACCTACGCCCTTAAATAAATAATAAAAATAAACAGAAGATGCATACACATATTGACTTTGGGCACCTAATATATAGATTTTCAGCATGTTTTGGGCCTGTATTTTGAAAATACAATAACACGGAGTAGGCATGTACAGATCGCTTCTGGGACCCAAAAATATTGAATTTTCGGGTGTTTTGAGCCTGAATTTGAGATATAAACGGGTACAGAAGATGCATGCACATATCGAATTTGGACACCTAAAATATCGATTTATAGCATGTTTTAAGCCTGTATTTTAAAAACATTCTAGCAAGGAGTAGGCATGTACAGATCGCTTTTGGGACCCAAAAGTATCGAATTTTCTGGTGTTTTGAACTTGAATTAGGGATATACACGTGTCCAGAAGATGCATACACATATTGACTTTTGGCACATAAAATATCGATTTTCAGCATGTTTTGGGCCTGTATTTTAAAACACTCTAACACGGAGTATGCACGTACAGATCGCTTCTGGGACCCAAAAATATCGAATTTTCGGGTGTTTTGAGCCTGAATTTGAGATATAAACGGGTACAGAAGATGCATGCACATATCGACTTTAGGCACCTAAAATATCGATTTTTAGCATGTTTTGGGCCTGTATTTTAAAAATACTCTAACACGGAGTAGACATGTACAGATCGCTTCTGGAACCCAAATAAATCAAATTTTAGGGTGTTCTGAGCCTGAATTTGAGATATGAACAAGTACAGATGATGCATGCACATATCGACTTTGGGCACCTAAAATATCGGTTTTGAGCATGTTTTGGGCCTGTATTTTGAAAATGCTATAGCACGGTGTAGACATGTACAGATCGCTTCTGGGACACAAAAATATCGATTTTTTGGGTGTTTTGAGCCTGAATTTGAGATATAAACGGGTACAGAAGATGCATGCACATATCGACTTTGGCACCCAAAATAACGATTTTTAGAATATTTTCGGCGTATAATTTGAAAATATTCTAGAACTGAGTAGGCATGTACAGATCGCTTTTGGGACCCAACAATATCGAATTTTCTGGTGTTTTGAGCCTGAATTTGATATATAAACGGGTACAGAAGATGCATGCACATATCGACTTTTTGCACATAAAATATCGATTTTGAGTATGTCTTGGGTTTGTATCTTAAAAAATTCTAGCAAGGAGTAGGCATGTACAGATCGCTTCTGGGACCCAAAAATATCGAATTTTCGGGTGTTTTGAACCTGAATTTGGGATATAGACGGATACAGAAGATGCATGCACATATCGACTTTGGGCACCTAAAATATCGATTTTAAGCATGTTTTGGGCCTGTATTTTGAAAAAACTATAACACGGAGTAGGCATGTACAGATCGCTTCGGGGACCCAAAAATATCGAATTTTCGGGTGTTTTCAGCCTGAATTTGAGATATAAACGGGTACAGAAGATGCATGCACATTTCGTCTTTTTGCACCTAAAATATCGATTTTGAGCATGTTTTGGGTCTGTATCTTGAAAACATTCTAGCAAGAAGTAGGCATGTACAGATTGCTTCTGGGACCCAAAAATATCGAATTTTCGAGTGTTTTGAACCTGAATTTGGGATATCGATGGGTACAGAAGATACATACACATATTGACTTTGGGCACCTAATATATAGATTTTCAGCATGTTTTAGACCTGTATTTTGAAAATACTCTAATACGGAGTATGCATGTACACATTGCTTTTGGGACCCAAAAATATTGAATATTCGGGTGTTTTGAGTCTGAATTTGAGATATAAACGGGTACAGAAGATGCATGCACATATGGACTTTGGGCACCCAAAATATCGATTTTGAGCATGTTTTGGGCCTGTATTTTGAAAATGCTATAGCACGGTGTAGACATGTACAGATTGCTTCTGGGACACAAAAATATCGATTTTTTGGGTGTTTTGAGCCTAAATTTGAGATATAAAAGGGTACAGAAGATGCATGCACATATCGACTTTGGCACCCAAAATATCGATTTTTAGAATATTTTCGGCGTATAATTTGAAAATATTCTAGCACTGAGTAGGCATGTACAGATCGCTTTTGGGATCCAAAAATATCGAATTTTCTGGTGTTTTGAGCCTGAATTTGAGATATAAACGGGTACAGAAGATGCATGCACATATCGACTTTTTGCACCTAAAATATCGATTTTGAGCATGTTTTAAGCCTGTATTTTAAAAACATTCTAGCACTGAGTAGGCATGTGCAGATTGCTTAAGGGACCCAAAAATATTGAATTTTCGGGTGTTTTGAGCCTGAATTTGAGATATAAACGGGTACAGAAGATGCATGCACATATCGACTTTGGCACCCAAAATATCGATTTTTAGTATGTTTTCGGCGTATAATTTGAAAATATTCTAGCACTGAGTAGGCATGTACAGATCGCTTTTGGGACCCAAAAATATCGATTTTTCTGGTGTTTTGAGCCTGAATTTGAGATATAAACGGGTACAGAATATGCATGCACATATTGACTTTGGCACCCAAAATATCGATTTTTAGTATGTTTTCGGCGTATAATTTGAAAATATTCTAGCACTGAGTAGGCATGTACAGATCGCTTCTGGGACCCAAAAATATCGATTTTTCGGGGGTTTTGAGCCAGAATTTGGGATATAACCTGGTACAGAGGATGCATGCACATATCAACTTTTTGCACCTAAAATATCGATTTTGAGCATGTTTTGGGTCTGTATCTTGAAAAAATTCTAGCAAGGAGTAGGCATGTACAGATCGCTTCTGGGACCCAAAAATACCGAATTTTCTGGTGTTTTGAACCTGAATTTGGGATATAGACGGGTACAGAAGATGCATACACATATTGACTTTGGGCACCTAATATATAGATTTTCAGCATGTTTTGGGCCTGTATTTTGAAAATACATTAACACGGAGTAGGCATGTACAGGTCGCTATTGGGACCCAAAAATATTGAATTTTCGGGTGTTTTGAGCCTGAATTTGAGATATAAACGGGTACAGAAGAAGCATGCACATATCGAATTTGGACACCTAAAATATCGATTTATAGCATGTTTTAAGCCTGTATTTTAAAAACATTCTAGCACTGAGTAGGCATGTGCAGATTGCTTAAGGGACCCAAAAATATCGAATTTTCGGAGTTATAAGCCTGAATTTGAGATATAAACGGGTACAGAAGATACATGCACATATCGACTTTTTGCACTTAAAATATCGATTTTGAGCATGTTTTTGGTCTGTATCTTGAAAACATTCTAGCAAGGAGTAGGCATGTACAGATCTCTTTTGGGACCCAAAAGTATCGAATTTTCTGGTGTTTTGAACTTGAATTAGGGATATACACGTGTCCAGAAGATGCATACACATATTGACTTTGGGCACATAAAATATCGATTTTCAGCATGTTTTGGGCCTGTATTTTAAAAACACTCTAACACGGAGTATGCACGTACAGATCGCTTCTGGGACCCAAAAATATTGAATTTTTGGGTGTTTTGAGCCTGAATTTGAGATATAAACGGGTACAGAAGATGCATGCACATATTGACTTTAGGCACCTAAAATATCGATTTTGAGCATGTTTTGGGCCTGTATTTTAAAAATACTCTAACACGGAGTAGACATGTACAGATCGCTTCTAGAACCCAAATAAATCGAATTTTAGGGTGTTCTGAGCCTGAATTTGAGATATGAACGGGTACAGATGATGCATGCACATATCGACTTTGGGCACCTAAAATATCGGTTTTGAGCATGTTTTGGGCCTGTATTTTGAAAATGCTATAGCACGGTATAGACATGTACAGATCGCTTCTGGGACACAAAAATATCGATTTTTTGGGTGTTTTGAGCCTGAATTTGAGATATAAACGGGTACAGAAGATGCATGCACATATCGACTTTGGCACCCAAAATATCGATTTTTAGAATGTTTTCGTCGTATAATTTGAAAATATTCTAGCACTGAGTAGGCATGTACAGATCGCTTTTGGGACACAAAAATATCGAATTTTCGGGGTTTTGAGCCAGAATTTGGGATATAACCGGGTACAGAGGATGCATGCACATATCGACTTTTTGCACCTAAAATATCGATTTTGAGCATGTTTTGGGTCTGTATCTTGAAAAAATTCTAGCAAAGAGTAGGCATGTACAGATTGTTTCTGGGACCCAAAAATACCGAATTTTCTGGTGTTTTGAACCTGAATTTGGGATATAGACGGGTACAGACGATGCATACACATATTGACTTTGGGCACCTAAAATATAGATTTTGAGCATGTTTTGGGCCTGTATTTTGAAAATACATTAACACGGAGTAGGTATGTACAGATCGCTTCTGGGACCCAAAAATATCGAATTTTCGGGTGTTTTGAGCCTGAATTTGAGATATAAACGGATTCAGAAGATGCATGCACATATTGACTTTGGACACCTAAAATATTGATTTTTAGCATGTTTTGGGCCTGCATTTTAAAAATGCTCTAACACGGAGTAGAAATGTACAGATCGCTTTTGGAACCCAAAAATATCGAATTTTCGGGTGTTTTGAGCCTGAATTTGAGATATAAACGGGTACAGAAGATGCATGCACATATCGACTTTGGGCACCCAAAATATCGATTTTGAGCATGTTTTGGGCCTGTATCATTAAAATACTCTAACACTGAGTAGACACGTACAGATCGCTTCTGGGACCCAAATAAATTGAATTTTCGGGTGTTCTGAACCTGAATTTGAGATATGAACGGGTACAGAAGATGCATGCACATATCGACTTTGGGCACCTAAAATATCGATTTTGAGCATGTTTTGGGCCTGTATTTTGAAGATACTCTAACACGGTGTAGACATGTACAGGTCGCTTCTGGAACCCAAATAAATCAAATTTTAGGGTGTTTTGAGCCTGAATTTGAGATATAAACGGGTACAGAAGATGCATCCACATAACGACTTTGGCACCCAAAATATCGATTTTTAGTATGTTTTGGGCGTAAAATTTGAAAATATTCTAGCACTGAGTAGGCATGTACAGATCGCTTCTGGGACCCAAAAATATCGAATTTTCGGGGGTTTTGAGCAAGAATTTGGGATATAACCGGGTACAGAGGATGCATGCGATATCGACTTTTTGCACTTCAAATATCGATTTTGAGCATGTTTTGGGTTTTGTATCTTGAAAATATTCAAAAACGGTGTAGACATGTACAGATCGCTTCTGGGACACAAAAATATCGATTTTTTTGGGTGTTTTGAGCCTGAATTTGAGATATAAACGGGTACAGAAGATGCATGCACATATCGACTTTGGCACACAAAATATCGATTTTTAGTATGTTTTGGGCGTATAATTTGAAAATATTCTAGCACTAAGTAGGCATGTACAGATCGCTTCTGGGACCCAAATAAATCGAATTTTCGGGTGTTCTGAGCCTGAATTTGAGATATGAACGGGTACAGAAGATGCATGCACATATCGACTTTTTGCACCTAAAATATCGATTTTGAGCATGTTTTGGGCCTTTATTTTGAAAATACTAAAACACGGTGTAGACATGTACAGATTGCTTCTGGGACACAAAAATATCGATTATTTGGGTGTTTTGAGCCTGAATTTGAGATATAAACGGGTACAGAAGATGCATTCACATATTGACTTTGGCACCCAAAATATCGATTTTTAGCATGTTTTGGGTCTGTATTTTAAAAATACTCTAACACGGAGTAGACATGTACAGATCGCTTTTGGGACCCAAAAATATCGAATTTTTGGGTGTTTTGAGCCTGAATTTGATATATAAACGGGAACAGAAGATGCATGCACATATCGACTTTGGGCACCTAAAATATCGATTTTTAATATGTTTTGGGCCTGTATTTTAAAAATACTCTAACACGGAGTAGACATGTACAGATCGCTTTTGAGACCCAAAAATATCGAATTTTCGGGTGTTTTAAGCCTGAATTTGAGATATAAACGGGTACAGTAGATGCATGCACATATCGACTTTGGACACCTAAAATATCGATTTTTAGCATGTTTTGAACCTATATTTTGAAAACATTATAGCACTGAGTATGCATGTACAGATCGCTTAAGGGACCCCAAAATATGGAATTTTTGGGTATTTTGAGCCTGAATTTGAGATATAAACGGGTACAGAAGATGCATGCACATATCGACTTTTTGCACCTAAAATATCGATTTTGAGCATGTTTTGGGTCTGTATCTTGAAAAAATTCTAGCAAGGAGTAGGCATGTACAGATCGCTTCTGGGACCCAAAAATATCGAATTTTCGGGTGTTTTGAACCTGAATTTGGGATATAGACGGATATAGAAGATGCATGCACATATCGACTTTGGGCACCTAAAATATCGATTTTGAGCATGTTTTGGGCCTGTATTTTGAAAATACTCTAACACGGAGTAGGCATGTACAGATTGCTTCTGGGACCCAAAAATACCGAATTTTCTGGTGTTTTGAACCTGAATTTGGGATATAAACGGGAACAGAAGATGCATGCACATATCGACTTTGGGCACCTAAAATATCGATTTTTAGTATGTTTTGGGCCTGTATTTTAAAAATACTCTAACACGGAGTAGACATGTACAGATCGCTTTTGAGACCCAAAAATATCGAATTTTCGGGTGTTTTGAGCCTGAATTTGAGATATAAACGGGTACAGTAGATGCATGCACATATCGACTTTGGACACCTAAAATATCGATTTTTAGCATGTTTTGAACCTATATTTTGAAAACATTATAGCACTGAGTATGCATGTACAGATCGCTTAAGGGACCCCAAAATATCGAATTTTCGGGTGTTTTGAGCCTGAATTTGAGATATAAACGGGTACAGAAGATGCATACACATATCGACTTTTTGCACCTAAAATATCGATTTTGAGCATGTTTTGGGTCTGTATCTTGAAAAAATTCTAGCAAGGAGTAGGCATGTACAGATCGCTTCTGGGAACCAAAAATATCGAATTTTCGGGTGTTTTGAACCTGAATTTGGGATATAGACGGATACAGAAGATGCATGCACATATCGTCTTTGGGCACCTAAAATATCGATTTTGAGCATGTTTTGGGCCTGTATTTTGAAAATACTCTAACACGGAGTAGGCATGTACAGATTGCTTCTGGGACCCAAAAATATCGAATTTTCGGGTGTTTTGAACCTGAATTTGGGATATAGACGGATACAGAAGATGCATGCACATATCGACTTTGGACACCTAAAATATCGATTTTTAACATGTTTTGGGCATGTATTTTAAAAATACTCTAACACGGAGTAGGCATGTACAGATCGCTTCTGGGACCCAAAAAAATCGAATTTTCTGGTGTTTTGAGCCTGAATTTGAGGTATAAACGGGTTCAGAAGATGCATGCACATATCGACTTTGGACACCTAAAATATCGATTTATAGTATGTTTTAAACCTGTATTTTAAAAACATTCTAGCACTGAGTAGGCAGGTGCAGATTGCTTAAGGGACCAAAAAATATCGAATTTTCGGAGTTTTGAGCCTGAATTTGAGATATAAAAGGGTACAGAAGATGCATGCACATATCGACTTTTTGCACTTAAAATATCGATTTTTAACATGTTTTGGGTCTGTATCTTGAAAACATTCTAGCAAGGAGTAGGCATGTACAGATCGCTTCTGGGACCCAAAAAAATCGAATTTTCTGGTGTTTTGAACCTGAATTTGGGATATAGACGGGTACAGAAGATGCATACACATATTGACTTTGGGCACATAAAATATCGATTTTCAGCATGTTTTAGGCCTATATTTATAGAATACTCTAACACGGAGTATGCATGTACACATTGCTTTTGGAACCCCAAAATATCGAATATTCGGGTGTTTTGAGTTTGAATTTAAGATATAAACGGGTACAGAAGATGCATGCACATATCGACTTTGGGCACCCAAAATATCGATTTTGAGCATGTTTTTGGCCTGTGTCTTTAAAATACTCTAACACTGAGTAGACACGTACAGATCGCTTCTGGGACCCAAATAAATCGAATTTTCGGGTGTTCTGAGCCTGAATTTGAGATATGAACGGGTACAGAAGATGCATGCACATATCGACTTTTTGCACCTAAAATATCGATTTTAAGCATGTTTTGGGCCTGTATTTTGAAAATACTCTAACACGGTGTAGACATGTACAGATCGCTTCGGGGACACAAAAATATCGATTTTTTGGGTGTTTTGAGCCTGAATTTGAGATATAAACAGGCACAGAAGATGCATGCACATATAGACTTTGGCACCCAAAACATCGATTTTTAGTATGTTTTGGGCCTATAATTTGAAAATATTCTAGCACTGAGTAGGCATGTACAGATCGCTTCTGGGACCCAAAAATATCGAATTTTCGGGGGTTTTGAGCCAGAATTTGGGATATAACCGGGTACAGAAAATGCATGCACATATCGACTTTGGCACCCAAAATATAGATTTTTAGTATGTTTTGAGCGTATAATTTGAAAATATTCTAGCACTGAGTAGGCATGTACAGATTGCTTCTGGGACCCAAAAATATCGAATTTTCGGTGTTTTGAGCCAGAATTTGGGATATAACCGTGTACCGAGGATGCATGCACATATCGACTTTTTGCACCTAAAATATCGATTTTGAGCATGTTTTGGGTCTGTATTTTGAAAACATTCTAGCAAGAAGTAGACATGTACAGATTGCTTCTGGGACCCAAAAATATCGAATTTTCGAGTGTTTTGAGCCTGAATTTGAGATATTAACGGGTACAGAAGATGCATGCTCATATCGACTTTGGGCACCTAAAATATCGATTTTGAGCATGTTTTGGGCCTGTATTTATAGAATACTCTAACACGGAGTATGCATGTACACATTGCTTTTGGGACCCAAAAATATCGAATATTCGGGTGTTTTGAGTTTGAATTTGAGATATAAACGGGTACAGAAGATGCATGCACATATCGACTTTTTGCACCTAAAATATCGATTTTGAGCATGTTTTGGGCCTGTATTTTGAAAATACTCTAACACGGTGTAGACATGTACAGATCGCTTCGGGGACACAAAAATATCGATTTTTTGGGTGTTTTGAGCCTGAATTTGAGATATAAACGGGCACAGAAGATGCATGCACATATAGACTTTGCCACCCAAAATATCGATTTTTAGTATGTTTTGGGCCTATAATTTGAAAATATTCTAGCACTGAGTAGGCATGTAGAGATCGCTTCTGGGACCCAAAAATATCGAATTTTCGGGGGTTTTGATCCAGAATTTGGGATATAACCGGGTACAGAAAATGCATGCACATATCGACTTTGGCACCCAAAATATAGATTTTTAGTATGTTTTGGACGTATAATTTGAAAATATTCTAGCACTGAGTAGGCATGTACAGATCGCTTCTGGGACCCAAAAATATCGAATTTTCGGTGTTTTGAGCCAGAATTTGGGATATAGACGGATACAGAAGATGCATACACATATTGACTTTGGGCACCTAAAATATAGATTTTGAACATTTTTTGTGCCTGTATTTTGAAAATATTTTAACACTGAGTATGCATGTACAGATCGCTTCTGGGACCAAAAAATATAGAATTTTCTGGTGTTTTGAACCTGAATTTGGGATATAACCGGGTACAGAAGATGCATACACAATTGACTTTGGGCACCTAAAATATAGATTTTCACCATGTTTTTTGCCTGTATGTTGAAAATACTCTAACACGGAGTAGGCATGTACAGATCGCTTCTGGGACCCAAAAATATCGAATTTTCGGTTGTTTTGAGCCTAAATTTGAGATATCAACGGGTACAGAAGATGCATGCACATATCGACTTTGGACACCTAAAATATCGATTTATAGCATGTTTTAAGCCTGTATTTTAAAAACATTCTAGCACTGAGTAGGCATGTACAGATCGCTTCTGGGAACCAAAAATATCGAATTTTCTGGCGTTTGAACCTGAATTAGGGATATACACGGGTACAGAAGATGCATACACATATTGACTTTGGGCATATAAAATATCGATTTTTAGCAAGTTATGGGCCTGTATTTTAAAAACACTCTAACACGGAGTATGCACGTACAGATCGCTTCTGGGACCCAAAAATATTGAATTTTCGGGTGTTTTGAGCCTGAATTTGATATATAAAAGGGTACAGATGATGTATGCACATATCGACTTTTTTCACTTAAAATATCGATTTTGAGCATGTTTTGGGTTTTGTATCATGAAAATACTCAAACACGGTGTAGACATGTACAGATCGCTTCTGGGACACAAAAATATCGATTTTTTGGGAGTTTTGAGCCTGAATTTGAGATATAAACGGGTACAGAAGATGCATGCACATATCGACTTTGGACACCTAAAATATCGATTTATAGCATGTTTTAAGCCTGTATTTTAAAAACATTCTATCACTGAGTAGGCATGTACAGATCGCTTCTGGGACCCAAATAAATCGAATTTTCGGGTGTTCTGAGACTGAATTTGAGATATGAACGGGTACAGAAGATGCATGCACATATGGACTTTGGGCACCTAAAATATCGATTTTGAGCATGTTTTGGGCCTGTATTTTGAAAATACTCTAACACGGTGTAGACATGTACAGATTGCTTCTGGGACACAAAAATATCGATTTTTTGGGTGTTTTGAGCCTGAATTTGAGATATAAACGGGTACCGAAGATGCATGCACATATCGACTTTAACACCCAAAATATCGATTTTTAGTATGTTTTGGGCGTATAATTTGAAAATATTCTAGCACTGAGTAGGCATGTACAGATCGCTTCTGGGACCCAAAAATATCGAATCTTCGGGAGTTTTGAGCCAGAATTTGGGATATAACCGGGTAGAGAGGATGCATGCACATATCGACTTTTTTCACATAAAAAATCGATTTTGAGCATGTTTTGGGTCTGTATATTGAAAACATTCTAGCAAGGAGTAGGCATGTACAGATCGCTTCTGGGACCCAAAAATACCGAATTTTCTGGTGTTTTGAACCAGAATTTGGGATATAGACGGGTACAGAAGATGCTTACACATATTGACTTTGGGCACCTAAAATATAGATTTTCAGCATGTTTTGTGCCTGTATTTTGAAAATACTTTAACACGGAGTAGGCATGTACAGATCGCTTCTGGGACCCAAAAATATCGAATTTTCGGGTGTTTTGAGCCTGAATTTGAAATATAAACGGATACAGAAGATGCATGCATATAACGACTTTGGGCACCTAAAATATCGATTTTGAGCATGTTTTGGGCCTGTATTTTGAAAATACTCTAACACGGAGGAGGCATGTACAGATCGCTTCTGGGACACAAAAATATCGATTTTTTGAGTGTTTTGAGCCTGAATTTGAGATATAAACGGGTACAGAAGATGCATGCACATATCGACTCTGGACACCTAAAATATCGATTTATAGCATGTTTTGGGCCTGTATTTTAAAAACATTCTATCACTGAGTAGGCATGTGCAAATTGCTTAAGGGACCCAAAAATATCGAATTTTCGGTGTTTTGAGCCTGAATTTGAGATATAGACGGATACAGAAGATGCATGCACATATCGACTTTTTTAATTTAAAATATCGATTTTGAGCATGTTTTGGGTCTGTATCTTGAAAACATTCTAGCAAGGAGTAGGCATGTACAGATCGCTTCTGGGACCCAAAAATATCGAATTTTCTGGTGTTTTGAACCTGAATTAGGGATATACACGGGTACAGAGGATGCATGCACATATCGACTTTTTGCACCTAAAATATCGATTTTGAGCATGTTTTGGGTCTGTATCTTGAAAACATTCTAGCAAGAAGTAGGCATGTACAGATCGCTTCTGGGACCAAAAAATACCGAATTTTCGGGTGTTTTGAACCTGAATTTGGGATATAGACGGGTACAGAAGATGCATACACATATTGACTTTGGGCACCTAAAATATAGATTTTGAACATTTTTTGTGCCTGTATTTTGAAAATACTTTAAAACTGAGTATGCATGTACAGATCGCTTAAGGGACCCAAAAATATGGAATTTTCGAGTGTTTTGAGCCTGAATTTGAGATATGAACGGGTACAGAAGATGCATGCACATATCGACTTTGGGCACCTAAAATATCGATTTTGAGCATGTTTTGTGCCTGTATTTATAGAGTACTCTAACACGGAGTATGCATGTACACATTGCTTTTGGGACCCAAAAATATCGAATATTCGGGTGTTCTGAGTTTGAATTTGAGATATAAACGGGTACAGAAGATGCATGCACATATCGACTTTGGGCACCCAAAATATCGATTTTGAGCATGTTTTGAGCCTGTATCTTTAAAATACTCTAACACGGTGTAGACATGTACATATCGCTTCGGGGACACAAAAATATCGATTTTTTGGGTGTTTTGAGCCTGAATTTGAGATATAAACGTGCACAGAAGATGCATGCACATATCGACTTTGGCATCCAAAATATCGATTTTTAGTATGTTTTGGGCGTATAATTTGAAAATATTCTAGCACTGAGTAGGCATGTACAGATCGCTTCTGGGACCCAAATAAATCGAATTTTCGGGTGTTCTGAGACTGAATTTGAGATATGAACGGGTACAGAAGATGCATGCACATATGGACTTTGGGCACCTAAAATATCGACTTTGAGCATGTTTTGGGCCTGTATTTTGAAAATACTCTAACACGGTGTAGACATGTACAGATTGCTTCTGGGACACAAAAATATCGATTTTTTGGGTGTTTTGAGCCTGAATTTGAGATATAAACGGGTACCGAAGATGCATGCACATATCGACTTTAACACCCAAAATATCGATTTTTAGTATGTTTTGGGCGTATAATTTGAAAATATTCTAGCACTGAGTAGGCATGTACAGATCGCTTCTGGGACCCAAAAATATCGAATCTTCGGGGGTTTTGAGCCAGAATTTGGGATATAACCGGGTACAGAGGATGCATGCACATATCGACTTTTTTCACATAAAATATCGATTTTGAGCATGTTTTGGGTCTGTATATTGAAAACATTCTAGCAAGGAGTAGGCATGTATAGATCGCTTCTGGGACCCAAAAATATCGAATTTTCTGGTGTTTTGAACCAGAATTTGGGATATAGACGGGTACAGAAGATGCTTACACATATTGACTTTGGGCACCATTTTATAGATTTTCAGCATGTTTTGGGCCTGTAATTTGAAAATACTCAAACACGGTGTAGACATGTACAGATCGCTTCTGGGACCCAAAAATATCGAATTTTCGGGTGTTTTGAGCCTGAATTTGAGATATAAACGGATACAGAAGATGCATGCACATATCGACTTTTTTCACATAAAATATCGATTTTGAGCATGTTTTGGGCCTGTATTTTGAAAATACTCTAACACGGAGTAGGTATGTACAGATCGCTTCTGGGACACAAAAATATTGATTTGTTGGGTGTTTTGAGCCTGAATTTGAGATATAAACGGGTACAGAAGATGCATGCACATATCGACTTTGGCACCCAAAATATCGATTTTTAGCATGTTTTGAACCTATATTTTGAAAACATTATAGCACTGAGTATGCATGTACAGATCGCTTAAGGGACCCAAAAATATGGAATTTTCGGGTGTTTTGAGCCTGAATTTGAGATATAAACGGGTACAGAAGATGCATGCACATATCGACTTTTTGCACCTAAAATATCGATTTTGAGCATGTTTTGGGCCTGTATTTATAGAATACTCTAACACGGAGTATGCATGTACACATTGTTTTTGGGACCCAAAAATATCGAATATTCGGGTGTTTTGAGTTTGAATTTGAGATATAAACGGGTACAGAAGATGCATGCACATATCGACTTTGGGCACCCAAAATATCGATTTTGAGCATGTTTTGGGCCTGTATCTTTAAAATACTCTAACACTGAGTAGACACGTACAGATCGCTTCTGGGACCCAAATAAATCGAATTTTCGGTGTTCTGAGCCTGAATTTAAGATATGAACGGGTACAGAAGATGCATGCACATATCGACTTTGGGTACCTAAAATATCGATTTTGAGCATGTTTTGGGCCTGTATTTTGAAAATACTCTAACACGGTGTAGACATGTACAGATCGCTTCGGGGACACAAAAATATCGATTTTTTGGGTGTTTTGAGCCTGAATTTGAGATATAAAAGGGCACAGAAGATGCATGCACATATCGACTTTGGCACCCAAAATATCGATTTTTTGTATGTTTTGGGCCTATAATTTGAAAATATTCTAGCACTGAGTAGGCATGTACAGATCGCTTCTGGGACCCAAAAATATCGAATTTTCGGGGGTTTTGAGCCAGAATTTGGGATATAACCGGGTACAGAAAATGCATGCACATATCGACTTTGGCACCCAAAATATAGATTTTTAGTATGTTTTGGGCGTATAATTTGAAAATATTCTAGCACTGAGTAGGCATGTACAGATCGCTTCTGGGACCCAAAAATATCGAATTTTCGGTGTTTTGAGCCAGAATTTGGGATATAGACGGGTACAGAAGATGCATACACATATTGACTTTGGGCACCTAAAATATAGATTTTGAACATTTTTTGTGCCTGTATTTTGAAAATACTTTAACACTGAGTATGCATGTACAGATCGCTTCTGGGACCAAAAAATATAGAATTTTCTGGTGTTTTGAACCTGAATTTGGGATATAACCGGGTACAGAAGATGCATACACAATTGACTTTGGGCACTTAAATATAGATTTTCACCATGTTTTTTGCCTGTATGTTGAAAATACTTTAACACGGAGTAGGCATGTACAGATCGCTTCTGGGACCCAAAAATATCGAATTTTCGGTTGTTTTGAGCCTAAATTTGAGATATCAACGGGTACAGAAGATGCATGCACATATCGACTTTGGACACCTAAAATATCGATTTATAGCATGTTTTAAGCCTGTATTTTAAAAACATTCTAGCACTGAGTAGGCATGTACAGATCGCTTCTGGGAACCAAAAATATCGAATTTTCTGGTGTTTTGAACCTGAATTAGGGATATACACGGGTACAGAAGATGCATACACATATTGACTTTGGGCATATAAAATATCGATTTTTAGCAAGTTATGGGCCTGTATTTTAAAAACACTCTAACACGGAGTATGCACGTACAGATCGCTTCTGGGACCCAAAAATATTGAATTTTCGGGTGTTTTGAGCCTGAATTTGATATATAAAAGGGTACAGATGATGTATGCACATATCGACTTTTTTCACTTAAAATATCGATTTTGAGCATGTTTTGGGTTTTGTATCATGAAAATACTCAAACACGGTGTAGACATGTACAGATCGCTTCTGGGACACAAAAATATCGATTTTTTGGGAGTTTTGAGCCTGGATTTGAGATATAAACGGGTACAGAAGATGCATCTACTTATCGACTTTGGAACCCAAAATATCGATTTTTAGTATGTTTTGGGCGTATAATTTGAAAATATTCTAGCACTGAGTAGGCATGTACAGATCGCTTCTGGGACCCAAATAAATCGAATTTTCGGGTGTTCTGAGACTGAATTTGAGATATGAACGGGTACAGAAGATGCATGCACATATGGACTTTGGGCACCTAAAATATCGATTTTGAGCATGTTTTGGGCCTGTATTTTGAAAATACTCTAACACGGTGTAGACATGTACAGATTGCTTCTGGGACACAAAAATATCGATTTTTTGGGTGTTTTGAGCCTGAATTTGAGATATAAACGGGTACCGAAGATGCATGCACATATCGACTTTAACACCCAAAATATCGATTTTTAGTATGTTTTGGGCGTATAATTTGAAAATATTCTAGCACTGAGTAGGCATGTACAGATCGCTTCTGGGACCCAAAAATATCGAATCTTCGTGGGTTTTGAGCCAGAATTTGGGATATAACCGGGTACAGAGGATGCATGCACATATCGACTTTTTTCACATAAAAAATCGATTTTGAGCATGTTTTGGGTCTGTATATTGAAAACATTCTAGCAAGGAGTAGGCATGTACAGATCGCTTCTGGGACCCAAAAATACCGAATTTTTTGGTGTTTTGAACCAGAATTTGGGATATAGACGGGTACAGAAGATGCTTACACATATTGACTTTGGGCACCTAAAATATAGATTTTCAGCATGTTTTGTGCCTGTATTTTGAAAATACTTTAACACGGAGTAGGCATGTACAGATCGCTTCTGGGACCCAAAACTATCGAATTTTCGGGTGTTTTGAGCCTGAATTTGAGATATAAACGGAAACAGAAGATGCTTGCACATATCGACTTTGGGCACCTAAAATATCGATTTTTAGCAAGTTATGGGCCTGTAATTTGAAAATACTCAAACACGGTGTAGACATGTACAGATCGCTTCTGGGACCCAAAAATATCGAATTTTCGGGTGTTTTGAGCCTGAATTTGAGATATAAACGGATACAGAAGATGCATGCACATAACGACTTTGGGCACCTAAAATATCGATTTTGAGCATGTTTTGGGCCTGTATTTTGAAAATACTCTAACACGGAGTAGGCATGTACAGATCGCTTCTGGGAAACAAAAATATCGATTTTTTGAGTGTTTTGAGCCTGAATTTGAGATATAAACGGGTACAGAAGATGCATGCACATATCGACTTTGGACACCTAAAATATCGATTTATAGCATGTTTTAAGCCTGTATTTTAAAAACATTCTATCACTGAGTAGGCATGTACAGATCGCTTCTGGGACCCAAAAATATCGAATTTTCTGGTGTTTTGAACCTGAATTAGGGATATACACGGGTACAGAGGATGCATGCACATATCGACTTTTTGCACCTAAAATATCGATTTTTAGCCTGTTTTGAACCTATATTTTGAAAACATTATAGCACTGAGTATGCATGTACAGATTGCTTAAGGGACCCAAAAATATCGAATTTTCGGGGGTTTTGAGCCAGAATTTGGGATATAACCGTGTACAGAGGATGCATGCACTTTTCGACTTTTTGCACCTAAAATATCGATTTTGAGCATGTTTTGGGTCTGTATCTTGAAAACATTCTAGCAAGAAGTAGGCATGTACAGATCGCTTCGGGGACCAAAAAATATCGAATTTTCTGGTGTTTTGAACCTGAATTTGGGATATAGACGGGTACAGAAGATGCATACACAATTAACTTTGGGCACCTAAAATATAGATTTTCACCATGTTTTGTGCCTGTATGTTGAAAATACTTTAACACGGAGTAGGCATGTACAGATCGCTTCTGGGACCCAAAAATATCGAATATTCGGTTGTTTTGAGCCTAAATTTGAGATATCAACGGGTACAGAAGATGCATGCACATATCGACTTTGGACACCTAAAATATCGATTTATAGCATGTTTTAAACATGTATTTTAAAAACATTCTAGCACTGAGTAGGCATGTGCAGATTGCTTAAGGGACCCAAAAATATCGAATTTTCGGAGTTTTGAGCCTGAATCTGAGATATAAACGGGTACAGAAGATGCATGCACATATCAACTTTTTGCACTTAAAATATCGATTTTGAGCATGTTTTGGGTCTGTATCTTGAAAACATTCTAGCAAGGAGTAGGCATGTACAGATCGCTTCTGGGAACCAAAAATATCGAATTTTCTGGTGTTTTGAACCAGAATTAGGGATATAGACGGGTACAGAAGATGCATACACATATTGACTTTGGGCATATAAAATATCGATTTTTAGCAAGTTATGGGCCTGTATTTTAAAAACACTCTAACACGGAGTATGCACGTACAGATCGCTTCTGGGACCCAAAAATATCGAATTTTCGGGTGTTTTGAGCCTGAATTTGAGATATAAACGGATTCAGAAGATGCATGCACATATTGACTTTGGACACCTAAAATATTGATTTTTAGCATGTTTTGGGCCTGCATTTTAAAAATGCTCTAACACGGAGTAGAAATGTACAGATCGCTTTTGGAACCCAAAAATATCGAATTTTCGGGTGTTTTGAGCCTGAATTTGAGATATAAACGGGTACAGAAGATGCATGCACATATCGACTTTGGCACCCAAAATATCGATTTTTAGTATGTTTTGGGCGTATAATTTGAAAATATTCTAGCACTGAGTAGGCATGTACAGATCGCTTCTGGGACCCAAATAAATCGAATTTTCGGGTGTTCTGAGACTGAATTTGAGATATGAACGGGTACAGAAGATACATGCACATATGGACTTTGGGCACCTAAAATATCGATTTTGAGCATGTTTTGGGCCTGTATTTTGAAAATACTCTAACACGGTGTAGACATGTACAGATTGCTTCTGGGACACAAAAATATCGATTTTTTGGGTGTTTTGAGCCTGAATTTGAGATATAAACGGGTACAGAAGATGCATGCACATATCGACTTTGGACACCTAAAATATCGATTTATAGCATGTTTTAAGCCTGTATTTTAAAAACATTCTAGCAAGAAGTAGGCATGTACAGATTGCTTCTGGGACCCAAAAATATCGAATTTTCGAGTGTTTTGAACCTGAATTTGGGATATAGACGGGTACAGAAGATGCATACACATATTGACTTTGGGCAGCTAAAATATCGATTTTCAGCATGTTTTAGGCCTGTATTTTGAAAATACTCTAACACGGAGTATGCATGTACAGATGGCTTTTGGGATCCAAAAATATCGAATTTTCGGGTGTTTTGAGTTAGAATTTGAGATATAAACAGGTACAGAAGATGCATGCACATATCGACTTTGGGCACACAAAATATCGATTTTGAGCATGTTTTGGGCCTGTATTTTGAAAATACTCTAACACGGTGTAGACATGTACAGATCGCTTCTGGGACACAAAAATATCCATTTTTTTGGGTGTTTTACGCCTGAATTTGAGATATAAACGGGTACCGAAGATGCATGCACATATCGACTTTGTCACCCAAAATATCGATTTTTAGTATGTTTTGGGCGTATAATTTGAAAATATTCTAGCACTGAGTAGGCATGTACAGATCGCTTCTGGGACCCAAAAATATCGAATCTTCGGGGGTTTTGAGCCAGAATTTGGGATATAACCGGGTACAGAGGATGCATGCACATATCGACTTTTTTCACCTAAAATATCGATTTTGAGCATGTTTTGGGTCTGTATATTGAAAAAATTCTAGCAAGGAGTAGGCATGTACAGATCGCTTCTGGGACCCAAAAATACCGAATTTTCTGGTGTTTTGATCCTGAATTTGAGATATAAACGGGTACAGAAGATGCATGCACATATCGACTTTGGACACCTAAAATATCGATTTATAGCATGTTTTAAGCCTGTATTTTAAAAACATTCTATCACTGAGTAGGCATGTACAGATCGCTTCTGGGACCCAAAAATATCGAATTTTCTGGTGTTTTGAACCTGAATTAGGGATATACACGGGTACAGAGGATGCATGCACATATCGACTTTTTGCACCTAAAATATCGATTTTTAGCCTGTTTTGAACCTATATTTTGAAAACATTATAGCACTGAGTATGCATGTACAGATTGCTTAAGGGACCCAAAAATATCGAATTTTCGGGGGTTTTGAGCCAGAATTTGGGATATAACCGTGTACAGAGGATGCATGCACTTTTCGACTTTTTGCACCTAAAATATCGATTTTGAGCATGTTTTGGGTCTGTATCTTGAAAACATTCTAGCAAGAAGTAGGCATGTACAGATCGCTTCGGGGACCAAAAAATATCGAATTTTCTGGTGTTTTGAACCTGAATTTGGGATATAGACGGGTACAGAAGATGCATACACAATTAACTTTGGGCACCTAAAATATAGATTTTCACCATGTTTTGTGCCTGTATGTTGAAAATACTTTAACACGGAGTAGGCATGTACAGATCGCTTCTGGGACCCAAAAATATCGAATATTCGGTTGTTTTGAGCCTAAATTTGAGATATCAACGGGTACAGAAGATGCATGCACATATCGACTTTGGACACCTAAAATATCGATTTATAGCATGTTTTAAACCTGTATTTTAAAAACATTCTAGCACTGAGTAGGCATGTGCAGATTGCTTAAGGGACCCAAAAATATCGAATTTTCGGAGTTTTGAGCCTGAATCTGAGATATAAACGGGTACAGAAGATGCATGCACATATCAACTTTTTGCACTTAAAATATCGATTTTGAGCATGTTTTGGGTCTGTATCTTGAAAACATTCTAGCAAGGAGTAGGCATGTACAGATCGCTTCTGGGAACCAAAAATATCGAATTTTCTGGTGTTTTGAACCAGAATTAGGGATATAGACGGGTACAGAAGATGCATACACATATTGACTTTGGGCATATAAAATATCGATTTTTAGCAAGTTATGGGCCTGTATTTTAAAAACACTCTAACACGGAGTATGCACGTACAGATCGCTTCTGGGACCCAAAAATATCGAATTTTCGGGTGTTTTGAGCCTGAATTTGAGATATAAACGGATTCAGAAGATGCATGCACATATTGACTTTGGACACCTAAAATATTGATTTTTAGCATGTTTTGGGCCTGCATTTTAAAAATGCTCTAACACGGAGTAGAAATGTACAGATCGCTTTTGGAACCCAAAAATATCGAATTTTCGGGTGTTTTGAGCCTGAATTTGAGATATAAACGGGTACAGAAGATGCATGCACATATCGACTTTGGCACCCAAAATATCGATTTTTAGTATGTTTTGGGCGTATAATTTGAAAATATTCTAGCACTGAGTAGGCATGTACAGATCGCTTCTGGGACCCAAATAAATCGAATTTTCGGGTGTTCTGAGACTGAATTTGAGATATGAACGGGTACAGAAGATACATGCACATATGGACTTTGGGCACCTAAAATATCGATTTTGAGCATGTTTTGGGCCTGTATTTTGAAAATACTCTAACACGGTGTAGACATGTACAGATTGCTTCTGGGACACAAAAATATCGATTTTTTGGGTGTTTTGAGCCTGAATTTGAGATATAAACGGGTACAGAAGATGCATGCACATATCGACTTTGGACACCTAAAATATCGATTTATAGCATGTTTTAAGCCTGTATTTTAAAAACATTCTAGCAAGAAGTAGGCATGTACAGATTGCTTCTGGGACCCAAAAATATCGAATTTTCGAGTGTTTTGAACCTGAATTTGGGATATAGACGGGTACAGAAGATGCATACACATATTGACTTTGGGCAGCTAAAATATCGATTTTCAGCATGTTTTAGGCCTGTATTTTGAAAATACTCTAACACGGAGTATGCATGTACAGATGGCTTTTGGGATCCAAAAATATCGAATTTTCGGGTGTTTTGAGTTAGAATTTGAGATATAAACAGGTACAGAAGATGCATGCACATATCGACTTTGGGCACACAAAATATCGATTTTGAGCATGTTTTGGGCCTGTATTTTGAAAATACTCTAACACGGTGTAGACATGTACAGATCGCTTCTGGGACACAAAAATATCCATTTTTTTGGGTGTTTTACGCCTGAATTTGAGATATAAACGGGTACCGAAGATGCATGCACATATCGACTTTGTCACCCAAAATATCGATTTTTAGTATGTTTTGGGCGTATAATTTGAAAATATTCTAGCACTGAGTAGGCATGTACAGATCGCTTCTGGGACCCAAAAATATCGAATCTTCGGGGGTTTTGAGCCAGAATTTGGGATATAACCGGGTACAGAGGATGCATGCACATATCGACTTTTTTCACCTAAAATATCGATTTTGAGCATGTTTTGGGTCTGTATATTGAAAAAATTCTAGCAAGGAGTAGGCATGTACAGATCGCTTCTGGGACCCAAAAATACCGAATTTTCTGGTGTTTTGATCCTGAATTTGGGATATAGACGGGTACAGAAGATGCATACACATATTGACTTTGGGCACCGAAAATATCGATTTTGAGCATGTTTTGTGCCTGTATTTTGAAAATACTTTAACACGGAGTAGGCATGTACAGATCGCTTCTGGGACCCATAAATATCGAATTTTCGGGTGTTTTTAGCCTGAATTTGAGATATAAACGGATACAGAAGATGCATGCACATATCGACTTTGGGCACCTAAAATATCGATTTTGAGCATGTTTTGGGCCAGTATTTTGAAAATACTCTAATACGGAGTAGGCATGTACAGATCGCTTCTGGGACCCAAAAATATCGAATTTTCGGGTGTTTTGAGCGTGAATTTGAGATATAAACGGGTACAGAAGATGCATGCACATATCGACTTTTTGCACTTAAAATATCGATTTTGAGCATGTTTTGGGCCTGTATTTTAAAAACACTCTAACACGGAGTATGCACGTACAGATCGCTTCTGGGACCCAAAAACATTGAATTTTCGGGTGTTTTGAGCCTGAATTTGAGATATAAACGGATACAGAAGATGCATGCACATATCGAATTTGGGCACCTAAAATATCGATTTTGAGTATCTTTTGGGCCTGTAATTTGAAAATACTCAAACACGGTGTAGAGATGTACAGATTGCTTCTGGGACCCAAAAATATCGAATTTTCGGGTGTTTTGAGCCTGAATTTGAGATATAAACGGATACAGAAGATGCATGCACATATCGACTTTGGGCACCTAAAATATCGATTTATAGCATGTTTTAAGCCTGTATTTTAAAAATATTCTATCACTGAGTAGGCATGTGCAGATTGCTTAAGGGACCCAAAAATATCGAATTTTCGGTGTTTTGAGCCAGAATTTGAGATATAAACGGATACAGAAGATGCATGCACATATCGACTTTTTGAATTTAAAATATCGATTTTGAGCATGTTTTGGGTCTGTATCTTGAAAACATTCTAGCAAGGAGTAGGCATGTACAGATCGCTTCTGGGACCCAAAAATATCGAATTTTCTGGTGTTTTAAACCTGAATTATTGATATACACGGGTACAGAAGATGCATACACATATTGAGTTTGGGCACATAAAATATCGATTTTCAGCATGTTTTGGGCCTGTATTTTAAAAACACTCTAACACGGAGTATGCACGTACAGATCGCTTCTGGGACCCAAAAATATTGAATTTTCGGGTGTTCTGAGCTTGAATTTGAGATATAAACGGGTACAGAAGATGCATGCACATATCGTCTTTTTTCACCTAAAATATCAATTTTGATCATGTTTTGGGTCTGAATCTTGAAAAAATTCTAGCAAGGAGTAGGCATGTACAGATCGCTTCTGGGACCCAAAAATATCGAATTTTCGGGTGTTTTGAACCTGAATTTGGGATATAGACGGATACAGAAGATGCATGCACATATCGACTTTGGGCACCTAAAATATTGATTTTGAGCATGTTTTGGGCCTGTATTTTGAAAATACTCTAATACGGAGTAGGCATGTACAGATCGCTTCGGGGACCCAAAAATATCGACTTTTCGGGTGTTTTGAGCGTGAATTTGAGATATAAACGGGTACAGAAGATGCATGCACATATCGACTTTTTGCAACTAAAATATCGATTTTGAGCATGTTTTGGGTCTGTATCTTGAAAACATTCTAGCAAGAAGTAGGCATGTACAGATTGCTTCTGGGACCCAAAAATATCGAATTTTCGAGTGTTTTGAACCTGAATTTGGGATATAGACGGGTACAGAAGATGCATACACATATTGACTTTGGGCAGCTAAAATATCGATTTTCAGCATGTTTTAGGCCTGTATTTTGAAAATACTCTAACACGGAGTATGCATGTACAGATGGCTTTTGGGACCCAAAAATATCGAATTTTCGGGTGTTTTGAGTCAGAATTTGAGATATAAACAGGTACAGAAGATGCATGCACATATCGACTTTGGGCACACAAAATATCGATTTTGAGCATGTTTTTGGCCTGTATTTTGAAAATACTCTAACACGGTGTAGACATGTACAGATCGCTTCTGGGACACAAAAATATCCATTTTTTTGGGTGTTTTACGCCTGAATTTGAGATATAAACAGGTACCGAAGATGCATGCACATATCGACTTTGTCACCCAAAATATCGATTTTTAGTATGTTTTGGGCGTATAATTTGAAAATATTCTAGCACTGAGTAGGCATGTACAGATCGCTTCTGGGACCCAAAAATATCGAATCTTCGGGGGTTTTGAGCCAGAATTTGGGATATAACCGGGTACAGAGGATGCATGCACATATCGACTTTTTTCACCTAAAATATCGATTTTGAGCATGTTTTGGGTCTGTATATTGAAAAAATTCTAGCAAGGAGTAGGCATGTACAGATCGCTTCTGGGACCCAAAAATACCGAATTTTCTGGTGTTTTGATCCTGAATTTGGGATATAGACGGGTACAGAAGATGCATACACATATTGACTTTGGGCACCGAAAATATAGATTTTCAGCATGTTTTGTGCCTGTATTTTGAAAATACTTTAACACGGAGTAGGCATGTACAGATCGCTTCTGGGACCCATAAATATCGAATTTTCGGGTGTTTTTAGCCTGAATTTGAGATATAAACGGATACAGAAGATGCATGCACATATCGACTTTGGGCACCTAAAATATCGATTTTGAGCATGTTTTGGGCCAGTATTTTGAAAATACTCTAATACGGAATAGGCATGTACAGATCGCTTCTGGGACCCAAAAATATCGAATTTTCGGGTGTTTTGAGCGTGAATTTGAGATATAAACGGGTACAGAAGATGCATGCACATATCGACTTTTTGCACTTAAAATATCGATTTTGAGCATGTTTTGGGCCTGTATTTTAAAAACACTCTAACACGGAGTATGCACGTACAGATCGCTTCTGGGACCCAAAAACATTGAATTTTCGGGTGTTTTGAGCTTGAATTTGAGATATAAACGGATACAGAAGATGCATGCACATATCGAATTTGGGCACCTAAAATATCGATTTTGAGCATCTTTTGGGCCTGTAATTTGAAAATACTCAAACACGGTGTAGAGATGTACAGATCGCTTCTGGGACCCAAAAATATCGAATTTTCGGGTGTTTTGAGCCTGAATTTGAGATATAAACGGATACAGAAGATGCATGCACATATCGACTTTGGGCACCTAAAATATCGATTTATAGCATGTTTTAAGCCTGTATTTTAAAAATATACTATCACTGAGTAGGCATGTGCAGATTGCTTAAGGGACCCAAAAATATCGAATTTTCGGTGTTTTGAGCCAGAATTTGAGATATAAACGGATACAGAAGATGCATGCACATATCGACTTTTTGAATTTAAAATATCGATTTTGAGCATGTTTTGGGTCTGTATCTTGAAAACATTCTAGCAAGGATTAGGCATGTACAGATCGCTTCTGGGACCCAAAAATATCGAATTTTCTGGTGTTTTGAACCTGAATTATTGATATACACGGGTACAGAAGATGCATACACATATTGAGTTTGGGCACCTAAAATATCGATTTTGAGCATGTTTTGGGCCTGTATTTTAAAAACACTCTAACACGGAGTATGCACGTAGAGATCGCTTCTGGGACCCAAAAATATTGAATTTTCGGGTGTTCTGAGCCTGAATTTGAGATATAAACGGGTACAGAAGATGCATGCACATATCGTCTTTTTTCACCTAAAATATCAATTTTGATCATGTTTTGGGTCTGAATCTTGAAAAAATTCTAGCAAAGAGTAGGCATGTACAGATTGCTTCTGGGACCCAAAAATATCGAATTTTCGGGTGTTTTGAACCTGAATTTGGGATATAGACGGATACAGAAGATGCATGCACATATCGACTTTGGGCACCTAAAATATTGATTTTGAGCATGTTTTGGGCCTGTATTTTGAAAATACTCTAATACGGAGTAGGCATGTACAGATCGCTTCGGGGACCCAAAAATATCGACTTTTCGGGTGTTTTGAGCGTGAATTTGAGATATAAACGGGTACAGAAGATGCATGCACATATCGACTTTTTGCACCTAAAATATCGATTTTGAGCATGTTTTGGGTCTGTATCTTGAAAACATTCTAGCAAGAAGTAGGCATGTACAGATTGCTTCTAGGACCCAAAAATATCGAATTTTAGAGTGTTTTGAACCTGAATTTGGGATATAGACGGGTACAGAAGATGCATACACATATTGACTTTGGGCAGCTAAAATATCGATTTTCAGCATGTTTTAGGCCTGTATTTTGAAAATACTCTAACACGGAGTATGCATGTACAGATGGCTTTTGGGACCCAAAAATATCGAATTTTCGGGTGTTTTGAGTCAGAATTTGAGATATAAACAGGTACAGAAGATGCATGCACATATCGACTTTGGGCACACAAAATATCGATTTTGAGCATGTTTTGGGCCTGTATTTTGAAAATACTCTAACACGGTGTAGACATGTACAGATCGCTTCTGGGACACAAAAATATCCATTTTTTTGGGTGTTTTACGCCTGAATTTGAGATATAAACGTGTACCGAAGATGCATGCACATATCGACTTTGTCACCCAAAATATCGATTTTTAGTATGTTTTGGGCGTATAATTTGAAAATATTCTAGCACTGAGTAGGCATGTACAGATCGCTTCTGGGACCCAAAAATATCGAATCTTCGGGGGTTTTGAGCCAGAATTTGGGATATAACCGGGTACAGAGGATGCATGCACATATCGACTTTTTTCACCTAAAATATCGATTTTGAGCATGTTTTGAGTCTGTATATTGAAAAAATTCTAGCAAGGAGTAGGCATGTACAGATCGCTTCTGGGACCCAAAAATACCGAATTTTCTGGTGTTTTGATCCTGAATTTGGGATATAGACGGGTACAGAAGATGCATACACATATTGACTTTTGGCACCGAAAATAAAGATTTTCAGCATGTTTTGTGCCTGTATTTTGAAAATACTTTAACACGGAGTAGGCATGTACAGATCGCTTCTGGGACCCATAAAAATCGAATTTTCGGATGTTTTGAGCCTGAATTTGAGATATAAACGGATACAGAAGATGCATGCACATATCGACTTTGGGCACCTAAAATATCGATTTTGAGCATGTTTTCGGCCTGTATTTTGAAAATACTCTAATACGGAGTAGGCATGTACATATCGCTTCAGGGACCCAAAAATATCGAATTTTCGGGTGTTTTAAGCGTGAATTTGAGATATAAACGGGTACAGAAGATGCATGCACATATCGACTTTTTGCACTTAAAATATCGATTTTGAGCATGTTTTGGGCCTGTATTTTAAAAACACTCTAACACGGAGTATGCACGTACAGATCGCTTCTGGGACCCAAAAACATTGAATTTTCGGGTGTTTTGAGCCTGAATTTGAGATATAAACGGATACAGAAGATGCATGCACATATCGACTTTTTGCACCTAAAATATCGATTTTAAGCATGTTTTGGGTCTGTATCTTGAAAACATTCTAGCATGAAGTAGGCATGTACAGATTGCTTCTGGGACCAAAAAATATCGAATTTTCGAGTGTTTTGAACCTGTATTTGGGATATAGACGGGTACAGAAGATGCATACACATATTGACTTTGGGCAGCTAAAATATCGATTTTCAGCATGTTTTAGGCCTGTATTTTGAAAATACTCTAACACGGAGTATGCATGTACAGATGGCTTTTGGGACCCAAAAATATCGAATTTTCGGGTGTTTTGAGTCAGAATTTGAGATATAAACAGGTACAGAAGATGCATGCACATATCGACTTTGGGCACACAAAATATCGATTTTGAGCATGTTTTGGGCCTGTATTTTGAAAATACTCTAACACGGTGTAGACATGTACAGATCGCTTCTGGGACACAAAAACATCCATTTTTTTGGGTGTTTTACGCCTGAATTTGAGATATAAACGGGTACCGAAGATGCATGCACATATTGACTTTGTCACCCAAAATATCGATTTTTAGTATGTTTTGGGCGTATAATTTGAAAATATTCTAGCACTGAGTAGGCATGTACAAATCACTTCTGGGACCCAAAATTTTCGAATCTTCGGGTGTTTTGAGCCAGAATTTGGGATATAACCGGGTACAGAGGATGCATGCACATATCGACTTTTTTCACCTAAAATATCGATTTTGAGCATGTCTTGGGTCTGTATATTGAAAAAATTCTAGCAAGGAGTAGGCATGTACAGATCGCTTCTGGGACCCAAAAATACCGAATTTTCTGGTGTTTTGAGCCTGAATTTGATATATAAACGGATACAGAAGATGCATGCACATATCGACTTTGGGCACCTAAAATATCGATTTTGAGCATGTTTTGGGCCAGTATTTTGAAAATACTCTAATACGGAGTAGGCATGTACAGATCGCTTCTGGGACCCAAAAATATCGAATTTTCGGGTGTTTTGAGCGTGAATTTGAGATATAAACGGGTACAGAAGATGCATACACATATCGACTTTTTGCACTTAAAATATCGATTTTGAGCATGTTTTTGGCCTGTATTTTAAAAACACTCTAACACGGAGTATGCACGTACAGATCGCTTCTGGGACCCAAAAACATTGAATTTTCGGGTGTTTTGAGCCTGAATTTGAGATATAAACGGATACAGAAGATGCATGCACATATCGAATTTGGGCACCTAAAATATCGATTTTGAGCATCTTTTGGGCCTGTAATTTGAAAATACTCAAACACGGTGTAGAGATGTACAGATCGCTTCTGGGACCCAAAAATATCGAATTTTCGGGTGTTTTGAGCCTGAATTTGAGATATAAACGGATACAGAAGATGCATGCACATATCGACTTTGGGCACCTAAAATATCGATTTATAGCATGTTTTAAGCCTGTATTTTAAAAATATTCTATCACTGAGTAGGCATGTGCAGATTGCTTAAGGGACCCAAAAATATCGAATTTTCGGTGTTTTGAGCCAGAATTTGAGATATAAACGGATACAGAAGATGCATGCACATATCGACTTTTTGAATTTAAAATATCGATTTTGAGCATGTTTTGGGTCTGTATCTTGAAAATACTCTAGCAAGGAGTAGGCATGTACAGATCGCTTCTGGGACCCAAAAATATCGAATTTTCTGGTGTTTTGAACCTGAATTATTGATATACACGGGTACAGAAGATGCATACACATATTGAGTTTGGGCACATAAAATATCGATTTTCAGCATGTTTTGGGCCTGTATTTTAAAAACACTCTAACACGGAGTATGCACGTACAGATCGCTTCTGGGACCCAAAAATATTGAATTTTCGGGTGTTCTGAGCCTGAATTTGAGATATAAACGGGTACAGAAGATGCATGCACATATCGTCTTTTTGCACCTAAAATATCAATTTTGATCATGTTTTGGGTCTGAATCTTGAAAATATTCCAGCAAGGAGTAGGCATGTACAGATCGCTTCTGGGACCCAAAAAATATCGAATTTTCGGGTGTTTTGAGCCTGAAGTTCAGATATAAACGGATACAGAAGATGCATGCACATATCGACTTTGGGCACCTAAAATATCGATTTATAGCATGTTTTAAGCCTGTATTTTAAAAATACTCTAATACGGAGTAGGCATGTACAGATCGCTTCGGGGACCCAAAAATATCGACTTTTCGGGTGTTTTGAGCGTGAATTTGAGATATAAACGGGTACAGAAGATGCATGCACATATCGACTTTTTGCACCTAAAATATCGATTTTGAGCATGTTTTGGGTCTGTATCTTGAAAACATTCTAGCAAGAAGTAGGCATGTACAGATTGCTTCTGGGACCCAAAAATATCAATTTTCGAGTGTTTTGATCCTGAATTTGGGATATAGACGGGTACAGAAGATGCATACACATATTGACTTTGGGCACCGAAAATATAGATTTTCAGCATGTTTTGTGCCTGTATTTTGAAAATACTTTAACACGGAGTAGGCATGTACAGATCGCTTCTGGGACCCATAAATATCGAATTTTCTGGTGTTTTTAGCCTGAATTTGAGATATAAACGGATACAGAAGATGCATGCACATATCGACTTTGGGCACCTAAAATATCGATTTTGAGCATGTTTTGGGCCAGTATTTTGAAAATACTCTAATATGGAGTAGGCATGTACAGATCGCTTCTGGGACCCAAAAATATCGAATTTTCGGGTGTTTTGAGCGTGAATTTGAGATATAAACGGGTACAGAAGATGCATGCACATATCGACTTTTTGCACTTAAAATATCGATTTTGAGCATGTTTTGGGCCTGTATTTTAAAAACACTCTAACACGGAGTATGCACGTACAGATCGCTTCTGGGACCCAAAAACATTGAATTTTCGGGTGTTTTGAGCCTGAATTTGAGATATAAACGGATACAGAAGATGCATGCACATATCGAATTTGGGCACCTAAAATATCGATTTTGAGCATCTTTTGGGCCTGTAATTTGAAAATACTCAAACACGGTGTAGAGATGTACAGATCGCTTCTGGGACCTAAAAATATCGAATTTTCGGGTGTTTTGAGCCTGAATTTGAGATATAAACGGATACAGAAGATGCATGCACATATCGACTTTTTGAATTTAAAATATCGATTTTGAGCATGTTTTGGGTCTGTATCTTGAAAACATTCTAGCAAGGATTAGGCATGTACAGATCGCTTCTGGGACCCAAAAATATCGAATTTTCTGGTGTTTTGAACCTGAATTATTGATATACACGGGTACAGAAGATGCATACACATATTGAGTTTGGGCACATAAAATATCGATTTTCAGCATGTTTTGGGCCTGTATTTTAAAAACACTCTAACACGGAGTATGCACGTACAGATCGCTTCTGGGACCCAAAAATATTGAATTTTCGGGTGTTCTGAGCCTGAATTTGAGATATAAACGGGTACAGAAGATGCATGCACATATCGTCTTTTTTCACCTAAAATATCAATTTTGATCATGTTTTGGGTCTGAATCTTGAAAAAATTCTAGCAAGGAGTAGGCATGTACAGATTGCTTCTGGGACCCAAAAATATCGAATTTTCGGGTGTTTTGAACCTGAATTTGGGATATAGACGGATACAGAAGATGCATGCACATATCGACTTTGGGCACCTAAAATATTGATTTTGAGCATGTTTTGGGCCTGTATTTTGAAAATACTCTAATACGGAGTAGGCATGTACAGATCGCTTCGGGGACCCAAAAATATCGACTTTTCGGGTGTTTTGAGCGTGAATTTGAGATATAAACGGGTACAGAAGATGCATGCACATATCGACTTTTTGCACCTAAAATATCGATTTTGAGCATGTTTTGGGTCTGTATCTTGAAAACATTCTAGCAAGAAGTAGGCATGTACAGATTGCTTCTAGGACCCAAAAATATCGAATTTTAGAGTGTTTTGAACCTGAATTTGGGATATAGACGGGTACAGAAGATGCATACACATATTGACTTTGGGCAGCTAAAATATCGATTTTCAGCATGTTTTAGGCCTGTATTTTGAAAATACTCTAACACGGAGTATGCATGTACAGATGGCTTTTGGGACCCAAAAATATCGAATTTTCGGGTGTTTTGAGTCAGAATTTGAGATATAAACAGGTACAGAAGATGCATGCACATATCGACTTTGGGCACACAAAATATCGATTTTGAGCATGTTTTGGGCCTGTATTTTGAAAATACTCTAACACGGTGTAGACATGTACAGATCGCTTCTGGGACACAAAAATATCCATTTTTTTGGGTGTTTTACGCCTGAATTTGAGATATAAACGGGTACCGAAGATGCATGCACATATCGACTTTGTCACCCAAAATATCGATTTTTAGTATGTTTTGGGCGTATAATTTGAAAATATTCTAGCACTGAGTAGGCATGTACAGATCGCTTCTGGGACCCAAAAATATCGACTCTTCGGGGGTTTTGAGCCATAATTTGGGATATAACCGGGTACAGAGGATGCATGCACATATCGACTTTTTTCACCTAAAATATCGATTTTGAGCATGTTTTGAGTCTGTATATTGAAAAAATTCTAGCAAGGAGTAGGCATGTACAGATCGCTTCTGGGACCCAAAAATACCGAATTTTCTGGTGTTTTGATCCTGAATTTGGGATATAGACGGGTACAGAAGATGCATACACATATTGACTTTTGGCACCGAAAATAAAGATTTTCAGCATGTTTTGTGCCTGTATTTTGAAAATACTTTAACACGGAGTAGGCATGTACAGATCGCTTCTGGGACCCATAAATATCGAATTTTCGGATGTTTTGAGCCTGAATTTGAGATATAAACGGATACAGAAGATGCATGCACATATCGACTTTGGGCACCTAAAATATCGATTTTGAGCATGTTTTCGGCCTGTATTTTGAAAATACTCTAATACGGAGTAGGCATGTACAGATCGCTTCAGGGACCCAAAAATATCGAATTTTCGGGTGTTTTAAGCGTGAATTTGAGATATAAACGGGTACAGAAGATGCATGCACATATCGACTTTTTGCACTTAAAATATCGATTTTGAGCATGTTTTGGGCCTGTATTTTAAAAACACTCTAACACGGAGTATGCACGTACAGATCGCTTCTGGGACCCAAAAACATTGAATTTTCGGGTGTTTTGAGCCTGAATTTGAGATATAAACGGATACAGAAGATGCATGCACATATCGACTTTTTGCACCTAAAATATCGATTTTAAGCATGTTTTGGGTCTGTATCTTGAAAACATTCTAGCAAGAAGTAGGCATGTACAGATTGCTTCTGGGACCCAAAAATATCGAATTTTCGAGTGTTTTGAACCTGAATTTGGGATATAGACGGGTACAGAAGATGCATACACATATTGACTTTGGGCAGCTAAAATATCGATTTTCAGCATGTTTTAGGCCTGTATTTTGAAAATACTCTAACACGGAGTATGCATGTACAGATGGCTTTTGGGACCCAAAAATATCGAATTTTCGGGTGTTTTGAGTCAGAATTTGAGATATAAACAGGTACAGAAGATGCATGCACATATCGACTTTGGGCACACAAAATATCGATTTTGAGCATGTTTTGGGCCTGTATTTTGAAAATACTCTAACACGGTGTAGACATGTACAGATCGCTTCTGGGACACAAAAACATCCATTTTTTTGGGTGTTTTACGCCTGAATTTGAGATATAAACGGGTACCGAAGATGCATGCACATATCGACTTTGTCACCCAAAATATCGATTTTTAGTATGTTTTGGGCGTATAATTTGAAAATATTCTAGCACTGAGTAGGCATGTACAAATCGCTTCTGGGACCCAAAATTTTCGAATCTTCGGGTGTTTTGAGCCAGAATTTGGGATATAACCGGGTACAGAGGATGCATGCACATATCGACTTTTTTCACCTAAAATATCGATTTTGAGCATGTCTTGGGTCTGTATATTGAAAAAATTCTAGCAAGGAGTAGGCATGTACAGATCGCTTCTGGGACCCAAAAATACCGAATTTTCTGGTGTTTTGAGCCTGAATTTGAGATATAAACGGATACAGAAGATGCATGCACATATCGACTTTGGGCACCTAAAATATCGATTTTGAGCATGTTTTGGGCCAGTATTTTGAAAATACTCTAATACGGAGTAGGCATGTACAGATCGCTTCTGGGACCCAAAAATATCGAATTTTCGGGTGTTTTGAGCGTGAATTTGAGATATAAACGGGTACAGAAGATGCATACACATATCGACTTTTTGCACTTAAAATATCGATTTTGAGCATGTTTTTGGCCTGTATTTTAAAAACACTCTAACACGGAGTATGCACGTACAGATCGCTTCTGGGACCCAAAAACATTGAATTTTCGGTTTTTTTGAGCCTGAATTTGAGATATAAACGGATACAGAAGATGCATGCACATATCGAATTTGGGCACCTAAAATATCGATTTTGAGCATCTTTTGGGCCTGTAATTTGAAAATACTCAAACACGGTGTAGAGATGTACAGATCGCTTCTGGGACCCAAAAATATCGACTTTTCGGGTGTTTTGAACCTGAATTTGAGATATAGACGGATACAGAAGATGCATGCACATATCGACTTTGGGCACCTAAAATATTGATTTTGAGCATGTTTTGGGCCTGTATTTTGAAAATACTCTACCACGGAGTTGGCATGTACAGATCGCTTCGGGGACCCAAAAATATTGAATTTTCGGGTGTTTTGAGCCTGAATTTGAGAGATAAACGTGTACAGAAGATGCATGCACATATCGACTTTTTGCACCTAAAATATCGATTTTGAGAATGTTTTGGGTCTGTATCTTGAAAACATTCTAGCAAGAAGTATGCATGTACAGATTGCTTCTGGGACACAAAATATCGAATTTTAGGAGTTTTGAGCCTGAATTTGAGATATAAACGGGTACAGAAGATGCATGCACATATCGACTTTGGGCACCTAAAATATCGATTTTGAGCATGTTTTGGGCCAGTATTTTGAAAATACTCTAATACGGAGTATGCACGTACAGATCGCTTCTGGGACCCAAAAACATTGAATTTTCGGGTGTTTTGAGCCTGAATTTAAGATATAAACGGATACAGAAGATGCATGCACATATCGAATTTGGGCACCTAAAATATCGATTTTGAGCATCTTTTGGGCCTGTAATTTGAAAATACTCAAACACGGTGTAGAGATGTACAGATCGCTTCTGGGACCCAAAAATATCGAATTTTCGGGTGTTTTGAGCCTGAATTTGAGATATAAACGGATACAGAAGATGCATGCACATATCGACTTTGGGCACCTAAAATATCGATTTATAGCATGTTTTAAGCCTGTATTTTAAAAATATTCTATCACTGAGTAGGCATGTGCAGATTGCTTAAGGGACCCAAAAATATCGAATTTTCGGTGTTTTGAGCCTGAATTTGAGATATAAACGGGTACAGAAGATGCATCCACATATCGACTTTTTGAATATAAAATATCGATTTTGAGCATGTTTTGGGTCTGTATCTTGAAAACATTCTAGCAAGGTGTAGGCATGTACAGATCGCTTCTGGGACACAAAAATATCGAATTTTCTGGTGTTTTGAACCTGAATTAGGGATATACACGGGTACAGAAGATGCATGCACATATTGAGTTTGTGCACATAAAATATCGATTTTCAGCATGTTTTGGGACTGTATTTTAAAAACACTCTAACACGGAGTATGCACGTACAGATCGCTTCTGGGACCCAAAAATATTGAATTTTCGGGAGTTCTGAGCCTGAATTTGAGATATAAACGGGTTCAGAAGATGCATGCACATATCGACTTTGGGCACCTAAAATATCAATTTTGATCATGTTTTGGGTCTGTATCTTGAAAAAATTCTAGCAAGGAGTAGGCATGTACAGATCGCTTCTGGGACCCAAAAATATCGAATTTTTGGGTGTTTTGAACCTGAATTTGAGATATAGACGGATACAGAAGATGCATGCACATATCGACTTTGGGCACCTAAAATATTGATTTTGAGCATGTTTTGGGCCTGTATTTTGAAAATACTCTACCACGGAGTTGGCATGTACAGATCGCTTCGGGGACCCAAAAATATTGAATTTTCGGGTGTTTTGAGCCTGAATTTGAGAGATAAACGTGTACTGAAGATGCATGCACATATCGACTTTTTGCACCTAAAATATCGATTTTGAGAATGTTTTGGGTCTGTATCTTGAAAACATTCTAGCAAGAAGTATGCATGTACAGATTGCTTTTGGGACACAAAATATCGAATTTTCGGAGTTTTGAGCCAGAATTTGAGATATAAACGGGTACAGAAGATGCATGCACATATCGACTTTGGGCACCCAAAATATCGATTTTAAGCATGTTTTGGGCCTGTATCTTTCAAATACTCTAACACTAAGTAGATACGTACAGATCGCTTCTGGGACCCAAATAAATCGAATTTTCGGGTGTTCTGAACCTGAATTTGAGAAATGAACGTGTACAGAAGATGCATGCACATATCGACTTTGGGCACCTAAAATATCGATTTTGAGCATGTTTTGGGCCTGTATTTTGAAAATACTCAAACACGGTGTAGACATGTACAGATCGCTTCTGGGACACAAAAATATCGATTTTTTGGGTGTTTTGAGCCTGAATTTGAGATATAAACGGGCACAGAAGATGCATGCACATATCGACTTTGGCACCCAAAATATCGATTTTTAGTATGTTTTGGGCGTATAATTTGAAAATATTCTAGCACTGAGTAGGCATGTACAGATCGCTTCTGGGACCCAAAAATATCGAATTTTCGGAGTTTTGAGCTTGAATTTGAGATATAAACGGGTACAGAAGATGCATACACATATCGACTTTTTGCACTTAAAATATCGATTTTGAGCATGTTTTTGGCCTGTATTTTAAAAACACTCTAACACGGAGTATGCACGTACAGATCGCTTCTGGGACCCAAAAACATTGAATTTTCGGGTGTTTTGAGCCTGAATTTGAGATATAAACGGATACAGAAGATGCATGCACATATCGAATTTGGGCACCTAAAATATCGATTTTGAGCATCTTTTGGGCCTGTAATTTGAAAATACTCAAACACGGTGTAGAGATGTACAGATCGCTTCTGGGACCCAAAAATATCGAATTTTCGGGTGTTTTGAGCCTGAATTTGAGATATAAACGGATACAGAAGATGCATGCACATATCGACTTTGGGCACCTAAAATATCGATTTATAGCATGTTTTAAGCCTGTATTTTAAAAATATTCTATCACTGAGTAGGCATGTGCAGATTGCTTAAGGGACCCAAAAATATCGAATTTTCGGTGTTTTGAGCCAGAATTTGAGATATAAACGGATACAGAAGATGCATGCACATATCGACTTTTTGAATTTAAAATATCGATTTTGAGCATGTTTTGGGTCTGTATCTTGAAAATACTCTAGCAAGGAGTAGGCATGTACAGATCGCTTCTGGGACCCAAAAATATCGAATTTTCTGGTGTTTTGAACCTGAATTATTGATATACACGGGTACAGAAGATGCATACACATATTGAGTTTGGGCACATAAAATATCGATTTTCAGCATGTTTTGGGCCTGTATTTTAAAAACACTCTAACACGGAGTATGCACGTACAGATCGCTTCTGGGACCCAAAAATATTGAATTTTCGGGTGTTCTGAGCCTGAATTTGAGATATAAACGGGTACAGAAGATGCATGCACATATCGTCTTTTTGCACCTAAAATATCAATTTTGATCATGTTTTGGGTCTGAATCTTGAAAATATTCCAGCAAGGAGTAGGCATGTACAGATCGCTTCTGGGACCCAAAAAATATCGAATTTTCGGGTGTTTTGAGCCTGAAGTTCAGATATAAACGGATACAGAAGATGCATGCACATATCGACTTTGGGCACCTAAAATATCGATTTATAGCATGTTTTAAGCCTGTATTTTAAAAATACTCTAATACGGAGTAGGCATGTACAGATCGCTTCGGGGACCCAAAAATATCGACTTTTCGGGTGTTTTGAGCGTGAATTTGAGATATAAACGGGTACAGAAGATGCATGCACATATCGACTTTTTGCACCTAAAATATCGATTTTGAGCATGTTTTGGGTCTGTATCTTGAAAACATTCTAGCAAGAAGTAGGCATGTACAGATTGCTTCTGGGACCCAAAAATATCAATTTTCGAGTGTTTTGATCCTGAATTTGGGATATAGACGGGTACAGAAGATGCATACACATATTGACTTTGGGCACCGAAAATATAGATTTTCAGCATGTTTTGTGCCTGTATTTTGAAAATACTTTAACACGGAGTAGGCATGTACAGATCGCTTCTGGGACCCATAAATATCGAATTTTCTGGTGTTTTTAGCCTGAATTTGAGATATAAACGGATACAGAAGATGCATGCACATATCGACTTTGGGCACCTAAAATATCGATTTTGAGCATGTTTTGGGCCAGTATTTTGAAAATACTCTAATATGGAGTAGGCATGTACAGATCGCTTCTGGGACCCAAAAATATCGAATTTTCGGGTGTTTTGAGCGTGAATTTGAGATATAAACGGGTACAGAAGATGCATGCACATATCGACTTTTTGCACTTAAAATATCGATTTTGAGCATGTTTTGGGCCTGTATTTTAAAAACACTCTAACACGGAGTATGCACGTACAGATCGCTTCTGGGACCCAAAAACATTGAATTTTCGGGTGTTTTGAGCCTGAATTTGAGATATAAACGGATACAGAAGATGCATGCACATATCGAATTTGGGCACCTAAAATATCGATTTTGAGCATCTTTTGGGCCTGTAATTTGAAAATACTCAAACACGGTGTAGAGATGTACAGATCGCTTCTGGGACCTAAAAATATCGAATTTTCGGGTGTTTTGAGCCTGAATTTGAGATATAAACGGATACAGAAGATGCATGCACATATCGACTTTTTGAATTTAAAATATCGATTTTGAGCATGTTTTGGGTCTGTATCTTGAAAACATTCTAGCAAGGATTAGGCATGTACAGATCGCTTCTGGGACCCAAAAATATCGAATTTTCTGGTGTTTTGAACCTGAATTATTGATATACACGGGTACAGAAGATGCATACACATATTGAGTTTGGGCACATAAAATATCGATTTTCAGCATGTTTTGGGCCTGTATTTTAAAAACACTCTAACACGGAGTATGCACGTACAGATCGCTTCTGGGACCCAAAAATATTGAATTTTCGGGTGTTCTGAGCCTGAATTTGAGATATAAACGGGTACAGAAGATGCATGCACATATCGTCTTTTTTCACCTAAAATATCAATTTTGATCATGTTTTGGGTCTGAATCTTGAAAAAATTCTAGCAAGGAGTAGGCATGTACAGATTGCTTCTGGGACCCAAAAATATCGAATTTTCGGGTGTTTTGAACCTGAATTTGGGATATAGACGGATACAGAAGATGCATGCACATATCGACTTTGGGCACCTAAAATATTGATTTTGAGCATGTTTTGGGCCTGTATTTTGAAAATACTCTAATACGGAGTAGGCATGTACAGATCGCTTCGGGGACCCAAAAATATCGACTTTTCGGGTGTTTTGAGCGTGAATTTGAGATATAAACGGGTACAGAAGATGCATGCACATATCGACTTTTTGCACCTAAAATATCGATTTTGAGCATGTTTTGGGTCTGTATCTTGAAAACATTCTAGCAAGAAGTAGGCATGTACAGATTGCTTCTAGGACCCAAAAATATCGAATTTTAGAGTGTTTTGAACCTGAATTTGGGATATAGACGGGTACAGAAGATGCATACACATATTGACTTTGGGCAGCTAAAATATCGATTTTCAGCATGTTTTAGGCCTGTATTTTGAAAATACTCTAACACGGAGTATGCATGTACAGATGGCTTTTGGGACCCAAAAATATCGAATTTTCGGGTGTTTTGAGTCAGAATTTGAGATATAAACAGGTACAGAAGATGCATGCACATATCGACTTTGGGCACACAAAATATCGATTTTGAGCATGTTTTGGGCCTGTATTTTGAAAATACTCTAACACGGTGTAGACATGTACAGATCGCTTCTGGGACACAAAAATATCCATTTTTTTGGGTGTTTTACGCCTGAATTTGAGATATAAACGGGTACCGAAGATGCATGCACATATCGACTTTGTCACCCAAAATATCGATTTTTAGTATGTTTTGGGCGTATAATTTGAAAATATTCTAGCACTGAGTAGGCATGTACAGATCGCTTCTGGGACCCAAAAATATCGACTCTTCGGGGGTTTTGAGCCATAATTTGGGATATAACCGGGTACAGAGGATGCATGCACATATCGACTTTTTTCACCTAAAATATCGATTTTGAGCATGTTTTGAGTCTGTATATTGAAAAAATTCTAGCAAGGAGTAGGCATGTACAGATCGCTTCTGGGACCCAAAAATACCGAATTTTCTGGTGTTTTGATCCTGAATTTGGGATATAGACGGGTACAGAAGATGCATACACATATTGACTTTTGGCACCGAAAATAAAGATTTTCAGCATGTTTTGTGCCTGTATTTTGAAAATACTTTAACACGGAGTAGGCATGTACAGATCGCTTCTGGGACCCATAAATATCGAATTTTCGGATGTTTTGAGCCTGAATTTGAGATATAAACGGATACAGAAGATGCATGCACATATCGACTTTGGGCACCTAAAATATCGATTTTGAGCATGTTTTCGGCCTGTATTTTGAAAATACTCTAATACGGAGTAGGCATGTACAGATCGCTTCAGGGACCCAAAAATATCGAATTTTCGGGTGTTTTAAGCGTGAATTTGAGATATAAACGGGTACAGAAGATGCATGCACATATCGACTTTTTGCACTTAAAATATCGATTTTGAGCATGTTTTGGGCCTGTATTTTAAAAACACTCTAACACGGAGTATGCACGTACAGATCGCTTCTGGGACCCAAAAACATTGAATTTTCGGGTGTTTTGAGCCTGAATTTGAGATATAAACGGATACAGAAGATGCATGCACATATCGACTTTTTGCACCTAAAATATCGATTTTAAGCATGTTTTGGGTCTGTATCTTGAAAACATTCTAGCAAGAAGTAGGCATGTACAGATTGCTTCTGGGACCCAAAAATATCGAATTTTCGAGTGTTTTGAACCTGAATTTGGGATATAGACGGGTACAGAAGATGCATACACATATTGACTTTGGGCAGCTAAAATATCGATTTTCAGCATGTTTTAGGCCTGTATTTTGAAAATACTCTAACACGGAGTATGCATGTACAGATGGCTTTTGGGACCCAAAAATATCGAATTTTCGGGTGTTTTGAGTCAGAATTTGAGATATAAACAGGTACAGAAGATGCATGCACATATCGACTTTGGGCACACAAAATATCGATTTTGAGCATGTTTTGGGCCTGTATTTTGAAAATACTCTAACACGGTGTAGACATGTACAGATCGCTTCTGGGACACAAAAACATCCATTTTTTTGGGTGTTTTACGCCTGAATTTGAGATATAAACGGGTACCGAAGATGCATGCACATATCGACTTTGTCACCCAAAATATCGATTTTTAGTATGTTTTGGGCGTATAATTTGAAAATATTCTAGCACTGAGTAGGCATGTACAAATCGCTTCTGGGACCCAAAATTTTCGAATCTTCGGGTGTTTTGAGCCAGAATTTGGGATATAACCGGGTACAGAGGATGCATGCACATATCGACTTTTTTCACCTAAAATATCGATTTTGAGCATGTCTTGGGTCTGTATATTGAAAAAATTCTAGCAAGGAGTAGGCATGTACAGATCGCTTCTGGGACCCAAAAATACCGAATTTTCTGGTGTTTTGAGCCTGAATTTGAGATATAAACGGATACAGAAGATGCATGCACATATCGACTTTGGGCACCTAAAATATCGATTTTGAGCATGTTTTGGGCCAGTATTTTGAAAATACTCTAATACGGAGTAGGCATGTACAGATCGCTTCTGGGACAAAAAAATATCGAATTTTCGGGTGTTTTGAGCGTGAATTTGAGATATAAACGGGTACAGAAGATGCATACACATATCGACTTTTTGCACTTAAAATATCGATTTTGAGCATGTTTTTGGCCTGTATTTTAAAAACACTCTAACACGGAGTATGCACGTACAGATCGCTTCTGGGACCCAAAAACATTGAATTTTCGGTTTTTTTGAGCCTGAATTTGAGATATAAACGGATACAGAAGATGCATGCACATATCGAATTTGGGCACCTAAAATATCGATTTTGAGCATCTTTTGGGCCTGTAATTTGAAAATACTCAAACACGGTGTAGAGATGTACAGATCGCTTCTGGGACCCAAAAATATCGACTTTTCGGGTGTTTTGAACCTGAATTTGAGATATAGACGGATACAGAAGATGCATGCACATATCGACTTTGGGCACCTAAAATATTGATTTTGAGCATGTTTTGGGCCTGTATTTTGAAAATACTCTACCACGGAGTTGGCATGTACAGATCGCTTCGGGGACCCAAAAATATTGAATTTTCGGGTGTTTTGAGCCTGAATTTGAGAGATAAACGTGTACAGAAGATGCATGCACATATCGACTTTTTGCACCTAAAATATCGATTTTGAGAATGTTTTGGGTCTGTATCTTGAAAACATTCTAGCAAGAAGTATGCATGTACAGATTGCTTCTGGGACACAAAATATCGAATTTTAGGAGTTTTGAGCCTGAATTTGAGATATAAACGGGTACAGAAGATGCATGCACATATCGACTTTGGGCACCTAAAATATCGATTTTGAGCATGTTTTGGGCCAGTATTTTGAAAATACTCTAATACGGAGTATGCACGTACAGATCGCTTCTGGGACCCAAAAACATTGAATTTTCGGGTGTTTTGAGCCTGAATTTAAGATATAAACGGATACAGAAGATGCATGCACATATCGAATTTGGGCACCTAAAATATCGATTTTGAGCATCTTTTGGGCCTGTAATTTGAAAATACTCAAACACGGTGTAGAGATGTACAGATCGCTTCTGGGACCCAAAAATATCGAATTTTCGGGTGTTTTGAGCCTGAATTTGAGATATAAACGGATACAGAAGATGCATGCACATATCGACTTTGGGCACCTAAAATATCGATTTATAGCATGTTTTAAGCCTGTATTTTAAAAATATTCTATCACTGAGTAGGCATGTGCAGATTGCTTAAGGGACCCAAAAATATCGAATTTTCGGTGTTTTGAGCCTGAATTTGAGATATAAACGGGTACAGAAGATGCATCCACATATCGACTTTTTGAATTTAAAATATCGATTTTGAGCATGTTTTGGGTCTGTATCTTGAAAACATTCTAGCAAGGTGTAGGCATGTACAGATCGCTTCTGGGACACAAAAATATCGAATTTTCTGGTGTTTTGAACCTGAATTAGGGATATACACGGGTACAGAAGATGCATGCACATATTGAGTTTGTGCACATAAAATATCGATTTTCAGCATGTTTTGGGACTGTATTTTAAAAACACTCTAACACGGAGTATGCACGTACAGATCGCTTCTGGGACCCAAAAATATTGAATTTTCGGGAGTTCTGAGCCTGAATTTGAGATATAAACGGGTTCAGAAGATGCATGCACATATCGACTTTGGGCACCCAAAATATCGATTTTAAGCATGTTTTGGGCCTGTATCTTTCAAATACTCTAACACTAAGTAGATACGTACAGATCGCTTCTGGGACCCAAATAAATCGAATTTTCGGGTGTTCTGAACCTGAATTTGAGAAATGAACGTGTACAGAAGATGCATGCACATATCGACTTTGGGCACCTAAAATATCGATTTTGAGCATGTTTTGGGCCTGTATTTTGAAAATACTCAAACACGGTGTAGACATGTACAGATCGCTTCTGGGACACAAAAATATCGATTTTTTGGGTGTTTTGAGCCTGAATTTGAGATATAAACGGGCACAGAAGATGCATGCACATATCGACTTTGGCACCCAAAATATCGATTTTTAGTATGTTTTGGGCGTATAATTTGAAAATATTCTAGCACTGAGTAGGCATGTACAGATCGCTTCTGGGACCCAAAAATATCGAATTTTCGGAGTTTTGAGCTTGAATTTGAGATATAACCGGGTACAGAGGAAGCATACACATATCGACTTTTTGCACCTAAAATATCGATTTTGAGCTTGTTTTGGGTCTGTATCTTGAAAACATTCTAGCAAAGAGTAGGCATGTACATATCGCTTCTGGGACCCAAAAATATCGAATTTTCTGGTGTTATGAACCAGAATTAGGGATATACACGGGTACAGAAGATGCATTCACATATCGAATTTGGGCACCTAAAATATCGATTTTGAGCATGTTTTGGCCCTGTATTTTGACAATACTCTAACACGGAGTAGGCATGTACAGATCGCTTAGGGAACCCAAATAAATCGAATTTTCGGGTGTTCTGAGCCTGAATTTGAGATATGAACAGGTACAGAAGATGCATGCACATATCGACTTTTTGCACCTAAAATATCGATTTTGATCATGTTTTGGGTCTGTATCTTGAAAAAATTCTAGTAAGGAGTAGGCATGTACAGATCGCTTCTGGGACCCAAAAATATCGAATTTTAGGGTGTTTTGAACTTGAATTTGGGAAATAGACGGATACAGAAGATGCATGCACATATCGACTTTGGGCACCTAAAATATCGATTTTGAGCATGTTTTGGGCCAGTATTTTGACAATACTCTAACACGGAGTAGGCATGTACAGATCGCTTCGGGAACCCAAAAATATCGAATTTTCGGGGGTTTTGAGCCTGAATTTGAGATATAAACGGGTACAGAAGATGCATGCACATTTCGACTTTTTGCACCTAAAATATCGATTTTGAGCATGTTTTGGGTCTGTATCTTGAAAACATTCTAGCAAGAAGTAGGCATGTACAGATTGCTTCTGGGACCCAAAAATATCGAATTTTTTATTGTGTTTTGAACCTGAATTTGGGATATAGACGGGTACAGAAGATGCATACACATATTGACTTTGGGCAGCTAAAATATCGATTTTCAGCATGTTTTAGGCCTGTATTTTGAAAATACCCTAACACGGAGTATGCATGTACACATTGCTTTTGGTACCCAAAAATATCGAATATTCGGTTGTTTAGAGTTTGAATTGAATTTGAGATATAAACGGGTACAGAAGATGCATGCACATATCGACTTTGGGCACCCAAAACATCGATTTTGAACATGTTTTGGGCCTGTACCTTTAAAATACTCTAACACTGAGTAGACACGTACAGATCGCTTCTGGGACCAAATAAATCGAATTTTCGGGTTTTCTGAGCCTGAATTTGAGATATGAACAGGTACAGAAGATGCATGCACATATCGACTTTGGCACCTAAAATATCGATTTTGAGCATATTTTGGGCCTGTATTTTGAAAATACTCTAACACGGTGTAGACATGTACAGATCGCTTCTGGGACACAAAAATATCGATTTTTTGGGTTTTTTGAAACTGAATTTGAGATATAAACGGGTACAGAAGATGCATGCTCATAACGACTTTGGCACCCAAAATATCGATTTTTAGTATGTTTTGGGCGTATAATTTGAAAATATTCTAGCACTGAGTAGGCATGTACAGATCGCTTCTGGGACCCAAAAATATCGAATTTTCGGGGGTTTTGAGCCTGGGGATATAACCGGGTACAGAGGATGCATGCACATATCGACTTTTTGCACCTAAAATATCGATTTTGAGCATGTTTTGGGCCTGTATTTTAAAAATACATTAACACGGAATAGGCATGTACAGATCGCTTCTGGGACCCAAAAATATCGAATTTTCGAGTGTTTTGAGCCTGAATTTGAGATATAAACGGATTCAGAAGATGCATGCACATATCGACTTTGGGCACCTAAAATATTGATTTTGAGCATGTTTTGGGCCTGTATTTTGAAAATACTCTAACACGGAGTAGACACGTACAGATTGCTTCTGGGACACAAAAATATCGATTTTTCGGGTGTTTTGAGCCTGAATTTGAGATATAAACGGGTACAGAAGATGCATGCACATATCGACTTTTTGCACTTAAAATATCGATTTTGAGCATATTTTGGGTCTGTATCTTGAAAACATTCTAGCAAGGAGTAGGCATGTACAGATCGCTTCTGGGACCCAAAAATATCGAATTTTCTGGTGTTATGAACCAGTATTAGGGATATACACGGGTACAGAAGATTTATAAACATATTGACTTTGGGCACCTAAAATATAGATTTTCAGCATGTTTTGGGCCTGTATTTGGAAAATACTTTAACACGGAGTAGGCATGTACAGATCGCTTCTGGTAACCAAAAATATCGAATTTTCTGGTGTTTTGAACTTGAATTAGGGATATACACGGGTACAGAAGATGCATACACATATTGACTTTGGGCACATAAAATATCGATTTTTAGCATGTTTTGGGCCTGTATTTTAAAAACACTCTAACACGGAGTATGCACGTACAGATCGCTTCTGGGACCCAAAAATATTGAATTTTCGGATGTTTTGAGCCTGAATTTGCGATATAAACGGGTACAGAAGATGCATGCACATATCGACTTTGGGCACCTAAAATATCGATTTTTAGTATATTTTAGGCCTGTATTTAAAAAATACTCTAACACGGAGTAGACATGTACAGATCGCTTCTGGGACCCAAAAATATCGAATTTTCGGGTGTTTTGAGCCTGAATTTGAGATATAAACGGGTACAGAAGATGCATGCACATATTGACTTTTTGCACTTAAAATATTGATTTTGAGCATGTTTTGGGTTTTGTATCTTGAAAATACTCAAACACGGTGTAGACATGTACAAATCGCTTCTGGGACACAAAAATATCGATTTTTTGGGTGTTTTGAGCCTGAAATTGAGATATAAACGGGTACAGAAGATGCATGCACATATCGACTTTGGCACCCAAAATATCGATTTTTAGTATGTTTTGGGCGTATAATTTGAAAATATTCTAGCACTGAGTAGACATGTACAGATCGCTTCTGGAACCCAAAAATATCGAATTTTCTGGTGTTATGAACCAGAATTAGGGATATACACGGGTACAGAAGATGCATACACATATTGACTTTGGGCACATAAAATATCGATTTTAAGCATGTTTTGGGCCTGTATTTTAAAAACACTCTAACACGGAGTAGACACGTACAGATCGCTTATGTGACCCGAAAACATTGAATTTTCGGATGTTTTGAGCCTGAATTTGAGATATAAACGGGTACAGAAGATGCATGCACATATCGACTTTGGGCACCTAAAATATCGATTTTAAGCATGTTTTGGGCCTGTATTTTGAAAATACTCTAACACGGAGTAGACATGTACAGATTGCTTCTGGGACACAAAAATATCGATTTTTTGGGTGTTTTGAGCCTGAATTTGAGATATAAACGGGTACAGAAGATGCATGCACATATCGACTTTGGGCACCTAAAATATCGATTTTCAGCATGTTTTGGGCCTGTATTTTGAAAATACTCGAACTCGGAGTAGGCATGTAGTGATCGCTTCTGGGACACAAAAATATTGATTTTTTGGGTGTTTTGAGCCTGAATTTGAGATATAAACGGGTACAGAAGATGCATGCACATATCGACATTGGACACCTAAAATATCGATTTATATCATGTTTTAAGCCTGTATTTTAAAAACATTCTAGCACTGAGTAGGCATGTGCAGATTGCTTAAGGGACCCAAAAATATCGAATTTTCGGAGTTTTGAGCCTGAATTTGAGATATAAACGGGTACAGAAGATGAATGCACATATCGACTTTTTACACTTAAAATATCGATTTTGACAGGTTTTAGGTCTGTATCTTGAAAACATTCTAGCAAGAAGTAGGCATGTACAGATCGCTTCTGGTAACTAAAAATATCGAATTTTCTGGTGTTTTGAACCTGAATTAGGGATATACACGGGTACAGAAGATGCATACACATATTGACTTTGGGCACATAAAATATCGATTTTTAGCATGTTTTGGGCCTGTATTTTAAAAACACTCTAACACGGAGTATGCACGTACAGATCGTTTATGTGACCCGAAAACATTGAATTTTCGGATGTTTTGAGCCTGAATTTGAGATATAAACGGGTACAGAAGATGCATGCACATATCGACTTTGGGCAACTAAAATATCGATTTTAAGCATGTTTTGGACCTGCATTTTGAAATTACTCTAACACGGTGTAGACATGTACAGATCTCTTCTGGGACCCAAAAATATCGAATTTTCTGGTGTTTTGAGCCTGAATTTGAGATATAAACGGGTACAGAAGATTCATGCACATATTGACTTTGGGCACCTAAAATATAGATTTTCAGCATGTTTTGGGCCTGTATTTTGAAAATACTTTAACATGGAGTAGGCATGTACAGATCTCTTCTGGGACCCAAAAATATCGAATTTTCTGGTGTTTTGAGCCTGAATTTGAGATATAAACGGATACAGAAGATGCATGCACATATCGACTTTGGGACCCTAAAATATCGATTTTGAGCATGTTTTGGGCATGTATTTTGAAAATACTCTAACACGGAGTAGGCATGTACAGATCGCTTCGGGGACCCAAAAATATCGAATTTTCGGATGTTTTGAGCCAGAATTTCGGATATAACCGGTTACAGAGGATGAATGCACATATCGACTTTTTGCACCTATAATATCGATTTTGAGCATGTTTTGGGTCTGTATCTTGAAAACATTCTAGCAAGGAGTAGGCATGTACAGATCGCTTCTGGGACCCAAAAATATCGAATTTTTGGGTGTTTTGAACCTGAATTTAGGATACAGACGGGTACAGAAGATGCATACACATATTGACTTTGGGCACCTAAAATATCGATTTTGAGCATGTTTTGGGCCTGTATTTTGAAAATACTTTAACACGGAGTAGGCATGTACAGATCGCTTCTGGGACCCCAAAATATCGAATTTTCGGGTGTTTTGAGCCTGAATTTGAGATATAAACGGATACAGAAGATGCATTCACATATCCACTTTGGGCACCTAAAATATCGATTTTGAGCATGTTTTGGGCCTGCATTTTGGAAATATTCTAACACGGAGTAGGCATGTACAGATCGCTTCTGGGACACAAAAAGATCAATTTTTTGGGTGTTTTGAGACTGAATTTGAGATATAAACGTGTACAGAAGATGCATGCACATATTGACATTGGACACCTAAAATATCGATTTATAGCATGTTTTAAGCCTGTATTTTAAAAACATTCTAGCACTGAGTAGGCATGTGCAGATTGCTTAAGGGACCCAAAAATATCGAATTTTCGGATTTTTGAGCCTGAATTTGAGATATAAACGGGTACAGAAGATGCATGCACATATCGACTTTGGACACCTAAAATATCGATTTTTAGTATGTTTTCGGCCTCTATTTTGAACACATTCTAGCACTGAGTATGCATGTACAGATCGCTTAAGGGACCCAAAGATATGGAATTTTCGAGTGTTTTGAGCCTGAATTTGAGATATAGACGGGTACAGAAGATGCATGCACATATCGACTCTTTGCACCTAAAATATCGATTTTGATCATGTTTTGGGTCTGTATCTTGAGAAAATTCTAGCAAGGAGTAGGCATATACAGATCGCTTCTAGGACCCCAAAATATCGAATTTATAGGTGTTTTGAAACTGAATTTGGGATATAGGCGGATACAGAAGATGCATGCACATATCGACTTTAGGCACCTAAAATATCGATTTTGAGCATGTTTTGGGCCTGTATTTTGAAAATACTCTAACACGGAGTAGGCATGTACAGATCGCTTCGGAGACCCAAAAATATCGAATTTTCTTGTGTTTTGAGCCTGAATTTGAGATATAAACGGGTACAGAAGATGCATACACATATTGACTTTGGGCACCTAAAATATCGATTTTCAGCATGTTTTGGGCCTGTATTTTGAAAATACTTAACACGGAGTAGGCATGAACAGATCGCTTTTGGGACCCAAAAATATTGAATTTTTGGGTGTTTTGAGCCTGAATTTGAGATATAAACGGGTACAGAAGATGCATGCACATATCGACTTTTGCAGCCAAAATATTGATTTTTAGTATGTTTTGGGCCTATATTTTGAAAATATTCTAGCACTGAGTAGGCATGTACAGATCGCTCCTGGGATTCAAAAATATTGAATTTTCGGGTGTTTTGAGCCTGAATTTGAGATATAAACGGGTACTGAAGATGCATGCACATATCGACTTTGGGCACCTAAAATATCGATTACAGCATGTTTTGGGGATATATTTTGAAAATATTCTAGCACTGAGAAGGCATGTACAGATCGCTTTTGGGACCCAAAAATATCGAATTTTCGGATGTTTTGAGCCTGAATTTGGGATATAACCGTGTACAGAGTATGCATGCACATATCGACTTTTTGCACCTAAAATATCGATTTTGAGCATGTTTTGGGTTTGTATCTTGAAAACATTCTATCAAGGAGTAGGCATGTACAGGTCGCTTTTGGGACCCAAAAATATCGAATTTTCGGGTGTTTTGAGCATGAATTTGAGATATAAACGGGTACAGAAGATGCATGCACATATCGACTTTGGACACCTAAAATATCGATTTATAGCATGTTTTAAGCCACTATTTTAAAAACATTCTAGCACTGAGTAGGCATGTGCAGATCGCTTAAGGGACCCAAAAGTATCGAATTTTCGGAGTTTTGAGCCTGAATTTGAGATATAAACGGGTACAGAATATGCATGCACATATCGACTTTGGACACCTAAAATATCGGTTTTTAGCATGTTTTGTGCCTACATTTTGAAAACATTCTATCACTGAGTATGCATGTACAGATCGCTTAAGTGACCCAAAAATATGGAATTTTCGGTTGTTTTGAGCTTGCATTTGAGATATAAACGGGTACAGAAGATGCATCCACATATCGACTTTGGGCACCTAAAATATCGATTTTGAGCATGTTTTGGGCCTGTATTTTGAAAATACTCTAACCCGGAGTAGGCATGTACAGATCGCTTCTGGAACCCTAAAATATCGAATTTTCCGGTGTTTTGAGCCTGAATTTGGGATATAAACTGGTACAGAAGATGTATACACATATTGACTTTGGGCACCCAAAATACCGGTTCTCTTAATGTTTTGGGCCTGTATTTGAAAATGCTCTAACACGGAGTAGGCATGTACAGATCGCTTCTGGGACCCAAAAATATCGAATTTTTGGGCGTTTTGAGCCTGAATTTGAGATATAAACGGGTACAGAAGATGCATCCACATATCGACTTTGGACACCTAAAATATCGATTTTTAGCATGTTTTGAGCCTATATTTTGAAAACATTCTCGCACTGAGTAGGCATGTACAGATCGTTTCTGGGACCCAAAAATATTTAATATTTGGGTGTTTTGAGCCTGAATTTGAGATATTAACGGGTACAGAAGATGCATGCACATATCGACTTTTTGCACCTAATATATCGATTTTGAGCATGTTTTTGGTCTGTATCTTGAAAACATTTTAGCAAGGAGTAGGCATGTACAGATTGCATTTGGGACCCAAAAATATCGAATTTTCGGGTGTTTTGAGCCTGAATTTGAAATATAAACGTGTACAGAAGATGCTTGCTCATATGGACTTCGGGCACCTAAAATATCGATTTTTAGCATGTTTTGGGACTATATGTTGAAAATATTCTAGCACTGAGTAGGCATGTATAGATCGCTTCTGGGACAAAAAAATATCGAATTTTCGGATGTTTCAAGCCTGAATTTGGGATATAAACGGGTACAGAAGATACATACACATATTGACATTGGGCAAGTAAAATATCGGTTTTCTTCATGTTTTGGGCCTGTATTTTAAAAATACTCTAACATGGAGTAGGCATGTACAGATCGCTACAGGGACACAAAAATATCGAATTTTCTAGTGTTTTGAGCATGAATTTGAGATATAAACGAGTACAGAAGATGCATGCACATATCGACTTTGTTCACCAAAAATATCGATTTTTATCATGTTTTGGGCCTGTATTTTTAAAACATTCTCTAACACGGAGTAGACATGTACAGATCGCTTCTGGGACCCAAAAATTTCGAATTTTCGGGTGTTTTGAACCTGAATTTGGGATATAAACGGGTACAAAAGATGTATGCACATATCGACTTTGGACACCTAAAATATTGATATTTAGCATGTTTTAAGCCTATATTTTAAAACATTCTAGCACTGAGTAGACAAGTACAGATCGCTTCGGGGACCCAAGAATATTGAATTTTTGGGTGTTTTGAGCCTGAATTTGAGATATAAACGGGTACAGAAGATGCATGCACATATCGAGTTTGGGCACCAAAAATATCGATTTTTATCATGTTTTGGGCCTGTATTTTAAAAACACTCTAACACGGAGTATGCATGTACAGATCGCTTCTGGGACACAAAATATCTAATTTTCGGAGTTTTGAGCCTGAATTTGAGATATAAACGGGTACAGAAGATGCATGCACATATCGACTTTGGACACCTAAAATATTGATATTTAGCATGTTTTAAGCCTATATTTTAAAACATTCTAGCACTGAGTAGACAAGTACAGATCGCTTCGGGGACCCAAGAATATTGAATTTTGGGGTGTTTTGAGCCTGAATTTGAGATATAAACGGGTACAGAAGATGCATGCACATATCGAGTTTGGGCACCTAAAATATCGATTTTCAGCATGTTTTGGGCCTGTATTTTAAAAACACTCTAACACGGAGTATGCATGTACAGATCGCTTCTGGGACACAAAATATCTAATTTTCGGAGTTTTGAGCCTGAATTTGAGATATAAACGGGTACAGAAGATGCATGCACATATCGACTTTGGGCAGGCGTGGCTGAGTGGATAGAGTGACGGACTGCAAATGGCAAGGGCCCTAGTTCGAGTCCACGAGAAAACGTCTGGGATTTTTTCGGGGTGATCTGATGGGTCCAGCTGTTCGTCAACTATACCCTGGCTACGCTGACACGTCAAGAAAATACCCCCTACATCGTCGTCAACTCACAACATAGAAGATGTCCGACCATATTCCAAGATGCTGTGAGAGACGGTATAGCTTCTCTCTCATGATAGTGACGTGTTTAAATAAGGTGTCGTCATCTAGTGGGACAGAAGAGAAGCTACGGTACCAACATCACCACGAAGCTCCACTGTCTCATCTGGTGCGACACACAATAATCTCGGGGCCTCGCAAGAGTCACGGGCTACTGACAGCCTACAGTCCCGAGGTTGAGGTATAGAAAAAAAAATAAATAAAATAAAAAAATTGACTATGAGCAGCTAAAATATCGATTTTCAGCATGTTTTGGGCATGTATTTTGAAAAAACTTAAACACGGAGTAGGCATATACAGATTGCATCTAGGACCCAAAAACATCGAAATTTCGGGTGTTTTGAGCCTAAATTTGAGATATAAACTGGTACAGAACATCCATGCACATATCAACTTGGGACACCTAAAATATCGATTTTTAGCATGTTTTGAGCCTATATTTTGCAAACATTCTAGCACTGAGTAGGCATGTACAGATCTCTTCTTGGACCCAAAAATATCGAATTTTCGGGTGTTTTGAGCCTGAATTTGAGATATAAACTGGTACAGAACATCCATGCACATAACGACATTGGGCATCTAAAATATCGATTTTTAGCATGTTTTGGGTCTGTATCTTGAAAACATTCTAGCAAGAAGTAGGGATGTACAGATCGCTTCTGGAACACAAAAATACCGAATTTAAGGGTGTTTTCAGCCTGAATTTGAGATGTAAACGAGTACAGAAGATGCATACACATATCGACTTGGGACACCTAAAATATAAATTTTTAGCATGTTTTAAACCTATATTTAAAAAACATTCTAGCACAGAGTAAACATGTACAGATCGCTTCTGGAACTTAAAACTATTGAATATTCGGGTGTTTTGAGCCTGAATTTGAGATGTAAACCGGTACTGAAGATACATGCACATATCGACTTTTTGCACATAAAATATCGATTTTAAGCTTGTTTTGGGTCTGTATCTTGAAAACATTCTAGCAAGAAGTACGCATGTACAGATCGCTTCTGGGACCCAAAAATACCGAATTTTCGGGTGTTTTGAGCCTGAATTTGAGATATAAACGGGTGCATAAGATTCATGCACATATTGACTATGGGCAGCTAAAATATCGATTTTCAGCATGTTTTGGGCATGTATTTTGAAAATACTTAAACACGGAGTAGGCATATACAGATTGCATCTAAAACCAAAAAATATCGAATTTTTGGGTGTTTTGAGCCTGAATTTGATATATAAACGGGTACTGAATAAGCATGCACATATCGACTTTTTGCACCTAAAATATCGATTTTGGGCATGTTATGGGTCTGTATCTTGAAAACATTTTAGCGTGGAGTAGGTATATACAGGTCACTTCTGGGACCAAAAAATATCGAATTTTCGGGTGTTTTGAGCCTGAATTTGAGATATAAACGAGTACAGAAGATGCATGCACATATCGACTTGGGACACCGAAAATATAAATTTTTAGCATGTTTTAAACCTATATTTTAAAAACATTCTAGCACTGAGTAGACATGTACAGATCGCTTCTGGAACCTAAAACTATTGAATATTGGGGTGTTTTGAGCCTGAATTTGAGATATAAACCGGTAATGAAGATACATGCACATATCGACTTTTTGCCCCTAAATTATCGATTTTGAGCAAGTTTTGGGTCTGTATCTTGAAAACATTCAAGCAAGTAGTAGGCATGTACAGATTGCTTCTGGAACCCAAAAATATCGAAATTTCGGGTGTTTTAAGCCTGAATTTGAAATATAAAAATCGCGTACAGAAGATGCATGCACATATAGACTTTGGGCACCTAAAATATCGATTTTGAGCATGTTTTGGACCTGTATTTTTAAAATACTCTAACACGGAGTAGGCATGTACATATTGTTATTCCTTCCTAAAAATATCGAATTTTTGGGTGTTTTGAGCCTATATTTGAGATATAAACTGGTACAGAATATCTATGCACACATCGACTTGGGACACCTAAAATATCGATTGTCAGCATGTTTTATGGCCTGTATTTTTAAAGTACTCTAACACTGAGTGTGCATGTATACCAGATCGCTTCTGGGACCCAAAAATACCGAATTTTCGGGTGTTTAGAGCCTGAATTTAAGATATAAACGGGTACAGAAGATGCATGCACATAATGACTATGGGCACATAAAATATCGATTTTTAGCATGTATTGGGCTTTTATTTTGAAAATATTCTAGCACTGAGTAGACATGCACAGATCGCTTCTGGGACCCAAAAATACCGAATTTTTGGGAGTTTTGAACCTGAATTTGAGATATAAACGGGTACAGTACAGAAGATGCATGCACATATCGACATTGGGCATCTAAAATATCGATTTTTAGCATGTTTTAGGTCTGTATCTTGAAAACATTCTAGCATTGCGTAGGCATGTACAGATCGCTTCTGTGACCCAAAAATATCGAATTTTCGGGTGTTTAGAGACTGAATTTAAGATATAAACGGGTACGGAAGATGCATGCACATATTGACTAAGGGCAGCTAAAATATCAATTTTAAGCATGTTTTGGGCATGTATTTTGAAAATACTTAAACACGGAGTAGGCATATACAGATTGCATCTAAAACCCAAAAATATCGAATTTTCGGGTGTTTTGAGCCTGAATTTGAGATATAAACGGGTACTGAATATGCATGCACATATCGACTTTTTGCACCTAAAATATCGATTTTGGGCATGTTTTGGGTCTGTATCTTGAAAACATTCTAGCGTGGAGTAGGTATATACAGGTCGCTTCTGGGACCAAAAAATATCGAATTTTCGCGTGTTTTAAGCCTGAATTTGAGATATAAACGAGTACAGAAGATGCATGCACATATCGACTTGGGACACCTAAAATATAAATTTTTAGCATGTTTTAAACCTATATTTTAAAAACATTCTAGCACTGAGTAGACATGTACAGATCGGTTCTGGAACCTACAACTATTAAATATTGGGGTGTTTTGAGCTTGAATTTGAGATATAAACCGGTACTGAAGATACATGCACATATCGACTTTTTGCTCCTAAATTATCGATTTTGAGCATGTTTTGGGTCTGTATCTTGAAAACATTCAAGCAAGGAGTAGGCATGTACAGATTGCTTCTAGGATCCAAAAATATCGAATTTTCGGGTGTTTTGAGCCTGAATTTGAAATATAAAAAACGCGTACGGAAGATGAATGCACATATCGACTTTGGGCACCCAAAATATTTATTTTGAGCATGTTTTGGACCTGTATTTTGAAAATACTATAACACGGAGTATGCATGTACATATCGCTTCTGGTTCCTAAAAATATCGAATTTTCGGGTGTTTTGAGCCTGAATTTGAAATATAAACGGGTACAGAGGATGCATGCACATATCGACTTTGGGCACCCAAAATATCGATTTTTAGCATGTTATGTGCCAATATTTTGAAATTATTCTAGCACTGAGTAGGCATGTACAGATCGCTTCTGGGACACAAAAATATTGAATTTTTGGGTGTTTTGAGCCTGAATTTGAGATATAAACGGGTACTGAATATGCATGCACATATCGACTTTTTGAACCTAAAATATCGATTTTCAGCATGTTTTGGGTAGGTATTTTCAAAATACTCTAACACGGAATAGGCATGTACAGATTGCTTCTGGGACCTAAAAATATCAAATTTTCGGGTATTTTGAGCCTGAATTTGAGATATAATCGGGTACAGAAGATGCATGCACATATCGACTTTGGGCACCTAAAATATCGATTTTCAGCATGTTTTAGGCCTGTATTTTGAAAGTACTCTAACACGGAGTAGGCATGTACAGATCGCTTCTGGGACCCAAAAATATCGAATTTTCGGGTATTTTGAGCCTGAATTTGAGATATAAACGGGTACAGAAGATGCATGCACTTATCGACTATGGGCAGCTAAAATATCGATTTTCAGCATGTTTTAGGCATGTATTTTGAAAATACTCTAACACGGAGTAGGCATGTACAGATCGCTTCTGGGACCCAAAAATAACGAATTTTCGAGTGTTTTCAGCTTGAATTTGAGATATAAACGGGTACAGAACATGCATGCACTTATTGACTTGGGACACCTAAAATATCGATTTTTAGCATGTTTTGAGCCTATATTTTGAAAACATTCTAGGACTGAGTAGGCATGTACAGATCGCTTCTGGAACCCAAAAATGTTGAATTTTTGGGAGTTTTGAGCCTGAACTTGATATGAAAACAGGTAATGAAGATGCATAATCATATCGACTCTTTGCACCTAAAATATCGATTTTGAGCATGTTTTGGGTCCGTATTGTAAAAATACTCTAACAACAAGTAGGCATGTACAGATCGCTTCTGGGACCCAAAAATATCGATTTTTCGGGTGTCTTGAGTCTAATTTTGAGATATAAACGGGTACAGAAGATGCATGCACATATCGACTTTGGGCACCCGAAATATCGATTTTCAGCATGTTTTGAGCATGTATTTTGAAAATACTCTAACACGAAGTAGGCATGTACAGATATCTTCTGTGACACAAAAATATCTAATTTTCGGGTGATTTGAGCCTGAATTTGGGATATAAACGGGTACAGAAGATGCATGCACATATCGACTTTGGACACCTAAAATATCGATTTTTAGCATGTTTTGGGCCTATATTTTGAAAATACTCTAACACAGAGTAAGCATGTACAGATCGCTTCTGGGAACCAAAAATATCGAATTTTCGGGTGTTTTGAGCCTGAATTTGGGATATAAACGGGTACAGAAGATACATACACATATTGACTTTGGGCACCTCAAATATCGATTTTCAGCATGTTTTGGGCCTATATTTTGAAAATACTCTAACACGGAATAGGCATGTACAGATTGCTTCTGGGGCCCAAAAACAAAAATTTTCGGGAATTTTGAGCCAGAATTTGAGATATAATCGGGTACAGAAGATGCATGCTAATATCCACTTTGGGCACCTAAAATTACGACTTTAATCATGTTTCGGGCCTTTTTTTTTAAAGTACTCTAACACGAAGTAGGCATGTACAGATATCTTCTGTGACACAATAATATTTAATTTTCGGATGTTTTGAGCCTGAATTTGGGATATAAACGGGTACAGAAGATGCATGCACATATCGACTTTGGACACCTAAATTATCGATTTTTAGCATGTTTTGAGCCTATATTTTGAAAAGATTCTAGCACTGAGTAGGCATGTACAGATCACTTCTGGGACACAAAAATATCGAATTTTCGGGTGTTTTTAGCCTGAATTTGAGATATAAACGGGTACAGAAGATGAATGCACATATCGACTTTGGGCACCTTAAATATCGATTTTTAGTATGTTTTGGGCCTGTATTTTGAAAACATTCTAGCAAAGAGTAGGCATGTACAAGTCGCTTCTGGAACCCAAAAATATCGATTTTTCGGGTGTCTTGAGTCTGAATTTTAGATATATACGGGTACAGAAGATGCATGCACATATCGACTTTGGGCACCCAAAATATCGATTTTCAGCATGTTTTGGGCATGTATTTTGAAAATACTCTTACACGAAGTAGGAATGTACAGATATCTTCTGTGACAAAATAATATCTAATTTTCGGGTGTTTTGAGCCTGAATTTGGAATATAAACGGGTACAGAAGATGCATGCACATATCGACTTTGGGCACCTTAAATATCGATTTTTAGTATGTTTTGGGCCTGTATTTTGAAAATACTCTTACACGAATTAGGCATGTACAGATATCTTCTGTGACACAATAATATCTAATTTTCGGGTGTTTTGAGCCTGAATTTGGGATATAAACGGGTACAGAAGATGCATGCACATATCGACTTTGGGCACCTCAAATATCGATTTTCAGCATGTTTTGGGCCTATATTTTGAAAATACTCTAACACGGAATAGGCATGTACAGATTGCTTCTGGGGCCCAAAATCAAAGAATTTTCGGGAATTTTGAGCCAGAATTTGAGATATAATCGGGTACAGAAGATGCATGCTAATATCCACTTTGGGCACCTAAAATTACGACTTTCATCATGTTTCGGGCCTATTTTTTTAAAGTACTCTAACACGGAGTAGGCATGTACAGATCGCTTCTGGGACCCAAAAATATCGAATTTTCGGTTGTTTTAAGCCTGAATTTGAGATATAAACGGGTACAGAAGATGCATGCACATATCGACTTTGGGCACCCAAAATATCGATTTTCAGCATGTTTTGGGCATGTATTTTAAAAATACTCTAACACGAAGTAGGCATGTACAGATATCTTCTGTGACACAATAATATTTAATTTTCGGATGTTTTGAGCCTGAATTTGGGATATAAACGGGTACAGAAGATGCATGCACATATCGAGTTTGGACACCTAAAATATCGATTTTTAGCATGTTTTGGGCCTATATTTTGAAAATACTCTAACACAGAGTAAGCATGTACAGGTCGCTTCTGGGACCCAAAAATATCGAATTTTCGGGTGTTTTGAGCCTGAATTTGGGATATAAACGGGTACAGAAGATACATACACATATTGACTTTGGGCACCTCAAATATCGATTTTCAGCATGTTTTGGGCCTATATTTTGAAAATACTCTAACACGGAATAGGCATGTACAGATTGCTTCTGGGGCCCAAAAACATCGAATTTTCGGGAATTTTGAGCCAGAATTTGAGATATAATCGGGTACAGAAGATGCATGCTAATATCCACTTTGGGCACCTAAAATTACGACTTTCATCATGTTTCGGGCCTTTTTTTTTAAAGTACTCTAACACGAAGTAGGCATGTACAGATATCTTCTGTGACACAATAATATTTAATTTTCGGATGTTTTGAGCCTGAATTTGGGATATAAACGGGTACAGAAGATGCATGCACATATCGACTTTGGGCACCCAAAATATCGATTTTCAGCATGTTTTGGGCATGTATTTTGAAAATACTCTTACACGAAGTAGGAATGTACAGATATCTTCTGTGACAAAATAATATCTAATTTTCGGGTGTTTTGAGCCTGAATTTGGAATATAAACGGGTACAAAAGATGTATGCACATATCGACTTTGGACACGTAAAATAACGATTTTTAGCATGTTTTAAGCCTATATTTTGAAAATACTCTAACAAGGAGTAGGCATGTACAGATCGCTTTAGTGACCCAAAAACATCGAATTTTCGGGTATTTTGAGCCTGAATTTGAGATATAATCGGGTACAGAAAATGCATGCTCATATCCACTTTGGGCACCTTAAATATCGATTTTTAGCATTTTTTATGGCCTGTATTTTGAAAGTACTCTAACACGGAGTAGGCATGTACAGATCGCTTCTGGGACCCAAAAATATTAAATGTTCGGGTGTTTTGAGCCTGAATTTGAGATATAAACGGGTACAGAAAATGCGTGCACATATCGACTATGGGCAGCTAAAATATCGATTTTTAGCATGTTTTGGGCATGTATTTTGAAAATACTCAAAAATGGAGTAGGCATATACAGATTGCTTCTGGGACCCAAAAATATTGAATTTTCGGGTGTTTTGAACCTAAATTTGAGATATAAACGGTTACAGAACATGCATGCACATATCGACTTGGGACACATTAAATATCGATTTTTAGCATTTTTTAAGCCTATATTTTCAAAACAATCTAGCACTGAGTAGACATGTACAGATCGCTTCTGGGACCCAAAAATACCGAATTTTCGGGTGTTTTGAGCCTGAATTTGAGATATAAATGAATACTGAAGATGCATGCACATATCGACTTTTTGCACCAAATATATCGATTTTGAGCATGTTTTGGGTCTGTATCTTTAAAACATTCTAAGAAGGAGTAGGCATGTACATATTGCTTCTGGGACACAGAAATATCTAATTTTCAGGTATTTTCAGCCTGAATTTGAGATATAAACGGGTACAGAAGATGCATGCACTTATAGACTTTGGGCACCCAAAATATCGATTTGTAGTATGTTTTGGGCCAATATTTTGAAAATATTCTATCACTGAGTAGGCATGTACAAATCGCTTCTGGGACCCAAAAATATCGAATTTTCGGGTATTTTGAGCCTGAATTTTGGATATGAAAGGGTACAGAACATGCATACACATATTGACTTTGGGCACCTCAAATATCGATTTTCAGCATGTTTTTGGCCTGTATTTTGAAAATACTTTAACACGATATAGGCATGTACAGATCGCTTCTGGGACCCAAAAATAACGAATTTTTGGGTGTTTTGAGCCTGAATTTGAGATATAAACGGTTGCAGAAGATGGATGCACATATCGACTTTGGGCACCTAAAATATCGATTTTCAGCATGTTTTATGGCCTGTACTTTTAAAGTACTCTAACACTGAGTAGGCATGTATACCAGATCGCTTGTGGGACCCAAAAATACCGAATTTTCGGGTGTTTAGAGCCTGAATTTAAGATATAAACGGGTACAGAAGATGCATGCACATATTGACTATGGGCAGCTAAAATATCGATTTTCAGCATGTTTTGGGCATGTATTTTGAAAATACTTAAACACGGAGTAGGCATATACAGATTGAATCTAGGACCCAAGAATATCGAATTTTCGGGTGTTTTGAGCCTAAATTTGAGATATAAACTGTTACAGAATATCCATGCACATATCGACTTGGGAAACACAAAATATCGATTTTTAGCATGTTTTGAGCCTATATTTTGCAAACATTCTAGCACTGAGTAGGCATGTACAGATCTCTTCTTGGACCCAAAAATATCAAATTTTCGGGTGTTTTGAGCCTGAATTTGAGATATAAACGGGTACAGAAGATGCATACACATATTGACATTGGGCACATAAAAGATCGATTGTTAGCATGTATTGTTTTTTTTTTTTTGAAAATATTCTAGCACTGAGTAGGCATGTACAGATCGCTTCTTTGACTCAAAAATACCGAATTTTCGGGCGTTTTGAGCCTGAATTTGAGATATAATCGGGTACAGAAATTACATGTACATATCGACTTTTGGCACCCAAAATATCGATTTTGAGCATGTTTTGAGCCTATAATTTGAAAATACTCTAACACGGAGTAGGCTTGTACAGATTGCTTCTGGGACCCAAAAATATCGAATTTACGGGTGTTTTGAGCATGAATTTGGGATATAAACGGGTACAGAACATACTTATTGACTTGGGACACCAAAAATATCGATTTTTAGCATGTTTTAAGCCTGTATTTTGGAAAAATTCTAGCACTGAGTAGGCATGTACAGATCGCTTCTGGAACCCAAAAAAATTGAATTTTCTGGTGTTTTGAGCCTGAATTTGAGATATAAACGGGTACAGAAGATGCATGCACATATCGACTATGTGAGCTAAAATATCGATTTTCAGCATGTTTTGGGCCTGAATTTTGAAAATACTCTAACACGGAGTAGGCATGTACAGATCGTTTCTGGGACCCAAAAATCTCGAATTTTCGGGTTTTTTGAGTCTGAATTTGAGATATAAAAGGGTACAGAAGATACATGCACATATCGACTTTGGGCACCTAAATTTTCGATTTTTAGCATGTTTTGAGCCTATATTTTGAAAACATTCTAGCACTGAGTAGGCATGTACAGATCGCTTCTGGGACATAACAAAATTGAATTTTCCGTCAATTTGAGCCTGAATTTGAGATATAAACGGGTACTGAAGATGCATGCAGATATCAACTTTCGGCACCCAAGATATCGATATTAAACATGTTTTGGACCTATATTTTGAAAATACTCTAACACAGAGTAGGCATGTATAGATCGCTTCTGGGACCCAAAAATATCGAATTTTCGGGTGTTTTGAGCCTGAATTTGGGATATGATCGGGTACAGAAGTTGCATGCACATATCGACTATGTGGAGGTAAAATATCAATTTTCAGCATGTTTTAAGCATGTATTTTGAAAATACTCTAACACGGAGTAGGCATGTAGAGATTGCTTCTGGCACCCAAAAATCTCGAATTTTCGGGTGTTTTGAGCCTGAATTTGAGATATAAACGGGTACAGAAGATGCATGCACATATCGACTTTGGGCACCTAAAATATCGATTTTTAGCATGTTTTGACCCTATATTTTGAAAACATTCTAGCGCTGAGTAGGCATGTACAGATCGCTTCTGGGACCCAAAAATATTGAATTTTCCGTCGTTTTGAGCCTGAATTTGAGATATAAACGGGTACAAAAGATGTATGCACATATCGACTTTGGACACGTAAAATAACGATTTTTAGCATGTTTTAAGCCTATATTTTGAAAATACTCTAACAATGAGTAGGCATGTACAGATCGCTTCTGGGACCCAAAAATATCGAATTTTCGGGTGTTTTGAGCCTGAATTTGATATATAAACGGGTACAGAAGATGCATGTACATATCAACTATGGGCACCTAAAATATCGATTTTGAGCATATTTTGGGCCTCTATTTTGAAAATATTCTAACACGGAGTAGCCATGTACAGATCGCTTCTGGGACCCAAAAATAACGAATTTTTGGGTGTTTTGAGCCTGAATTTGAGATATAAACGGTTGCAGAAGATGGATGCACATATCGACTTTGGGCACCTAAAATATCGATTTTCAGCATGTTTTATGGCCTGTACTTTTAAAGTACTCTAACACTGAGTAGGCATGTATACCAGATCGCTTGTGGGACCCAAAAATACCGAATTTTCGGGTGTTTAGAGCCTGAATTTAAGATATAAACGGGTACAGAAGATGCATGCACATATTGACTATGGGCAGCTAAAATATCGATTTTCAGCATGTTTTGGGCATGTATTTTGAAAATACTTAAACACGGAGTAGGCATATACAGATTGAATCTAGGACCCAAGAATATCGAATTTTCGGGTGTTTTGAGCCTAAATTTGAGATATAAACTGTTACAGAATATCCATGCACATATCGACTTGGGAAACACAAAATATCGATTTTTAGCATGTTTTGAGCCTATATTTTGCAAACATTCTAGCACTGAGTAGGCATGTACAGATCTCTTCTTGGACCCAAAAATATCAAATTTTCGGGTGTTTTGAGACTGAATTTGAGATATAAACGGGTACAGAAGATGCATACACATATTGACATTGGGCACCTAAAAGATCGATTGTTAGCATGTATTGTTTTTTTTTTTTTGAAAATATTCTAGCACTGAGTAAGCATGTACAGATCGCTTCTTTGACTCAAAAATACCGAATTTTCGGGTGTTTTGAGCCTGAATTTGAGATATAATCGGGTACAGAAATTACATGTACATATCGACTTTTGGCACCCAAAATATCGATTTTGAGCATGTTTTGAGCCTATAATTTGAAAATACTCTAACACGGAGTAGGCTTGTACAGATTGCTTCTGGGACCCAAAAATATCGAATTTACGGGTGTTTTGAGCATGAATTTGGGATATAAACGGGTACAGAACATACTTATTGACTTGGGACAACAAAAATATCGATTTTTAGCATGTTTTAAGCCCGTATTTTGGAAAAATTCTAGCACTGAGTAGGCATGTACAGATCGCTTCTGGAACCCAAAAAAATTGAATTTTCGGGTGTTTTGAGCCTGAATTTGAGATATAAACGGGTACAGAAGATGCATGAACATATCGACTATGTGAGCTAAAATATCGATTTTCAGCATGTTTTGGGCCTGAATTTTGAAAATACTCTAACACGGAGTAGGCATGTACAGATCGTTTCTGGGACACAAAAAACTCGAATTTTCGGGTGTTTTGAGTCTGAATTTGAGATATAAAAGGGTACAGAAGATACATGCACATATCGACTTTGGGCACCTAAATTATCGATTTTTAGCATGTTTTGAGCCTATATTTTGAAAACATTCTAGCACTGAGTAGGCATGTACAGATCGCTTCTGGGACATAACAAAATTGAATTTTCCTTCAATTTGGGCCTGAATTTGAGATATAAACGGGTACTGAAGATGCAAGCAGATATCAACTTTCGGCACCCAAGATATCGATATTTAACATGTTTTGGACCTATATTTTGAAAATATTCTTTCACTGAGTAGGCATGTACAGATAGCTTCTGTGACCCAAAAATATCGAATTTTCGGGTGTTTTGAGCCGAAATTTGGGATATAAACGGGTACAAAAGATGTATGCACATATCGACTTTGGACACGTAAAATATCGATTTTTAGCATGTTTTAAGCCTATATTTTGAAAACATTTTAGCACTAAGAAGACATGTACAGATCGCTTCGGGGACCAAAAAATATTGAATTTTTGGGTGTTTTGAGCCTGAATTTTGGATATAAAAGGGTACAGAACATGAATACACATATTGACTTTGGGCAGCTAAAATATCGATTTTCAGCATGTTTTGGGCCTATATTTTGAAAATACTCTAACACAGAGTAGGCATGTACAGATTGCTTCTGGGACCCAAAAATATCGAATTTACGGGTGTTTTGAGCATGAATTTGGGATATAAACGGGTACAGAAGATGCATGCACTTATCGACTATGGGCAGCTAAAATATCGATTTTTAGTATGTTTTGGGCATGTATTTTGAAAATACTCTAACACGGAGTAAACTTGTACAGATCGCTTCTGGGACCCAAAAATATCGAATTTATGGGTGTTTTGAGCTTGAATTTGAGATATAAACGGGTACAGAACATACTTATTGACTTGGGACACCAAAAATATCGATTTTTAGCATGTTTTAAGCCTGTATTTTGGAAACATTCTAGCACTGAGTAGGCATGTACAGATCGCTTCTGGAACCCAAAAAAATTGAATTTTCGGGTGTTTTGAGCCTGAATTTGATATGAAAACATGTAATGAAGATGCATGCACATATCGACTCTTTGCACCTAAAATATCGATTTTGAGCATGTTTTGGGTCTGTATTGTGAAAATACTCTAACAAGAAGTAGGCATGTACATATCGCTTCTGGGACACAAAAATATCGAATTTTCGGGTGTTTTGAGCCTGAATTTGAGATATAAACGGGTACAGAAGATGCATGCACATATCGACTTTGGGAACCTAAAATATCGATTTTTAGCTTGTTTTGGGCCTATATTCTAAAAATATTCTATTACTGAGTAGGCATGTACAGATCGCTTGTCTGATCCAAAAATATCGAATTTTCGGGTGTTTAGAGCCTGAATTTAAGATATAAACGGGTACAGAAGATGCATGCACATATCGACTATGGGCAGCTAAAATATCGATTTTGAGCATGTTTTGGGCATGTATTTTGAAAATACTCAAACACGGAGTAGGCATATACAGATCCCTTCTGGGACCCAAAAATATCGAATTTTCGGGAGTTTTGAGCCTAAAATTGAGATATAAACGTGTACAGAACATGCATGCACATATCGACTTGGGACACATAAAATATCGATTTTTAGCCTGTTTTGAGCCTATATTTTGAAATTATTCTAGCACTGAGTAGGCATATACAGATCGCTTCTTGGACCCAAAAATATCGAATTTTCGGGTGTTTTGAATCTGAATTTGAGATATAAACGGGTACAGAAGATGCATGCACATATCGTATTTAAGGCACCCAAAATATCGATTTTGAGCATGTTTTGGGCCTGTATTTTGAAAATACACTAACACGAAGTAGTCATGTACAGATCGCTGCGGGGTCCCAAAACTATTGAATTTTCCGTGGTTTTGAGCCTGAATTTGAGATATAAACGGGTACTGAAGATGCATGCAGATATCAACTTTGGGAACCCAAAATATCGATTTTAGCATGTTTTGGGCCTATATTTTGAAAATACTCTAACACAGAGTAGGCATGTACAGATCGCTTCTGGGACCCAAAAATATCGAATTTTCGGGTGTTTTGAGTGTGAATTTGAGATATAAACGGGTACAGAAGATGCATGCACATATCGACTTTGGGTACCTAAAATATCGATTTTCAGCATGTTTTGGGCCTGTATTTTGAAAGTACTCTTACACGGAGTAGGCATGTACAGATCTCTTCTGGGACCCAAAAATATCGAGTTTTCGGGTGATTTTAGCCTGAATTTGAGATATAAACGAGTACAGAAGATGCATGTACATATCGACTATGGGCACCAAAATTATCGATTTTGAGCATATTTTGGGCCTCTATTTTGAAAATATTCTAACACGGAGTAGGCATGTACAGATCGCTTCTGGGACCCAAAAATATCGAATTTTCGGGTGTTTTCAGCCTGAATTTGAGATAAAAACGGGTGCAGAAGATGCATGCACATATCGACTTTGGGCACCTAAAATATTGATTTTCAGCATGTTTTATGGCCTGTATTTTTAAAGTACTCTAACACTGAGTAGGCATGTATACCAGATCGCTTCTAGGACCAAAAAATACCGAATTTTCGGGTGTTTAGAGCCTGAATTTAAGATATAAACGGGTACAGAAGATGCATGCACATATTGACTATGGGCACCTAAAATATCGATTTTCAGCATGTTTTGGGCATGTATTTTGAAAATACTCTAACACAGAGTAGGCATGTACAGATAGCTTCTGGGACACAAAAATATCGAATTTTCGGGTTTTTTGAGCCTAAATTTGAGATATAAACTGGTACAGAATATCCATGCACATATCGACTTGGGAAACATAAAATATCGATTTTTAGCATGTTTTGAGCCTATATTTTGCAAACATTCTAGCACTGAGTAGGCATGTACATATCTCTTCTTGGACCCAAAAATATTGAATTTTCTGGTGTTTTGAGCCTGAATTTGAGATATAAACGGGTACAGAAGATGCATGCACATATTGACATTGGGCACCTAAAAGATCGATTGTTAGCATGTATTGTTTTTTTTTTTTGAAAATATTCTAGCACTGAGTAGGCATGTACAGATCGCTTCTTTGACTCAAAAATGCCGAATTTTCGGGTGTTTTGAGCCTGAATTTGAGATATAAACGGGTACAGAAGATGCATGCACATATCGACTTTGGGCACCCAAAATATCGATTTTGAGCATGTTTTGGACCTATATTTTGAAAGTATTCTAACACGGAGTAGGCATGTACAGATCGCTTCTGGGACACAAAAATATCGAATTTTCGGGTGTTTTGAGCCTGAATTTGAGAAATAATCGGGTACAGAAATTACATGTACATATTGACTTTTGGCACCCAAAATATCGATTTTGAGCATGTTTTGAGCCTATAATTTGAAAATACTCTAACACAGAGTAGGCATGTACAGATCACTTCTGGGACCCAAAAATATCGAATTTTCGGGTGTTTTGAGCCTGAATTTGGGATATAAACGGGTACAGAAGATGCATGCACATATCGACTTTGGGCACCTAAAATATCGATTTTTAGCATGTTTTGAGCCTGTATTTTGAAAATACTCTAACACGGAGTAGGCATGTACAGATCGCTTCTGGCACCCAAAAATCTCGAATTTTCGGGTGTTTTGAGCCTGAATTTTAGATATAAACGGGTAGAGAAGATGCATGCACATATCGACTTTGGGCACCTAAAATATCGATTTTTAGCATGTTTTGAGCCTATATTTTGAAAACATTCTAGCACTGAGTAGGCATGTACAGATCGCTTCTGGGACCCAAAAATATTGAATTTTCCGTCGTTTTGAGCCTGAATTTGAGATATAAACGGGTACTGAAGATGCATGCAGATATCAACTTTTGGCACCCAAGATATCGATATTTAGCATATTTTCGGCCTATATTTTGAAAATACTCTAACACAGAGTAGGCATGTACAGATAGCTTCTGGGACACAAAAATATCGAATTTTCGGGTGTTTTGAGCCTGAATTTGAGATATAAACGGGTACAGAAGATTCATGAACATATCGACTTTGGGCACCTCAAATATCGATTTTTAGCTTGTTTTGGGCCTATATTTTAAAAATATTCTATTACTGAGTAGGCATGTACAGATCGCTTCTTTGACACAAAAATATCGAATTTTCGGGTGTTTTGAGCCTGAATTTGAGATATAAACGGGTACAGAAGATGCATGCACATATCGACTATGTGGAGCTAAAATATCGATTTTGAGCATGTTTTGGGCCTGTATTTTGAAAATACTCTAACACGGAGTAGGCATGTACAGATCGCTTCTGGGACTCAAAAATCTCGAATTTTCGGGTATTTTGAGTCTGAATTTGAGATATAAACGGGATCAGAAGATGTATGCACATATCGACTTTGGGCACCTAAATTATCGATTTTTAGCATGTTTTGAGCCTATATTTTGAAAACATTCTAGCACTGAGTAGGCATGTACAGATCGCTTCTGGGACATCAAAACATTGAATTTTCCGTCAATTTGAGCCTGAATTTGAGATATAAACGGGTACTGAAGATGCATGCAGATATCAACTATCGGCACCCAAGATATCGATATTTAACATGTTTTGGACCTATATTTTGAAAATACTCTAACACAGAGTAGGCATGTACAGATCGCTTCTGGGACCCAAAAATATCGAATTTTCGGGTGTTTTGAGCCTGAATTTGGGATATAAACGGGTACAGAAGATGCATACACATATTGACTTTGGGCACCTCATATATCGATTTTGAGCATGTTTTGGGCCTGTATTTTGAAAATACTCTAAGACGGAGTAGGCATGTACAGATTGCTTTTGGTGCCCAAAAACATCGAATTTTCGGGAATTTTGAGCCTGAATTTGAGATATAATCGGGTACAGAAGATGCATGCACACATCGACTATGTTGATGTAAAATATCAATTTTCAGCATGTTTTGGGCATGTATTTTGAAAATACTCTAACACGGAGTAGGCATGTACAGATCGCTTCTGGTACCCAAAAATCTCGAATTTTCGGGTGTTTTGAGCCTGAATTTGAGATATAAACGGGTACAGAAGATGCATGCACATATCGACTTTGGGCACCTAAATTAACGATTTTTAGCATGTTTTGAGCCTATATTTTGAAAACATTCTAGCACTGAGTAGGCATGTACAGATCGCTTCTGGGACCCAAAAATATTGAATTCTCCGTCGTTTTGAGCCTGAATTTGAGATATAAACGGGTACTGAAGATGCATGCAGATATCAACTTTTGGCACCCAAGATATCGATTTTCAGTATGTTTTATGGCCTGTATTTTGAAAGTACTCTAACACGGAGTAGACAAGTACAGATCGCTTCTGGTAGCCAAAAATATCGAATTTTCGGGTGTTTTGAGCCTAAATTTTAGATATAAACGGGTACAGAACATGCATGCACATATCGACATTGGGCACCTAAAATATCGATTTTTAGCATGTATTAGGCCTATATTTTGAAAATATTCTAGCACTGAGTAGGCATGAACAGATCGCTTCTGGGTCCCAAAAATATCGCATTTTCGGGTGTTTTGAGCCTGAATTTGGGATATAAACTGGTACAAAAGATGTATGCACATATCGACTTTGGACACCTAAAATGTTGATTTTTAGCATGTTTTAAGCCTATATTTTAAAAACAGACTAGCTCTGAGTAGACATGTACAGATCGCTTTTGGGACCCATAAATATTGAATTTTTGGGTGTTTTGAGCCTGAATTTAAGATATAAACGGGTATTGAAGATGCAGGTACATATCGACTTTTTGCACCTAAAATATTGATTTTTAGCATGTTTTGGGTCTGTATCTTGAAAACATTCTAAGAAGGAGTAGCCATAGACATATCGCTTCTGGGACACAAAAATATCTAATTTTCGGGTGTTTTGAGCATGAATTTGAGATATAAACGGGTACAGAAGATGCATGCACATATCGACTTTGGGCTCCCAAAATATTTATTTTTAGTATGTTTTGGGCCAATATATTGAAAATATTCTATCACTAAGTAAGCATGTACAGATAGCTTCTGGGACACAACAAAATTAAATTTTCGGGTGTTTTGAGCCTGAATTTGGGATATAAACGGGTACAAAAGATGTATGCACATATCGACTTTGGACACCTAAAATATCGAATTTTAGCATGTTTTAAGCCTATATTTTGAAAACATTCTAGCACTGAGTAGATATGTACAGATCGCTTCTGGGATCCAAAAATATCGAATTTTCGGGTGTTTTGAGCCTGAATTTGATATGTAAACAGGTAATGAAGATGAATGCACATATCGACTCTTTGCACCTAAAATATCGATTATGAGTATGTTTTGGGTCTGTATTGTGTAAATACTCTAAAACGGAGTAGGCATGTACAGATCGCTTCAGGCACACAAAAATATCGGTTTTTTGGGTGTTTTGAGCCTGAATTTGAGATATAGACGGTTACAGAAGATGAATGAACATATCAACTTTGGGCACCCAAAATGTCGATTTTTAGCATGTTTTGGGCCTGTAGTTTGAAAATACTCTAAGACTGAGTAGGCATGTACAGATCGCTTCTGGTACCCAAAAATCTCGAATTTTCGGGTGTTTTGAGCCTGAATTTGAGATATAAACGGGTACAGAAGATGCATGCACATATCGACTTTGGGCACCTAAATTAACGATTTTTAGCATGTTTTGAGCCTATATTTTGAAAACATTCTAGCACTGAGTAGGCATGTACAGATCGCTTCTGGGACCCAAAAATATTGAATTCTCCGTCGTTTTGAGCCTGAATTTGAGATATAAACGGGTACTGAAGATGCATGCAGATATCAACTTTTGGCACCCAAGATATCGATTTTCAGTATGTTTTATGGCCTGTATTTTGAAAGTACTCTAACACGGAGTAGACAAGTACAGATCGCTTCTGGGAGCCAAACATATCGAATTTTCGGGTGTTTTGAGCCTAAATTTTAGATATAAACGGGTACAGAACATGCATGCACATATCGACATTGGGCACCTAAAATATCGATTTTTAGCATGTATTAGGCCTATATTTTGAAAATATTCTAGCACTGAGTAGGCATGAACAGATCGCTTCTGGGTCCCAAAAATATCGCATTTTCGGGTGTTTTGAGCCTGAATTTGGGATATAAACTGGTACAAAAGATGTATGCACATATCGACTTTGGACACCTAAAATGTTGATTTTTAGCATGTTTTAAGCCTATATTTTAAAAACAGACTAGCTCTGAGTAGACATGTACAGATCGCTTTTGGGACCCATAAATATTGAATTTTTGGGTGTTTTGAGCCTGAATTTAAGATATAAACGGGTATTGAAGATGCAGGTACATATCGACTTTTTGCACCTAAAATATTGATTTTTAGCATGTTTTGGGTCTGTATCTTGAAAACATTCTAAGAAGGAGTAGCCATAGACATATCGCTTCTGGGACACAAAAATATCTAATTTTCGGGTGTTTTGAGCATGAATTTGAGATATAAACGGGTACAGAAGATGCATGCACATATCGACTTTGGGCTCCCAAAATATTTATTTTTAGTATGTTTTGGGCCAATATATTGAAAATATTCTATCACTAAGTAAGCATGTACAGATAGCTTCTGGGACACAACAAAATTAAATTTTCGGGTGTTTTGAGCCTGAATTTGGGATATAAACGGGTACAAAAGATGTATGCACATATCGACTTTGGACACCTAAAATATCGAATTTTAGCATGTTTTAAGCCTATATTTTGAAAACATTCTAGCACTGAGTAGATATGTACAGATCGCTTCTGGGATCCAAAAATATCGAATTTTCGGGTGTTTTGAGCCTAAATTTTAGATATAAACGGGTACAGAACATGCATGCACATATCGACATTGGGCACCTAAAATATCGATTTTTAGCATGTATTAGGCCTATATTTTGAAAATATTCTAGCACTGAGTAGGCATGAACAGATCGCTTCTGGGTCCCAAAAATATCGCATTTTCGGGTGTTTTGAGCCTGAATTTGGGATATAAACTGGTACAAAAGATGTATGCACATATCGACTTTGGACACCTAAAATGTTGATTTTTAGCATGTTTTAAGCCTATATTTTAAAAACAGACTAGCTCTGAGTAGACATGTACAGATCGCTTTTGGGACCCATAAATATTGAATTTTTGGGTGTTTTGAGCCTGAATTTAAGATATAAACGGGTATTGAAGATGCAGGTACATATCGACTTTTTGCACCTAAAATATTGATTTTTAGCATGTTTTGGGTCTGTATCTTGAAAACATTCTAAGAAGGAGTAGCCATAGACATATCGCTTCTGGGACACAAAAATATCTAATTTTCGGGTGTTTTGAGCATGAATTTGAGATATAAACGGGTACAGAAGATGCATGCACATATCGACTTTGGGCTCCCAAAATATTTATTTTTAGTATGTTTTGGGCCAATATATTGAAAATATTCTATCACTAAGTAAGCATGTACAGATAGCTTCTGGGACACAACAAAATTAAATTTTCGGGTGTTTTGAGCCTGAATTTGGGATATAAACGGGTACAAAAGATGTATGCACATATCGACTTTGGACACCTAAAATATCGAATTTTAGCATGTTTTAAGCCTATATTTTGAAAACATTCTAGCACTGAGTAGATATGTACAGATCGCTTCTGGGATCCAAAAATATCGAATTTTCGGGTGTTTTGAGCCTGAATTTGATATGTAAACAGGTAATGAAGATGAATGCACATATCGACTCTTTGCACCTAAAATATCGATTATGAGTATGTTTTGGGTCTGTATTGTGTAAATACTCTAAAACGGAGTAGGCATGTACAGATCGCTTCAGGCACACAAAAATATCGGTTTTTTGGGTGTTTTGAGCCTGAATTTGAGATATAGACGGTTACAGAAGATGAATGAACATATCAACTTTGGGCACCCAAAATGTCGATTTTTAGCATGTTTTGGGCCTGTAGTTTGAAAATACTCTAAGACTGAGTAGGCATGTACAGATCGCTTCTGGTACCCAAAAATCTCGAATTTTCGGGTGTTTTGAGCCTGAATTTGAGATATAAACGGGTACAGAAGATGCATGCACATATCGACTTTGGGCACCTAAATTAACGATTTTTAGCATGTTTTGAGCCTATATTTTGAAAACATTCTAGCACTGAGTAGGCATGTACAGATCGCTTCTGGGACCCAAAAATATTGAATTCTCCGTCGTTTTGAGCCTGAATTTGAGATATAAACGGGTACTGAAGATGCATGCAGATATCAACTTTTGGCACCCAAGATATCGATTTTCAGTATGTTTTATGGCCTGTATTTTGAAAGTACTCTAACACGGAGTAGACAAGTACAGATCGCTTCTGGGAGCCAAACATATCGAATTTTCGGGTGTTTTGAGCCTAAATTTTAGATATAAACGGGTACAGAACATGCATGCACATATCGACATTGGGCACCTAAAATATCGATTTTTAGCATGTATTAGGCCTATATTTTGAAAATATTCTAGCACTGAGTAGGCATGAACAGATCGCTTCTGGGTCCCAAAAATATCGCATTTTCGGGTGTTTTGAGCCTGAATTTGGGATATAAACTGGTACAAAAGATGTATGCACATATCGACTTTGGACACCTAAAATGTTGATTTTTAGCATGTTTTAAGCCTATATTTTAAAAACAGACTAGCTCTGAGTAGACATGTACAGATCGCTTTTGGGACCCATAAATATTGAATTTTTGGGTGTTTTGAGCCTGAATTTAAGATATAAACGGGTATTGAAGATGCAGGTACATATCGACTTTTTGCACCTAAAATATTGATTTTTAGCATGTTTTGGGTCTGTATCTTGAAAACATTCTAAGAAGGAGTAGCCATAGACATATCGCTTCTGGGACACAAAAATATCTAATTTTCGGGTGTTTTGAGCATGAATTTGAGATATAAACGGGTACAGAAGATGCATGCACATATCGACTTTGGGCTCCCAAAATATTTATTTTTAGTATGTTTTGGGCCAATATATTGAAAATATTCTATCACTAAGTAAGCATGTACAGATAGCTTCTGGGACACAACAAAATTAAATTTTCGGGTGTTTTGAGCCTGAATTTGGGATATAAACGGGTACAAAAGATGTATGCACATATCGACTTTGGACACCTAAAATATCGAATTTTAGCATGTTTTAAGCCTATATTTTGAAAACATTCTAGCACTGAGTAGATATGTACAGATCGCTTCTGGGATCCAAAAATATCGAATTTTCGGGTGTTTTGAGCCTGAATTTGATATGTAAACAGGTAATGAAGATGAATGCACATATCGACTCTTTGCACCTAAAATATCGATTATGAGTATGTTTTGGGTCTGTATTGTGTAAATACTCTAAAACGGAGTAGGCATGTACAGATCGCTTCAGGCACACAAAAATATCGGTTTTTTGGGTGTTTTGAGCCTGAATTTGAGATATAGACGGTTACAGAAGATGAATGAACATATCAACTTTGGGCACCCAAAATGTCGATTTTTAGCATGTTTTGGGCCTGTAGTTTGAAAATACTCTAAGACTGAGTAGGCATGTACAGATCGCTTAAGGGACCAAAAATATCGAATTTTCGGGTGTTTTGAGCCTGAATTTGAGATATAAACGGGTACAGAAGATGCATGCACATATCGACTTAAAGCACCCAAAATATCGATTTTGAGCATGTTTTAGGCCTGTATTCTTAAAATACTCTAACACGGAGTAGACACGTTCAGATCGCTTTTGGGACACAAAAATATCGAATTTTTGGGTTTTTTGAGCCTGAATTTGAGATATAAACGGGTACAGAAGATTCATGCACATATCGACTTCGGGCACCTAAAATATCGATTTTTAGCATGTTCTGAGCCTCTATTGTGAAAATATTCTAGCACTGAGTAGGCATGTACAGATCGCTTCTGGGACCCAAAAATATTGAATTTTCGGGGGTTTTGAGCCTGAATTTGAGATATAACCGGGTACAGAGAATGCATACACATATTGACTTTGTGCACCTAAAATATCAATTTTCAGCATGTTTTAGGCCTGTATTTTAAAAACACTCTAACACGGAGTATGCAGGTACAGATCGATTCTGGGACACAAAAATATCGAATTTTCAGAGTTTTGAGCCTGAATTTGAGATATAAACGGGTACAGAAGATGCATGCACATATCGACTTTTGCACCTAAAATATCGATTTTGAGCATGTTTTTGGTCTGTATCTTTAAAACATTCTAGCAAGAAGTAGGCATGTACAGATTGCTTCTGGGACCCAAAAATATCGAATTTTCGAGTGTTTTGAACCTGAATTTGGAATATAGACGTGTACAGAAGATGCATACACATATTGACTTTGGGCAGCTAAAATATCGATTTACTGCATGTTTTGGGCCTGTATTTTAAAAACACTCTAACACGGAGTATGCACGTACAGATCGCTTCTGGGACCCAAATAAATTGAATTTTCGGGTGTTTTGAGCCAGAATTTGGGATATAACCGGGTACAGAGGATGCATGCACATATCGACTTTTTGCACCTAAAATATCGATTTTAAGCATGTTTTGGGTCTGTATCTTGAAAAACATTCTAGCAAGGAGTAGGCATGTACAGATCGCTTCTGGGACCCAAAAATATCGAATTTTCTAGTGTTTTGAACCTGAATTTGGGATATAGACGGGTAGAGAAGATGCATACACATATTGACTTTGGGCACCTAAAATATAGATTTTTAGCATGTTTTGGGCTTGTATTTTGAAAATACTTTAACACGGAGTAGGCATGTACAGATCGCTTCTGGGACCCAAAAATATCGAATTTTCGGGTGTTTTGAGCCTGAATTTGAGATATAAACGGGTACAGAAGATACATGCACATATCTACTTTGGGCACCTAAAATATCGATTTTGAGCATGTTTTGGACCTGTATTTTGAAAATACTCTAACACGGAGTAGGCATGTACAGATCGCTTCTGGGACACAAAAATATCGATTTTTGGGTGTTTTGAGCCTGAATTTGAGATATAAACGGGTAAAGAAGATGCATGCACATATCGACTTTGGACACCTAAAATATCGATTTATAGCATGTTTAGAGCCTATATTTTAAAAACATTCTAGCACTGAGTAGGCATGTACAGATCGCTTTTGGAACCCAAAAATATTGAATTTTCGGGTGTTTTGAGCCCGAATTTGATATGTAAACAGGTAATGAAGATGAATGCACATATCGACTCTTTGCACCTAAAATATCGATTTTGAGCATGTTTTGGGTCTGTATTGTGTAAATACTTTAACACGGAGTAGGCATGTACAGATCGCTTCAGGCACACAAAAATATCGGATTTTTGGGTGTTTTGAGCCTGAATTTGAGATATAAACGGGTACAGAAGATGAATGCACATATCGACTTTGGGCACCCAAAATGTCGATTTCTAGCATGTTTTGGGCCTGTATTTTGAAAATACTCTAAGACTGAGTAGGCATGTACAGATCGCTTAAGGGACCCATAAATATCGAATATAAACGGGTACAGAATACGCATGCACATATCGAAAATGGGCACCTAAAATATCGATTTTTAGCATGTTTGGGCTTGAATTTTAAAAGAACTCTAACACGGAGTAGGCATGCACAGATCGCTTCTGGAACCAAAAATATCGAATTTTCGGGTGTTTTAAGCCTGAATTTGAGATATAAACGGGTACAGAAGATGCATGCACATATCGACTATGGGCAGCTAAAATATCGATTTTCAGCATGTTTTGGGCATGTATTTTGAAAATTCTCAAACACGGAGTAGGCATATACAGATCGCTTCTGGGACCCAAAAATATCGAATTTTCGGGTGTTTTGAGCCTAAATTTGAGATATAAACGGGTACAGAACATGCATGCACTTATTGACTTTGGGCACCCAAAATATCGATTTTTAACATGTTCTGAGCCTCTATTTTAAAAACATTCTAGCACTGAGTAGGCATGTACAGATCGCTTCTGGGACCAAAAAATATTGAATTTTCGGGTGTTTTGAGCCTGAATTTGAGATATAACCGGGTACAGAGAATGCATACACATATTGACTTTGTGCACCTAAAATATCAATTTTCAGCATGTTTTGGGCCTGTATTTTAAAAACACTCTAACACGGAGTATGCAGGTACAGATCGCTTCTGGGACACAAAAATATCGAATTTTCAGAGTTTTGAGCCTGAATTTGAGATATAAACTGGTACAGAAGATGCATGCACAAATCGACTTTTTGCACCTAAAATATCGATTTTGAGCATGTTTTTGGTCTGTATCTTGAAAACATTCTAGCAAGAAGTAGGCATGTACAGATTGTTTCTGGGACCCAAAAATATCGAATTTTCGAGTGTTTTGAACCTGAATTTGGAATAAAGACGTGTACAGAAGATGCATACACATATTGACTTTGGGCAGCTAAAAATATCGATTTACTGCATGTTTTGGGCCTGTATTATAAAAACACTCTAACACGGAGTATGCACGTACAGATCGCTTCTGGGACCCAAATAAATCGAATTTTCGGGGGTTTTGAGCCAGAATTTGGGATATAACCGGGTACAGAGGATGCATGCACATATCGACTTTTTGCACCTAAAATATCGATTTTAAGCATGTTTTGGGTCTGTATCTTGAAAAACATTCTAGCAAGGAGTAGGCATGTACAGATCGCTTCTGGGACCCAAAAATATCGAATTTTCTGGTGTTTTGAACCTTTATTTGGGATATAGACGGGTACAGAAGATGCATACACATATTGACTTTGGGCACCTAAAATATAGATTTTTAGCATGTTTTGGGCCTGTATTTTGAAAATACTTTAACACGGAGTAGGCATGTACAGATCGCTTCTGGGACCCAAAAATATCGAATTTTCGGGTGTTTTGAGCCTGAATTTGAGATATAAACGGGTACAGAAGATGCATGCACATATCTACTTTGGGCACCTAAAATATCGATTTTGAGCATGTTTTGGACCTGTATTTTGAAAATACTCTAACACGGAGTAGGCATGTACAAATCGCTTCTGGGACACAAAAATATCGATTTTTGGGTGTTTTGAGCCTGAATTTGAGATATAAACGGGTACAGAAGATGCATGCACATATCGACTTTGGACACCTAAAATATCGATTTATAGCATGTTTAGAGCCTATATTTTAAAAACATTCTAACCCTGAGGAGGCATGTACAGATCGCTTTTGGAACCCAAAAATATTGAATTTTCGGGTGTTTTGAGCCCGAATTTGATATGTAAACAGGTAATGAAGATGAATGCAAATATCGACTCTTTGCACCTAAAATATCGATTTTGAGCATGTTTTGGGTCTGTATTGTGTAAATACTCTAACACGGAGTAGGCATGTACAGATCGCTTCAGGCACACAAAAATATCGGATTTTTGGGTGTTTTGAGCCTGAATTTGAGATATAAACGGGTACAGAATACGCATGCACATATCGAAAATGGGCACCTAAAATATCGATTTTTAGCATGTTTTGGGCTTGAATTTTAAAAGAACTCTAACACGGAGTAGGCAGGCACAGATCGCTTCTGGGACCCAAAAATATCGAATTATCGGGTGTTTTGAGCCTGAATTTGAGATATAAACGGGTACAGAAGATGCATGCACATATCGACTATGGGCAGCTAAAATATCGATTTTCAGCATGTTTTGGGCATGTATTTTGAAAATACTCAAACACGGAGTAGGCATATACAGATCGCTTCTGGGACCCAAAAATATCGAATTTTCGGGTGTTTTGAGCCTAAATTTGAGATATAAACGGGTACAGAACATCCATGCACATATTGACTTTGGGCACCCAAAATATCGATTTTTAACATGTTCTGAGCCTCTATTTTAAAAACATTCTAGCACTGAGTAGGCATGTACAGATCGCTTCTGGGACCCAAAAATATTGAATTTTCGGGTGTTTTGAGCCTGACTTTGAGATATGACCGGGTACAGAGAATGCATACACATATTGACTTTGTGCACCTAAAATATCAATTTTTAGCATGTTTTGGGCCTGTATTTTAAAAACACTCTAACACAGAGTATGCATGTACAGATTGCTTCTGGGACCAAAAAATATCGAATTTTCGAGTGTTTTGAACCTGAATTTGGGATATAGACGGGTACAGAAGATGCATACACATATTGACTTTGGGCAGCTAAAATATCGATTTACAGCATGTTTTAGGCCTATATTTTGAAAATACTCTAACACGGAGTAGGCATGTACAGATCGCTTTTGGGACCCAAAAATATCGAATATTCGGGTGTTTTGAGTCTGAATTTGAGATATAAACGGGTACAGAAGATGCATGCACATATCGATTTAAAGCACCCAAAAAATCGATTTTGAGCATGTTTTGGGACTGTATTTTTAAAAATACTCTAACACGGAGTAGACACATACAGATCGCTTTTGGGACACATAAATATCGAATTTTTGGGTGTTTTGAGCCTGAATTTGAGATATAAACGGGTTCAGAAGATTCATGCACATATCGACTTCGGGCACCTAACATATCGATTTTTAGCATGTTCTGAGCCTCTATTTTGAAAACATTCTAGCACTGAGTAGGCATGTACAGATCGCTTCTGGAACCAAAAATATCGAATTTTCGGGTGTTTTAAGCCTGAATTTGAGATATAAACGGGTACAGAAGATGCATGCACATATCGACTATGGGCAGCTAAAATATCGATTTTCAGCATGTTTTGGGCATGTATTTTGAAAATACTCAAACACGGAGTATGCAGGTACAGATCGCTTCTGGGACACAAAAATATCGAATTTTCAGAGTTTTGAGCCTGAATTTGAGATATAAACGGGTACAGAAGATGCATGCACATATCGACTTTTTGCACCTAAAATATCGATTTTGAGCATGTTTTTGGTCTGTATCTTGAAAACATTCTAGCAAGAAGTAGGCATGTACAGATTGCTTCTGGGACCCAAAAATATCGAATTTTCGAGTGTTTTGAACCTGAATTTGGAATAAAGACGTGTACAGAAGATGCATACACATATTGACTTTGGGCAGCTAAAAATATCGATTTACTGCATGTTTTGGGCCTGTATTTTAAAAACACTCTAACACGGAGTATGCATGTACAGATCGCTTCTGGGACCCAAATAAATCGAATTTTCGGGGGTTTTGAGCCAGAATTTGGGATATAACCGGGTACAGAGGATGCATGCACATATCGACTTTTTGCACCTAAAATATCGATTTTAAGCATGTTTTGGGTCTGTATCTTGAAAAACATTCTAGCAAGGAGTAGGCATGTACAGATAGCTTCTGGGACCCAAAAATATCGAATTTTCTGGTGTTTTGAACCTGAATTTGGGATATAGACGGGTACAGAAGATGCATACACATATTGACTTTGGGCACCTAAAATATAGATTTTTAGCATGTTTTGGGCCTGTATTTTGAAAATACTTTAACACGGAGTAGGCATGTACAGATCCCTTCTGGGACCCAAAAATATCGTATTTTCGGGTGTTTTGAGCCTGAATTTGAGATATAAACGGGTACAGAAGATGCATGCACATATCTACTTTGGGCACCTAAAATATCGATTTTGAGCATGTTTTGGACCTGTATTTTGAAAATACTCTAACACGGAGTAGGCATGTACAAATCGCTTCTGGGACACAAAAATATCGATTTTTGGGTGTTTTGAGCATGAATTTGAGATATAAACGGGTACAGAAGATGCATGCACATATCGACTTTGGACACCTAAAATATCGATTTATAGCATGTTTAGAGCCTATATTTTAAAAACATTCTAGCCCTGAGGAGGCATGTACAGATCGCTTTTGGAACCCAAAAATATTGAATTTTCGGGTGTTTTGAGCCCGAATTTGATATGTAAACAGGTAATGAAGATAAATGCACATATCGACTCTTTGCACCTAAAATATCGATTTTGAGCATGTTTTGGGTCTATATTGTGTAAATACTCTAACACGGAGTAGGGGCATGTACAGATCGCTTCAGGCACACAAAAATATCGGATTTTTGGGTGTTTTGAGCCTGAATTTGAGATATAAACGGGTACAGAATACGCATGCACATATCGAAAATGGGCACCTAAAATATCGATTTTTAGCATGTTTTGGGCTTGAATTTTAAAAGAACTCTAACACGGAGTAGGCATGCACAGATCGCTTCTGGGACCCAAAAATATCGAATTATCGGGTGTTTTGAGCCTGAATTTGAGATATAAACGGGTACAGAAGATGCATGCACATATCGACTATGGGTAGCTAAAATATCGATTTTCAGCATGTTTTGGGCATGTATTTTGAAAATACTCAAACACGGAGTAGGCATATACAGATCGCTTCTGGGAACCAAAAATATCGAATTTTCGGGTGTTTTGAGCCTAAATTTGAGATATAAACGGGTACAGAACATCCATGCACATATTGACTTTGGGCACCCAAAATATCGATTTTTAACATGTTCTGAGCCTCTATTTTAAAAACATTCTAGCACTGAGTAGGCATGTACAGATCGCTTCTGGGACCCAAAAATATTGAATTTTCGGGTGTTTTGAGCCTGAATTTGAGATAAGACCGGGTACAGAGAATGCATACACATATTGACTTTGTGCACCTAAAATATCAATTTTTAACATGTTTTGGGCCTGTATTTTAAAAACACTCTAACACAGAGTATGCATGTACAGATTGCTTCTGGGACCAAAAAATATCGAATTTTCGAGCGTTTTGAACCTGAATTTGGGATATAGACGGGTACAGAAGATGCATACACATATTGACTTTGGGCAGCTAAAATATCGATTTACAGCATGTTTTAGGCCTGTATTTTGAAAATACTCTAACACGGAGTAGGCATGTACAGATCGCTTTTGGGACCCAAAAATATCGAATATTCGGGTGTTTTGAGTCTGAATTTGAGATATAAACGGGTACAGAAGATGCATGCACATATCGATTTAAAGCACCCAAAATATCGATTTTGAGCATGTTTTGGGACTGTATTTTTAAAAATACTCTAACACGGAGTAGACACATACAGATCGCTTTTGGGACACATAAATATCGAATTTTTGGGTGTTTTGAGCCTGAATTTGAGATATAAAAGGGTTCAGAAGATTCATGCACATATCGACTTCGGGCACCTAAAATATCGATTTTTAGCATGTTCTGAGCCTCTATTTTGAAAACATTCTAGCACTGAGTAGGCATGTACAGATCGCTTCTGGGACCCAAAAATATTGAATTTTCGGGTGTTTTGAGCCTGAATTTGGGATATAACCGGGTACAGAGAATGCATACACATACTGACTTGGTGCACCTAAAATATCAATTTTCAGCATGTTTTGGGCCTGTATTTTAAAAACAATCTAACACGGAGTATGCAGGTACAGATCACTTCTGGGACACAAAAATATCGAATTTTCAGAGTTTTGAGCCTGAATTTGAGATATAAACGGGTTCAAAAGATGCATGCACATATCGACTTTTTGCACCTAAAATATCGATTTTGAGCATGTTTTTGGTCTGTATCTTGAAAACATTCTAGCAAGAAGTAGGCATGTACAGATTGCTTCTCGGACCCAAAAATATCTAATTTTCGAGTGTTTTGAACCTGAATTAGGGATATACACGGGTACAGAAGATGCATACACATATTGACTTTGGACAGCTAAAATATAGATTTACTGCATGTTTTAGGCCTGTATTTTGAAAATACTCTAACACGGAGTATGCATGTACAGATGGCTTTTGGGACCCAAAAATATCGAATTTTCGGGTGTTTTGAGTCTGAATTTGAGATATAAACGGGTACAGAAGATGCATGCACATATCGACTTTGGGCACCTAAAATATCGATTTTGAGCATGTTTTGTGCCTGTTTTTTGAAAATACTCTAACACAGAGTAGGTATGTACAGATCGCTTCTGGGACACAAAAATATCGAATTTTCGGGTGTTTTGAGCCTGAATTTGGGATATAAACGGGTACAGAAGATGCATACACATATTGACTTTGGGCACCTCAAATATCGATTTTCAGCATGTTCTGGGCCTGTATTTTGAAAATACTCTAACACGGAATAGGCATGTACAGATTGCTTCTGGGGCCCAAAAACATCGAATTTTCGGGAATTTTGAGCCTGAATTTGAGATATAATCGGGTACAGAAGATGCATGCACACATCGACTATGTGGAGGTAAAATATCAATTTTCAGCATGTTTAGGGCATGTATTTTGAAAATACTCTAACACGGAGTAGGCATGTACAGATCGCTTCTGGCACCCAAAAATCTCGAATTTTCGGGTGTTTTGAGCCTGAATTTGAGATATAAACGGGTACAGAAGATGCATGCACATATCGACTTTGGGCACCTAAAATATCGATTTTTAGCATGTTTTGAGCCTATATTTTGAAAACATTCTAGCACTGAGTAGGCATGTACAGATCGCTTAAGGGACCCAAAAATATCGAATTTTCGGGTGTTTTGAGCCTGAATTTGAGATATAAACGGGTACTGAAGATGCATGCACATATCAACTTTTGGCACCCAAGATATCGATATTTAGCATTATTTTCGGCCTATATTTTGAAAATACTCTAACACAGAGTAGGCATGTACAGATCGCTTCTGGGACACAAAAATATCGAATTTTCGGGTGTTTTGAGCCTGAATTTGGGATATAAACGGTTACAGAAGATTCATGAACATATCGACTTTGGGCACCTCAAATATCGATTTTTAGCTTGTTTTGGGCTTATATTTTAAAAATATTCTATTACTGAGTAGGCATGTACAGATCAATTGTCTGATCCAAAAATCTCGAATTTTCGGGTGTTTTGAGCCTGAATTTGGGATATAAACGGGTTCAGAAGATGCATACACATATTGACTTTGGGCACCTCAAATATCGATTTTCAGCATGTTTTGGGCCTGTATTTTGAAAATACTCTAACACGGAACAGGCATGTACAGATTGCTTCTGGGGCCCAAAAACATCGAATTTTCGGGAATTTTGAGCCTGAATTTGAGATATAATCGGGTACAGAAGATGCATGCACACATCGACTATGTGGAGGTAAAATATCAATTTTCAGCATGTTTTGGGCATGTATTTTGAAAATACTCTAACACGGAGTAGGCATGTACAGATCGCTTCTGGCACCCAAAAATCTCGAATTTTAGGGGATTTTGAGCCTGAATTTGAGATTTAAACGGGTACAGATGATGGATGCACATATCGACTTTGGGCACCTAAAATATCGATTTTTAGCATGTTTTGAGCCTATATTTTGAAAACATTCTAGCACTGAGTAGGCATGTACAGATCGCTTCTGGGACAAAAAAATATTGAATTTTCCGTCGTTTTGAGCCTGAATTTGAGATATAAACGGGTACTGAAGATGCATGCAGATATCAACTTTTGGCACCCAAGAAATCGATATTTAGCATGTTTTGGGCCTATATTTTGAAAATACTCTAACACAGAGTAGGCATGTACAGATCGCTTCTGGGACCCAAAAATATCGAATTTTCGGGTGTTTTGAGCCTGAATTTGAGATATAAACGGGTATAGAATACGCATGCACATATCAAAAATGGGCACCTAAAATATCGATTTTTAGCATGTTTTGGGCATGAATTTTAAAAGTACTCTAACACGGAGTAGGCATGCACAGATCGCTTCTGGGACCCAAAAATAACGAATTTTCTGGTGTTTTGAACCTGAATTTGGGATATAGACGGGTACAGAAGATGCATACACATATTGACTTTGACCACCTAAAATATAGATTTTTAGCATGTTTTGCGCCTGTATTTTGAAAATACTTTAACACGGAGTAGGCATGTACAGATCGCTTCTGGGACCCAAAAATATCGAATTTTCGGGTGTTTTGAGCCTGAATTTGAGATATAAACGGGTACAGAAGATGCATGCACATATTGACTTTGGGCACCCAAAATATCGATTTTTAACATGTTCTGAGCCTCTATTTTAAAAACATTCTAGCACTGAGTAGGCATGTACAGATCGCTTCTGGGACCTAAAAATATTGAATTTTCGGGTGTTTTGAGCCCGAATTTGAGATATAACCGGGTACAGAGAATGCATACACATATTGACTTTGTGCACCTAAAATATCAATTTTTAGCATGTTTTGGGCCTGTATTTTAAAAACACTCTAACACGGAGTATGCAGGTACAGATCGCTTCTGGGACACAAAAATATCGAATTTTCGGGTGTTTTGAGCCTGAATTTGAGATATAAACGGGTACAGAAGATGCATGCACATATTGACTTTGGGCACCCAAAATATCGATTTTTAACATGTTCTGAGCCTCTATTTTAAAAACATTCTAGCACTGAGTATGCATGTACAGATCGCTTCTGGGACACAAAAATATCGAATTTTTGGAGTTTTGAGCCTGAATTTGAGATATAAATGGGTACAGATGATGCATGCACATATCGAATTTTTGAACCTAAAATATCGATTTTAAAGCATGTTTTGGGTCTGTATTTTAAAACTTTCTAGCAAGAAGTAGGCATGTACAGATTGCTTCTGGGACCAAAAAATATCAAATTTTCGAGTGTTTTGATCCTGAATTTGGGATATAGACGGGTACAGAAGATGCATACACATATTGAATTTGGGCAGCTAAAATATCGATTTACAGCATGTTTTAGGCCTGTATTTTGAAAATACTCTAACACGGAGTAGGCATGTACAGATCGCTTTTGGGACCCAAAAATATCGAATATTCGGGTGTTTTGAGTCTGAATTTGAGATATAAACGTGTACAGAAGATGCATGCACATATCGACTTAAAGCACCCAAAATATCGATTTTGAGCATGTTTTGGGCCTGTATTTTTAAAATACTGTAACACGGAGTAGACACGTACAGATCGCTTTTGGGACACAAAAATATCGAATTTTCGGGTGTTTTGAGCCTGAATTTGAGAAATAAACGGGTACAGAAGATTCATGCACATATCGACTTCGGGATCCTAAAATATCGATTTTTAGCATGTTCTGAGCCTCTATTTTGAAAACATTCTAGCACTGAGTAGGCATGTACAGATCGCTTCTGGGACCCAAAAATATTGAATTTTCGGGTGTTTTGAGCCTGAATTTGAGATATAACCGGGTACAGAGAATGCATACACATATTGACTTTGTGCACCTAAAATATCAATTTTCAGCATGTTTTGGGCCTGTATTTTAAAAACACTCTAACACGGAGTATGCAGGTACAGATCGCTTCTGGGACACAAAAATATCGAATTTTCAGAGTTTTGAGCCTGAATTTGAGATAAAAACGGGCACAGAAGATGCATGCACATATCGACTTTTTGCACCTAAAATATCGATTTTGAGCATGTTTTTGGTGTGTATCTTGAAAACATTCTAGCAAGAAGTAGGCATGTACAGATTGCTTCTGGGACCCAAAAATATCGAATTTTCGAGTGTTTTGAACCTGAATTTGGAATATAGACGTGTACAGAAGATGCATACACATATTGACTTTGGGCAGCTAAAATATCGATTTACTGCATGTTTTAGGCCTGTATTTTGAAAATACTCTAACACGGAGTATACATGTACAGATGGTTTTTGGGACCCAAAAATATCGAATAATTGGGTGTTTTGAACCTGAATTAGGGATATACACGGGTACAGAAGATGCATAAACATATTGACTTTAGGCACATAAAATATCGATTTTCAGCATGTTTTTGGCCTATATTTTAAAAACACTCTAACACGGAGTATGCACGTACAGATCGCTTCTGGGACCCAAATAAATCGAATTTTCGGGGGTTTTGAGCCAGAATTTGGGATATAACCGGGTACAGAGGATGCATGCACATATCGACTTTTTGCACCTAAAATATCGATTTTGAGCATGTTTTGGGTCTGTATCTTGAAAAACATTCTAGCAAGGAGTAGGCATGTACAGATCGCTTCTGGGACCCAAAAATATCGAATTTTCTGGTGTTTTGAGCCTGAATTTGGGATATAGACGGGTACAGAAGATGCATACACATATTGACTTTGGGCACCTAAAATATAGATTTTTAGCATGTTTTGGGCCTGTATTTTGAAAATACTTTAACACGGAGTAGGCATGTACAGATCGCTTCTGGGACCCAAAAATATCGAATTTTCGGGTGTTTTGAGCCTGAATTTGAGATATAAATGGGTAATGAAGATGAATGCACATATCGACTCTTTGCACCTAAAATATCGATTTTGAGCATGTTTTGGGTCTGTATTGTGTAAATGCTCTAACACGGAGTAGGCATGTACAGATCGCTTCAGGCACACAAAAATATCGGATTTTTGGGTGTTTTGAGTCTGAATTTAAGATATAAACGGGTACAGAAGATGAATGCACATATCGACTTTGGGCACCCAAAATGTCGATTTTTAGCATGTTTTGGGCCTGTATTTTGAAAATACTCTAAGACTGAGTAGGCATGTTCAGATCGCTTAAGGGACCCAAAAATATCGAATTTTCGGGTGTTTTGAGCCTGAATTTGAGATATAAACGGGTACAGAATACGCATGCACATATCGAAAATGGGCACCTAAAATATCGATTTTTAGCATGTTTTGGGCTTGAATTTTAAAAGTACTCTAACACGGAGTAGGCATGCAAAGATCGCTTCTGGGACCCAAAAATATCGAATTTTCGGGTGTTTTGAGCCTGAATTTGAGATATAAACGGGTACAGAAGATGCATGCACATATCGACTATGGGCAGCTAAAATATCGATTTTCAGCATGTTTTGGGCATGTATTTTGAAAATACTCAAACACGGAGTAGGCATATACAGATCGCTTCTGGGACCCAAAAATATCGAATTTTCGGGTATTTTGAGCCTGAATTTGAGATATAAATGGGTAATGAAGATGAATGCACATATCGACTCTTTGCACCTAAAATATCGATTTTGAGCATGTTTTGGGTCTGTATTGTGTAAATACTCTAACACGGAGTAGGCATGTACAGATCGCTTCGGGCACACAAAAATATCGGATTTTTGGGTGTTTTGAGCCTGAATTTGAGATATAAACGGGTACAGAAGATGCATGCAGATATCAACTTTAGGCACCCAAGATATCGATATTTAACATGTTTTGGACCTATATTTTGAAAATACTCTAACACAGAGTAGGTATGTACAGATCGCTTCTGGGACCCAAAAATATCGAATTTTCGGGTGTTTTGAGCCTGAATTTGGGATATAAACGGGTACAGAAGATGCATACACATATTGACTTTGGGCACCTCAAATATCGATTTTCAGCATGTTCTGGGCCTGTATTTTGAAAATACTCTAACACGGAATAGGCATGTACAGATTGATTCTGGGTCCCAAAAACATCGAATTTTCGGGAATTTTGAGCCTGAATTTGAGATATAATCGGGTACAGAAGATGCATGCACACATCGACTATGTGGAGGTAAAATATCAATTTTCAGCATGTTTTGGGCATGTATTTTGAAAATACTCTAACACGGAGTAGGCATGTACAGATCGCTTCTGGCACCCAAAAATCTCGAATTTTCGGGTGTTTTGAGCCTGAATTTGAGATATAAACGGGTACAGAAGATGCATGCACATATCGACTTTGGGCACCTAAAATATCGATTTTTAGCATGTTTTGAGCCTATATTTTGAAAACATTCTAGCACTGAGTAGGCATGTACAGATCGCTTCTCGGACCCAAATATATTGAATTTTCCGTCGTTTTGAGCCTGAATTTGAGATATAAACGGGTACTGAAGATGCATGCACATATCAACTTTTGGCACCCAAGATATCGATATTTAGCATTATTTTCGGCCTATATTTTGAAAATACTCTAACACAGAGTAGGCATGTACAGATCGCTTCTGGGACACAAAAATATCGAATTTTCGGGTGTTTTGAGCCTGAATTTGGGATATAAACGGTTACAGAAGATTCATGAACATATCGACTTTGGGCACCTCAAATATCGATTTTTAGCTTGTTTTGGGCCTATATTTTAAAAATATTCTATTACTGAGTAGGCATGTACAGATCAATTGTCTGATCCAAAAATCTCGAATTTTCGGGTGTTTTGAGCCTGAATTTGGGATATAAACGGGTTCAGAAGATGCATTCACATATCGACTTAAAGCACCCAAAATATCGATTTTGAGCATGTTTTGGGCCTGTATTTTGAAAATACTTTAACACGGAGTAGGCATGTACAGATCGCTTCTGGGACCCAAAAATATCGAATTTTCGGGTGTTTTGAGCCTGAATTTGAGATATAAATGGGTAATGAAGATGAATGCACATATCGACTCTTTGCACCTAAAATATCGATTTTGAGCATGTTTTGGGTCTGTATTGTGTAAATGCTCTAACACGGAGTAGGCATGTACAGATCGCTTCAGGCACACAAAAATATCGGATTTTTGGGTGTTTTGAGTCTGAATTTAAGATATAAACGGGTACAGAAGATGAATGCACATATCGACTTTGGGCACCCAAAATGTCGATTTTTAGCATGTTTTGGGCCTGTATTTTGAAAATACTCTAATACTGAGTAGGCATGTTCAGATCGCTTAAGGGACCCAAAAATATCGAATTTTCGGGTGTTTTGAGCCTGAATTTGAGATATAAACGGGTACAGAATACGCATGCACATATCGAAAATGGGCACCTAAAATATCGATTTTTAGCATGTTTTGGGCTTGAATTTTAAAAGTACTCTAACACGGAGTAGGCATGCAAAGATCGCTTCTGGGACCCAAAAATATCGAATTTTCGGGTGTTTTGAGCCTGAATTTGAGATATAAACGGGTACAGAAGATGCATGCACATATCGACTATGGGCAGCTAAAATATCGATTTTCAGCATGCTTTGGGCATGTATTTTGAAAATACTCAAACACGGAGTAGGCATATACAGATCGCTTCTGGGACCCAAAAATATCGAATTTTCGGGTATTTTGAGCCTGAATTTGAGATATAAATGGGTAATGAAGATGAATGCACATATCGACTCTTTGCACCTAAAATATCGATTTTGAGCATGTTTTGGGTCTGTATTGTGTAAATACTCTAACACGGAGTAGGCATGTACAGATCGCTTCGGGCACACAAAAATATCGGATTTTTGGGTGTTTTGAGCCTGAATTTGAGATATAAACGGGTACAGAAGATGCATGCAGATATCAACTTTAGGCACCCAAGATATCGATATTTAACATGTTTTGGACCTATATTTTGAAAATACTCTAACACAGAGTAGGTATGTACAGATCGCTTCTGGGACCCAAAAATATCGAATTTTCGGGTGTTTTGAGCCTGAATTTGGGATATAAACGGGTACAGAAGATGCATACACATATTGACTTTGGGCACCTCAAATATCGATTTTCAGCATGTTCTGGGCCTGTATTTTGAAAATACTCTAACACGGAATAGGCATGTACAGATTGCTTCTGGGGCCCAAAAACATCGAATTTTCGGGAATTTTGAGCCTGAATTTGAGATATAATCGGGTACAGAAGATGCATGCACACATCGACTATGTGGAGGTAAAATATCAATTTTCAGCATGTTTTGGGCATGTATTTTGAAAATACTCTAACACGGAGTAGGCATGTACAGATCGCTTCTGGCACCCAAAAATCTCGAATTTTCGGGCGTTTTGAGCCTGAATTTGAGATATAAACGGGTACAGAAGATGCATGCACATATCGACTTTGGGCACCTAAAATATCGATTTTTAGCATGTTTTGAGCCTATATTTTGAAAACATTCTAGCACTGAGTAGGCATGTACAGATCGCTTCTCGGACCCAAATATATTGAATTTTCCGTCGTTTTGAGCCTGAATTTGAGATATAAACGGGTACTGAAGATGCATGCACATATCAACTTTTGGCACCCAAGATATCGATATTTAGCATTATTTTCGGCCTATATTTTGAAAATACTCTAACACAGAGTAGGCATGTACAGATCGCTTCTGGGACACAAAAATATCGAATTTTCGGGAGTTTTGAGCCTGAATTTGGGATATAAACGGTTACAGAAGATTCATGAACATATCGACTTTGGGCACCTCAAATATCGATTTTTAGCTTGTTTTGGGCCTATATTTTAAAAATATTCTATTACTGAGTAGGCATGTACAGATCAATTGTCTGATCCAAAAATCTCGAATTTTCGGGTGTTTTGAGCCTGAATTTGGGATATAAACGGGTTCAGAAGATGCATTCACATATCGACTTAAAGCACCCAAAATATCGATTTTGAGCATGTTTTGGGCCTGTATTTTTAAAATACTCTAACACGGAGTAGACACGTACAGATCGCTTTTGGGTCACAAAAATTTCGATTTTTTGGGTGTTTTGAACCTGAATTAGGGATATACACGGGTACAGAAGATGCATAAACATATTGACTTTAGGCACCTAAAATATCGATTTTCAGCATGTTTTGGGCCTATATTTTAAAAACACTCTAACACGGAGTATGCACGTACAGATCGCTTCTGGGACACAAATAAATCGAATTTTCGGGGGTTTTGAGGTAGAATTTGGGATATAACCGGGTACAGAGGATGCATGCACATATCGACTTTTTGCACCTAAAATATCGATTTTGAGCATGTTTTGGGTCTGTATCTTGAAAAACATTCTAGCAAGGAGTAGGCATGTACAGATCGCTTCTGGGACCCAAAAATATCGAATTTTCTGGTGTTTTGAGCCTGAATTTGGGATATAGACGGGTACAGAAGATGCATACACATATTGACTTTGGGCACCTAAAATATCGATTTTGAGCATGTTTTGGGCCTGTATTTTGAAAATACTTTAACACGGAGTAGGCATGTACAGATCGCTTCTGGGACCCAAAAATATCGAATTTTCGGGTGTTTTGAGCCTGAATTTGAGATATAAATGGGTAATGAAGATGAATGCACATATCGACTCTTTGCACCTAAAATATCGATTTTTAGCATGTTTTGGGCCTGTATTTTGAAAATACTCTAAGACTGAGTAGGCATGTTCAGATCGCTTAAGGGACCCAAAAATATCGAATTTTCGGGTGTTTTGAGCCTGAATTTGAGATATAAACGGGTACAGAATACGCATGCACATATCGAAAATGGGCACCTAAAATATCGATTTTTAGCATGTTTTGGGCTTGAATTTTAAAAGTACTCTAACACGGAGTAGGCATTCAAAGATCGCTTCTGGGACCCAAAAATATCGAATTTTCGGGTGTTTTGAGCCTGAATTTGAGATATAAACGGGTACAGAAGATGCATGCACATATCGACTATAGGCAGCTAAAATATCGATTTTCAGCATGTTTTGGGCATGTATTTTGAAAATACTCAAACACGGAGTAGGCATATACAGATCGCTTCTGGGACTCAAAAATATCGAATTTCCGGGTGTTTTGAGCCTAAATTTGAGATATAAACGGGTACAGAACATCCATGCACATATTGACTTTGGGCACCCAAAATATCGATTTTTAACATGTTCTGAGCCTCTATTTTAAAAACATTCTAGCACTGAGTAGGCATGTACAGATCGCTTCTGGGACCCAAAAATATTGAATTTTCGGGTGTTTTGAGCCCGAATTTGAGATATAACCGGGTACAGAGAATGCATACACATATTGAGTTTGTGCACCTAAAATATCAATTTTTAGCATGTTTTGCGCCTGTATTTTAAAAACACTCTAACACAGAGTATGCATGTACAGATCGCTTCTGGGACACAAAAATATCGAATTTTCGGAGTTTTGAGCCTGAATTTGAGATATAAATGGGTACAGATGATGCATGCACATATCGAATTTTTGAACCTAAAATATCGATATTAAAGCATGTTTTGGGTCTGTATCTTAAAACTTTCTAGCAAGAAGTAGGCATGTACAGATTGCTTCTGGGACCAAAAAATATCGAATTTTTGAGTGTTTTGAACCTGAATTTGGGATATAGACGGGTACAGAAGATGCATACACATATTGACTTTGGGTAGCTAAAATATCGATTTACAGCATGTTTTAGGCCTGTATTTTGAAAATACTCAAACAAGGAGTAGGCATGTACAGATCGCTTTTGGGACCCAAAAAAATCGAATATTCGGGTGTTTTGAGTCTGAATTTGAGATATAAACGGGTACAGAAGATGCATTCACATATCGACTTAAAGCACCCAAAATATCGATTTTGAGCATGTTTTGGGCCTGTATTTTTAAAATACTCTAACACGGAGTAGACACGTACAGATCGCTTTTGGGACACAAAAATATCGAATTTTTGGTTGTTTTGAGCATGAATTTGAGATATAAACGGGTACAGAAGATTCATGCACATATCGACTTAGGGCACCTAAAATATCGATTTTTAGCATGTTCTGAGCCTCTATTTTGAAAACATTCTAGCACTGAGTAGGCATGTACAGATCGCTTCTGGGACCCCAAAATATTGAATTTTCGGGCGTTTTGAGCCAGAATTTGAGATATAACCGGGTACAGAGAATGCATACACATATTGACTTTGTGCACCTAAAATATCAATTTTCAGCATGTTTTGGGCCTGTATTTTTAAAATACTCTAACACGGAGTAGACACGTACAGATCGCTTCTGGGACCCAAATAAATCGAATTTTCGGGGGTTTTGAGCCAGAATTTGGGATATAACCGGGTACAGAGGATGCATGCACATATCGACTTTTTGCACCTAAAATATCGATTTTGAGCATGTTTTGGGTCTGTATCTAGAAAAACATTCTAGAAAGGAGTAGGCATGTACAGATCGCTTCTGGGACCCAAAAATATCGAATTTTCTGGTGTTTTGAGCCTGAATTTGGGATATAGACGGGTACAGAAGATGCATACACATATTGACTTTGGGCACCTAAAATATCGATTTTGAGCATGTTTTGGGCCTGTATTTTGAAAATACTTTAACACGGAGTAGGCATGTACAGATCGCTTCTGGGACCCAAAAATATCGAATTTTCGGGTGTTTTGAGCCTGAATTTGAGATATAAATGGGTAATGAAGATGAATGCACATATCGACTCTTTGCACCTAAAATATCGATTTTGAGCATGTTTTGGGTCTGTATTGTGTAAATGCTCTAACACGGAGTAGGCATGTACAGATCGCTTCAGGCACACAAAAATATCGGATTTTTGGGTGTTTTGAGTCTGAATTTGAGATATAAACGGGTACAGAAGATGAATGCACATATCGACTTTGGGCACCCAAAATGTCGATTTTTAGCATGTTTTGGGCCTGTATTTTGAAAATACTCTAAGACTGAGTAGGCATGTTCAGATCGCTTAAGGGACCCAAAAATATCGAATTTTCGGGTGTTTTGAGCCTGAATTTGAGATATAAACGGGTACAGAATACGCATGCACATATCGAAAATGGGCACCTAAAATATCGATTTTTAGCATGTTTTGGGCTTGAATTTTAAAAGTACTCTAACACGGAGTAGGCATGCAAAGATCGCTTCTGGGACCCAAAAATATCGAATTTTCGGGTGTTTTGAGCCTGAATTTGAGATATACAAGGGTACAGAAGATGCATAAACATATTGACTTTAGGCACCTAAAATATCGATTTTCAGCATGTTTTTGGCCTATATTTTAAAAACACTCTAACACGGAGTATGCACGTACAGATCGCTTCTGGGACCCAAATAAATCGAATTTTCGGGGGTTTTGAGCCAGAATTTGGGATATAACCGGGTACAGAGGATGCATGCACATATCGACTTTTTGCACCTAAAATATCGATTTTGAGCATGTTTTGGGTCTGTATCTTGATAAACATTCTAGCAAGGAGTAGGCATGTACAGATCGCTTAAGGGACACAAAAATATCGAATTTTCGGGTGTTTTGAGCCTGAATTTGAGATATAAACGGGTACAGAATACGCATGCACATATCGAAAATGGGCACCTAAAATATCGATTTTTAGCATGTTTTGGGCTTGAATTTTAAAAGTACTCTAACACGGAGTAGGCATGCAAAGATCGCTTCTGGGACCCAAAAATATCGAATTTTCGGGTGTTTTGAGCCTGAATTTGAGATATAAACGGGTACCGAAGATGAATGCACATATCGACTTTGGGCACCCAAAATGTCGATTTTTAGCATGTTTTGGGCCTGTATTTTGAAAATACTCTAAGACTGAGTAGGCATGTTCAGATCGCTTAAGGGACCCAAAAATATCGAATTTTCGGGTGTTTTGAGCCTGAATTTGAGATATAAACGGGTACAGAATACGCATGCACATATCGAAAATGGGCACCTAAAATATCGATTTTTAGCATGTTTTGGGCTTGAATTTTAAAAGTACTCTAACACGGAGTAGGCATGCAAAGATCGCTTCTGGGACCCAAAATATCGAATTTTCGGGTGTTTTGAGCCTGAATTTGAGATATACACGGGTACAGAAGATGCATAAACATATTGACTTTAGGCACCTAAAATATCGATTTTCAGCATGTTTTTGGCCTATATTTTAAAAACACTCTAACACGGAGTATGCACGTACAGATCGCTTCTGGGACCCAAATAAATCGAATTTTCGGGGGTTTTGAGCCAGAATTTGGGATATAACCGGGTACAGAGGATGCATGCACATATCGACTTTTTGCACCTAAAATATCGATTTTGAGCATGTTTTGGGTCTGTATCTTGAAAAACATTCTAGCAAGGAGTAGGCATGTACAGATCGCTTAAGGGACCCAAAAATATCGAATTTTCGGGTGTTTTGAGCCTGAATTTGAGATATAAACGGGTACAGAATACGCATGCACATATCGAAAATGGGCACCTAAAATATCGATTTTTAGCATGTTTTGGGCTTGAATTTTAAAAGTACTCTAACACGGAGTAGGTATTCAAAGATCGCTTCTGGGACCCAAAAATATCGAATTTTCGAGTGTTTTGAGCCTGAATTTGAGATATAAACGGGTACAGAAGATGCATGCACATATCGACTATGGGCAGCTAAAATATCGATTTTCAGCATGTTTTGGGCATGTATTTTGAAAATACTCAAACACGGAGTAGGCATATACAGATCGCTTCTGGGACCCAAAAATATCGAATTTCCGGGTGTTTTGAGCCTAAATTTGAGATATAAACGGGTACAGAACATCCATGCACATATTGACTTTGGGCACCCAAAATATCGATTTTTAACATGTTCTGAGCCTCTATTTTAAAAACATTCTAGCACTGAGTAGGCATGTACAGATCGCTTCTGGGACCCAAAAATATTGAATTTTCGGGTGTTTTGAGCCCGAATTTGAGATATAACCGGGTACAGAGAATGCATACACATATTGACTTTGTGCACCTAAAATATCAATTTTTAGCATGTTTTGCGCCTGTATTTTAAAAACACTCTAACACAGAGTATGCATGTACAGATCGCTTCTGGGACACAAAAATATCGAATTTTCGGAGTTTTGAGCCTGAATTTGAGATATAAATGGGTACAGATGATGCATGCACATATCGAATTTTTGAACCTAAAATATCGATTTTAAAGCATGTTTTGGGTCTGTATCTTAAAACTTTCTAGCAAGAAGTAGGCATGTACAGATTGCTTCTGGGACCAAAAAATATCGAATTTTCGAGTGTTTTGAACCTGAATTTGGGATATAGACGGGTACAGAAGATGCATACACATATTGACTTTGGGTAGCTAAAATATCGATTTACAGCATGTTTTAGGCCTGTATTTTGAAAATACTCTAACACGGAGTAGGCATGTACAGATCGCTTTTGGGACCCAAGAATATCGAATTTTCGGGTGTTTTGAGTCTGAATTTGAGATATAAACGGGTACAGAAGATGCATTCACATATCGACTTAAAACACCCAAAATATCGATTTTGAGCATGTTTTGGGCCTGTATTTTTAAAATACTCTAACACGGAGTAGACACGTACAGATCGCTTTTGGGACACAAAAATATCGAATTTTTGGGTGTTTTGAGCATGAATTTGAGATATAAACGGGTACAGAAGATTCATGCACATATCGACTTCGGGCACCTAAAATATCGATTTTTAGCATGTTTTAATCCTATATTTTGAAAACATTCTAACACTGAGTAGATATTTACAGATCGCTTCTGGGATCCAAAAATATCGAATTTTCGGGTGTTTTAAGCCTGAATTTGGGATATAAAAGGGTACAGAACATGCATGCACATATCGACTTGGGACACATAAAATATCGATTTTTAGCATGTTTTGACTCTATATTTGGAAAACATTCTAGCACAGAGTAGGCATGTACAGATCACTTCTTGGATTCAAAAATATCGAATTTTCGGGTGTTTTGAGCCTAAATTTGAGATATAAACGGGTACAGAAGATGCATGCACATATCGACATTGGGCACCTAAAATATCGATTTTTAGCATGTATTGGGCCTATATTTTGAAAATATTCTAGCACTGAGTAGGCATGTACATATCGCTTCTGGGACCCAAAAATATAAATTTTACAGGTGTTTTGAGCCTGAATTTGGGATATAAACTGGTACAAAAGATGTATGCACATATCGACTTTGGACACCTAAATTGTCGATTTTTAGCATGTTTTAAGCCTATATTTTAAAAACAGTCTAGCACTGAGTAGACATGTACAGATCGCTTCTGGGACCCAAAAATATTGAATTTTTGGGTGTTTTGAGCCTGAGTTTGAGATATAAACAGGTACTGAAGATGCAGGCACATATCGACTTTTTGCACCTAAAATATTGATTTTGAGCTTGTTTTGGGTCTGTATCTTAAAAACATTCTAGTAAGGAGTAGGCATGTACAGATCGCTTCTGGGACCCAAAAATATCGAATTTTCGGAGTTTTGAGCCTGAATATGAGATATAAACGTTTACAGAAGATACATGCACATATCGACTTTTTGCACCTAAAATATCGAATTTGAGCATGTTTTTGGTCTGTATCTTGAAAACTTTCTTGCAAGAAGTAGGCATGTACAGATTGCTTCTGGGACCCAAAAATATCGAATTTTCGAGTGTTTTGAACCTGAATTTGGGATATAGACGGGAACAGAAGATGCATACCCATATTGACTTTGGGCAGCTAAAATGTCGATTTACAGCATGTTTTAGGCCTGTATATTGAAAATACTCTAACACGGAGTATGCATGTACAGATGGCTTTTGGAATCCAAAAATATCGAATAATCGGGTGTTTTGAGTCTGAATTTGAGATATAAACGGGTACAGAAGATGCATGCACATATCGACTTTGGGCACCTAAAATATCGATTTTGAGCATGTTTTGGGCCTGTATTTTGAAAATACTCTAACACGGTATAGACATGCACAGATCGCTTCTGGGACACAAAAATATCGATTTTTTGGGTGTTTTGAACCTGAATTAGGGATATACACGGGTACAGAAGATGCATACACATATTGACTTTGGGCACCTAAAATATCGATTTTCAGCATGTTTTTGGCCTATATTTAAAAAACACTCTAACATGGAGTATGCACGTACAGATCGCTTCTGGGACCCAAATAAATCGAATTTTCGGGTGTTTTGAGCCTGAATTTGAGATATAAAAGGGTACAGAAGATGCATGCACATATCGACTTTTTGCACCAAAAATATCGATTTTGAGCATGTTTTCGGTGTGTATCTTGAAAACATTCTAGCAAGAAGTAAGTATGTACAGATTGCTTCTGGGACCCAAAAATATCGAATTTTCGAGTGTTTTGAACCTGAATTTGAGATATAGACGGGTACAGAAGATGCATACACATATTGACTTTGGGCAGCTAAAATATCGATTTTCAGCATGTTTTAGGCATGTATTTTTAAAATACTCTAACACGGAGTAGACACGTACAGATCGCTTCTGGGACCAAAATAAATCGAATTTTCGGGTGTTTTGAGACTGAATTTGAGATATAAACGGGTACAGAAGATGTATGCACATATCGACTTTGGGCACCTAAAATATCGATTTTCAGTATGTTTTATTGCCTGTATTTTGAAAGTACTCTAACACGGAGTAGACAAGTACAGATCGCTTCTGGGAGCCAAAAATATCGAATTTTCGGGTGTTTTGAGCCTAAATTTTAAATATAAACGGGTACAGAACATGCATTCACCAATCGACATTAGGCACCTAAAATATCGATTTTTAGCATGTCTTGTGCCTATATTTTTAAAATATTCTAGCACTGAGTAGGCATGTACAGATCGCTTCTGGGACCCAAAAATATCGAATTATCGGGTGTTTTGAGCCTGAATTTGGGATATAAACGGGTACAAAAGATGTATGCACATATCGACTTTGGACACCTAAAATGTCGATTATTTGCATGTTTTAAGCCGATATTTTAAAAACAGTCTAGCACTGAGTAGACATGTACAGATCGCTTCTGGGACCCAAAAATATTTAATTTTTGGGTGTTTTGAGCCTGAATTTGAGATATAAACGGGTACTGAAGATGCAGGCACATATCGACTTTTTGCACCTAAAATATTGATTTTGAGCTTGTTTTGGGTCTGTATCTTAAAAACATTCTAGTAAGGAGTAGGCATGTACAGATCGCTTCTGGGACCCAAAAATATCGAATTTTCGGAGTTTTGAGCCTGAATTTGAGTTATAAACAGGTACAGAAGATACATGCACATATCGACTTTTTGCACCTAAAATATCGATTTTGAGTATGTTTTTGATCTATATCTTGAAAACTTTCTAGCAAGAAGTAGGCATGTACAGATTGCTTCTGGGACCCAAAAATATCGAATTTTTGAGTGTTTTGAACCTGAATTTGGGATATAGACGGGTACAGAAGATGCATACACATATTGACTTTGGGCAGCTAAAATATCGATTTACAGCATGTTTTAGGCCTGTATTTTGAAAATACTCTAACACGGAGTATGCATGTACAGATGGCTTTTGGGACCCAAAAATATCGAATAATCGGGTGTTTTGAGTCTGAATTTGAGATATAAACGGGTACAGAAGATGCATGCACATATCGACTTTGGGCACCTAAAATATCGATTTTGAGCATGTTTTGGGCCTGTATTTTGAAAATACTCTAACACGGTATAGACATGTACAGATTGCTTCTGGGACACAAAAATATCGATTTTTTGGGTGTTTTGAACCTGAATTAGGGATATACACGGGTACAGAAGATGCATACACATATTGACTTTGGGCACCTAAAATATCGATTTTCAGCATGTTTTTGGCCTATATTTTAAAAACACTCTAACATGGAGTATGCACGTACAGATCGCTTCTGGGACCCAAATAAATCGAATTTTCGGGTGTTTTGAGCCTGAATTTGAGATATAAACGGGTACAGAAGATGCATGCACATATCGACTTTTTGCACCTAAAATATCGATTTTGAGCATGTTTTGGGTGTGTAACTTGAAAACATTCTAGAAAGAAGTAGGTATGTACAGATTGCTTCTGGGACCCAAAAATATCGAATTTTCGAGTGTTTTGAACCTGAATTTGAGATATAAACGGGTACAGAAGATGCATACACATATTGACTTTGGGCAGCTAAAATATCGATTTTCAGCATGTTTTAGGCTTGTATTTTGAAAATACTCTAACACGGAGTAGGCATGTGCAGATGGCTTTTGGGACCCAAAAACATCGAATATTCGGGTGTTTTGATTCTGAATTTGAGATATAAACGGGTACAGAAGATGCATGCACATATCGACTTTGGGCACCCAAAATATCGATTTTGAGCATGTTTTAGGCCTGTATTTTTAAAATACTCTAACACGGAGTAGACACGTACAGATCGCTTCTGGGACCCAAATAAATCGAATTTTCGGGTGTTCTGAGCCTGAATTTGAGATATGAACGGGTACAGAAGATGCATGCACATATCGACTTTGGGCACCTAAAATATCGATTTTGAGCATGTTTTGGGCCTGTATTTTGAAAATACTCTAACACGGAGTAGACATGTACAGATCGCTTCTGGGACACAAAAATATCGATTTTTCGGAGTTTTGAGCCTGAATTTGAGATATAAACGGGTACAGAAGATGCATGCATATATCGACTTTTTGCACCTAAAATATCGATTTTGAGCATGTTTTGGGTGTGTATCTTGAAAATATTCTAGCAAGAAGTAGGCATGTACAGACTGCTTCTGGAACCCAAAAATATCGAATTTTCGAGTGTTTTGAACCTGAATTTGGGATATAGACGGGTACAGAAGATACATACACATATTGACTTTTGGCAGCTAAAATATCGATTTACAGCATGTTTGGGCCTCTATTTTAAAAACACTCTAACACGGAGTATGCACGTACAGATAGCTTCTGGGACCCAAAAATATCGAATTTTCGGGTGTTTTGAGCCTGAATTTGAGATATAAACGGGTACAGAAGATGCATGCACATATCGACTTTTTGCACCTAAAATATCGATTTTTAGTATGTTTTGGGCCTGTATTTTAAAAATACTCTAACACGGAGTAGACATGTACAGATCGCTTTTGGGACCCAAAAATATCGAATTTTCCGGTGTTTTCAGCCTGAATTTGAGATATAAACGGGTACAGAAGAAGCATGCACATATCGACTTTGGACACCTAAAATATCGATTTTTAGCATGTTTTGAGCCTATATTTTGAAAACATTCTAGCATTGAGTATGCACGTACAGATCGCTTAAGGGACCCAAAAATATGGAATTTTCGGGTGTTTTGAGCCTGAATTTGAGATATAAACGGGTACAGAAGATGCATGCACATATCGACTTTTTGCACCTAAAATATCGATTTTGAGCATGTTTTGGGTGTGTATCTTGAAAACATTCTAGCATGAAGTAGGTATGTACAGATTGCTTCTGGGACCCAAAAATATCGAATTTTCGAGTGTTTTGAACCTGAATTTGAGATATAGACGGGTACAGAAGACGCATACACATATTGACTTTGGGCACCTAAAATATCGATTTTCAGCATGTTTTAGGCCTGTATTTTGAAAATACTCTAACACGGAGTATGCATGTACAGATGGCTTTTGGGACCCAAAAACATCGAATATTCTGGTGTTTTGATTCTGAATTTGAGATATAAACGGGTACAGAAGATGCATGCACATATCGACTTTGGGCACCCAAAATATCGATTTTGAGCATGTTTTAGGCCTGTATTTTTAAAATACTCTAACACGGAGTAGACACGTACAGATCGCTTCAGGGACCCAAATAAATCGAATTTTCGGGTGTTCTGAGCCTGAATTTGAGATATGAACGGGTACAGAAGATGCATGCACATATCGACTTTGGGCACCTAAAATATCGATTTTGTGCATGTTTTGGGCCTGTATTTTGAAAATACTCTAACACGGTGTAGACATGTACAGATCGCTTCTGGGACACAAAAATATCGATTTTTTGGGTGTTTTGAGCCTGAATTTGAAATATAAACGGGTACAGAAGATGCAAGAACATATCGACTTTTTGCACCTAAAATATCGATTTTGAGCATGTTTTGGGTCTGTATCTTGAAAACTTTCTAGCAAGAAGTAGGCATGTCCAGATTGCTTCTGGGACCCAAAAATATCGAATTTTCGAGTGTTTTGAACCTGAATTTGGGATATAGACTGGTACAGAAGATGCATACACATATTGACTTTAGGCAGCTAAAATATCGATTTACAGCATGTTTTGGGACTCTATTTTAAAAACACTCTAACACGGAGTATGCACGTACAGATCGCTTCTGGTACCCAAAAATATTGAATTTTCGGGTGTTTTAAGCCTGAATTTGAGATATAAACGTGTACAGAAGATGCATGCACATATCGACTTTGGGCACCTAAAATATCGATTTTGAGCATGTTTTGGGCCTGTATTTTGAAAATACTTCAACACGGAGTATGCATGTACAGATCGCTTCTGGGACCCAAAAATATTGAATTTTTGGGTGTTTTGAGCCTGAAATTGAGATATAAACGGGTACAGAAGATACATGCACATATCGACTTTGGGCACATAAAATATCGATTTTGAGCATGTTTTGAGTCTGTATTTTGAAAAAACTCTAACACGGAGTAGGCATGTACAGATCGCTTCTGGGACCCATAAATATTGATTTTTTGGGTGTTTTGAGTATGAATTTGAGATATAAACGGGTACAGAAGATGCATACACATATTGACTTTGGGCAGCTAAAATATCGATTTTCAGCATGTTTTAGGCCTGTATTTTAAAAATACTCTAACACAGAGTATGCATGTACAGATGGCTTTTGAGACCCAAAAAAATCGAATATTCGGGTGTTTTGAGTCTGAATTTGAGACATAAACGGGTACAGAAGATGCATGCACATATCGACTTTGGGCACCCAAAATATCGATTTTGAGCATATTTTGGGCCTGTATTTTGATAATACTCTAACACGGAGTAGACACGTACAGATCGCTTCTGGGACACAAAAATATCGAATTTTTGGGTGTTTTGAGCCTGAATTTGAGATATAAACGGGTACAGAAGATTCATGCACATATCGACTTTGGGCACCCAAAATATCAATTTTTAGCATGTTCTGAGCCTCTATTTTGAAAACATTCTAGCACTGAGTAGGCATGTACAGATCGCTTCTGGGACCCAAAAATATTGAATTTTCGGGTGTTTTGAGCCTGAATTTGAGATATAACCGGGTACAGAGAATGCATACACATATTGACTTCGTGCACCTAAAATATCAATTTTCAGCATGTTTTGGGCCTGCATTTTAAAAATACTCTAACACGGAGTATGCATGTACAGATTGCTTCTGGGACACAAAAATATCGAATTTTCGGAGTTTTGAGCCTGAATTTGAGATATGAACGAGTACAGAAGATGCTTGCACATATCGACAATTTGCACCTAAAATATCGATTTTGAGCATGTTTTGGGTCTGTAACTTGAAAACTTTCTAGCAAGAAGTAGGCATATACAGATTGCTTCTGGGACCCAAAAATATCGAATTTTCGAGTGTTTTGAACCTGAATTTGGGATATAGAAGGGTACAGAAGATGCATACACATATTGACTTTGGGCAGCTAAAATATCGATTTACATCATGTTTTAGGCCTGTATTTCGAAAATACTCTAACACGGAGTATGCATGTACAGATGGCTTTTGGGACACAAAAATATCGATTTTTTGGGTGTTTTGAGCCTGAATTTGAGATATAAACGGGTACAGAAGATGCATGCACATATCGACTTTGGCACCCAAAATATCGATTTTTAGTATGTTTTTGGCGTATAATTTGAAAATATTCTAGCACTGAGTAGGCATGTACAGATCGCTTCTGGGACCCAAAAATATCGAATTTTCGGGGGTTTTGAGCCAGATTTTGGGATATAACCGGGTACAGAGGATGCATGCACATATCGACTTTTTGCACTTAAAATATCGATTTTGAGAATGTTTTGGGTCTGTATCTTGAAAACTTTCTAGCAAGGAGTAGGCATGTACAGATCGCTTCTGGGACCCAAAAATATCGAATTTTCTGATGTTTTTAACCAGAATTAGGGATATACACGGGTACAGAAGATGCATACACATATCGACTTTGGGCACCCAAAATATCGATTTTGAGCATGTTTTGGGCCTGAATTTTTAAAATACTCTAACATTGAGTAGACACGTACAGATCGCTTCTGGGACCCAAATAAACTGAATTTTCGGGTGATCTGAGCCTGAATTTGTGATATGAACGGGTACAGAAGATGCATGCACATATCAACTTTGGACACCTAAAACATCGATTTTGAGCATGTTTTGGGCCTGAATTTTAAAAATACTATAACACGGTGTAAACATGTACAGATCGCTTCTCGGACACAAAAAAATATCGATTTTTTGGGTGTTTTGAGCCTGAATTTGAGATATAAACGGGTACAGAAGATGCATGCACATATCGACTTTTTGCACCTAAAATATCGATTTTAAGCATGTTTTGGGTCTATATCATGTATACTTTCTAGCAAGAAGTAGGCATGTACAAATTGCTTTTGGGACTCAAAAATATCAAATTTTCGAGTGTTTTTAACCTGAATTTGGGATATAGACGGGTACAGAAGATGCATACTCATATTGACTTTGGGCAGCTAAAATATCGATTTACAGCATGTTTTAGGCCTGTATTTTAAAAATACTCTAACACGGAGTATGCATGTACAGATGGCTTTTGGGACCCAAAAATATCGAATATTCGGGTGTTTTGAGTCTGAATTTGAGATATAAACGGGTAGAGAAGATGCATGCACATATCGACTTTGGGCACCCAAAATATCGATTTTGAGCATGTTTTGAGCCTGTATTTTTAAAATACTCTAACACGGAGTAGACATATACAGATCGCTTCTGGGACACAAAAATATCGATTTTTTGGGTGTTTTGAGCCTGAATTTGAGATATAAAAGGGTACAGAAGATGCACGCACATATCTACTTTGGCACCCAAAATATCGATTTTTAGTATGTTTTGGGCGTATAATTTAAAAATATTCTAGCACTGAGTAGGCATGTACAGATCGCTTCTGGGACCCAAAAATATCGGATTTTCGGGTGTTTTGAGCCAGAAATTGGGATATAACCGGGTACAGAGGATGCATGCACATATCGACTTTCTGCACCTAAAATATCGATTTTGAGCATGTTTTGTGTCTGTATCTTGAAAAAATTCTAGCAAGGAGTAGGTATGTACAGATCGCTTCTGGGACCAAAAATTATCGAATTTTCGGGTGTTTTGAACCAGAATTTGGGATATAGACGGATACAGAAGATGCATGCACATATCGACTTTTTGCACCTAAAATATCGATTTTAAGCATGTTTTAGGCCTGTATTTTCAAAATACTCCAACACTGAGTAGACACGTACAGATCGCTTCTGGAACCCAAATAAATCGAATTTTAGGGTGTTCTGAGACTGAATTTAAGATATGAACGGATACAGAAAATGCATGCACATATCGACATTGGGCACCTAAAATATCGATTTTGAGCATGTTTTGGGACTGTATTTTGAAAATACTCAAACACGGTGCAGACATGTACAGATCGCTTCTGGGACACAAAAATATCGATTTTTTGGGTGTTTTGAGCCTGAATTTGAGATATAAACGGGTACAGAAGATGCATGCACATATCGACTTTGGCACCTAAAATATCGATTATAGCATGTTTTAAGCCTGTATTTTAAAAACATTCTAGTACTGAGTAGGCATGTGCAGATCGATTAAGGGACCCAAAAACATCGAATTTTCGGAGTTTTTAGCCCTAATTTGAGATATAAACGGGTACAGAAGATGCATGTACATATCGACTTTTTGCACTTAAAATATAGATTGTGAGCATGTTTTGGGTCTGTATCTTGAAAACATTCTAGCAAGGAATAGGCATGTGCAGATTGCTTCTGGGACCCAAAAATATCGAATTTTCTGGTGTTTTGAACCTGAATTTGGGATATAGACGGGTACAGAAGTTGCATACACATATTGACTTTGGGCAGCTAAAATATCGATTTACAGCATGTTTTAGGCCTGTATTTTAAAAATACTCTAACACGGAGTATGCATGTACTGATGGCTTTTGAGACCCAAAAATATCGAATATTCGGGTGTTTTGAGTCTGAAATTGAGATATAAACGGGTACAGAAGATGCATGCACATATCGACTTTGGGCACCCAAAATATCGATTTTGAGCATGTTTTGAGCCTGTATTTTTAAAATACTCTAACACGGAGTAGACACGTACAGATCGCTTCTGGGACCCAAATAAATCGAATTTTCGGTTGTTCTGAGCCTGAATTTGAGATATGAACAGGTACAGAAGATGCATGCACATATCGACTTCGGGCACCTAAAATATCGATTTTGAGCATGTTTTGGGCCTGTATTTTGAAAATACTCAAACACGGTGTAGACATGTACAGATCGCTTCTGGGACACAAAAATATCGATTTTTTGGGTGTTTTGAGCCTGAATTTGAGATATAAACGGGTACAGAAGATGCGTGCACATATCGACTTTGGCACCCAAAATATCGATTTTTAGTATGTTTTGGGCGTATAATTTGAAAATATTCTAGCACTGAGTAGGCATGTACAGATCGCTTCTGGGACCCAAAAATATAGAATTTTCGGGTGTTTTGAGCCAGAAATAGGGATATAAACGGGTACAGAAGATGCATGCACATATCGACTTTTCACACCTAAAATATCGATTTATAGCATGTTTTAAGCCTGTATTTTAAAAACATTCTAGTACTGAGTAGGCATGTGCAGATCGCTTAAGGGACCAAAAAATATCGAATTTTCGGAGTTTTGAGCCCTAATTTGAGATATAAACGGGTACAGGAGATGCATGCACATATCGACTTTTTGCACTTAAAATATAGATTGTGAGCATGTTTTGGGTCTGTATCTTGAAAACATTCTAGCAAGGAATAGGCATGTACAGATTGCTTCTGGGACCCCAAAATATCGAATTTTCTGGTGTTTTGAACCTGAATTTGGGATATAGACGGGTACAGAAGATGCATACACATATTGACTTAGGGCAGCTAAAATATCGATTTACAGCATCTTTTAGGCCTGTATTTTAAAAATACTCTAACACGGAGTATGCATGTACTGATAGCTTTTGGGACCCAAAAATATCGAATATTCGGGTGTTTTGAGTCTGAAATTGAGATATAAACGGGTACAGATGATGCATGCACATATCGACTTTGGGCACCCGAAATATCGATTTTGAGCATGTTTTGAGCCTGTATTTTTAAAGTACTCTAATACGGAGTAGACACGTACAGATCGCTTCTGGGTCCCCAAATAAATCGAATTTTCGGTTGTTCTGAGCCTGAATTTGAGATATGAACAGGTACAGAAGATGCATGCACATATCGACTTCGGGCACCTAAAATATCGATTTTGAGCATGTTTTGGGCCTGTATTTTGAAAATACTCAAACACGGTGTAGACATGTACAGATTGCTTCTGGGACACAAAAATATCGATTTTTTAGGTGTTTTTAGCCTGAATTTGAGATATAAACGGGTACAGAAGATGCATGCACATATCGACTTTGGCACCCAAAATATCGATTTTTAGTATGTTATGGGCGTATAATTTGAAAATATTCTAGCACTGAGTAGGCACGTACAGATCGCTTCTGGGATCCAAAAATATCGAGTTTTCGGGTGTTTTGAGCCAGAAATTGGGATATAACCGGGTACAGACGATGCATGCACATATCGACTTTTTGCACCCAAAATATCGATTTTGAGCATGTTTTGGGCCTGTATTTTTAAAATACTCTAACACGGAGTAGACAAGTACAGATCGCTTGTGGAACCCAAATAAATCGAATTTTAGGGTGTTCTGAGCCTGAATTTGAGATATGAACGGATACAGAAGATGCATGCACATATCGACTTTGGGCACCTAAATATCGATTTTCAGCATGTTTTGGGCCTGTATTTTGAAAATACTATAGCTGGGTGTAGACATGTACAGATCGCTTCGGGGACCCAAAAATATCGAATTATCGGGTGTTTTGAGACTGAATTTGAGATATAAACGGGTACAGAAGATGCATGCACATATCGACTTTTTGCACCTAAAATATCGATTTTAAACATGTTTTGGGTCTGTATCTTGAAAACATTCTAGGAAGGAGTAGGCATGTACAGGTCGCTTCTGGGACCCAAAAATACCGAATTTTCTGGTGTTTTGAACAAGAATTTGGGATATAGACGGGTACAGAAGATGCATACACATATCGACTTTGGGCACCTAAAATATAGATTTTCAGCATGTTTTGGGCCTGTATTTTGAAAATACTCTAACACGGAGTATGCATGTACAGATCGCTTCTGGGACCCAAAAATATCGAATTTTCGGGGGTTTTGAGCCAGAATTTGGGATATAACAGGGTACAGAGGATGCATGCACATATCGACTTTTTGCACCTAAAATATCGATTTTAAGCATGTTTTGGGTCTGTATCTTGAAAACATTCTAGCAAGGAGTAGGCATGTACAGGTCGCTTCTGGGACCCAAAAATACCGAATTTTCTGGTGTTTTGATCCTGAATTTGGGATATAGACGGGTACAGAAGATGCATACACATATTGACTTTGGGCACCTAAAATATAGATTTTCAGCATGTTTTGGGCCTGTATTTTGAAAATACATTAACACGAAGTAGGCATGTACAGATCGCATCTGGGACCCAAAAATATCGACTTTTCGGGTGTTTTGAGCCCGAATTTGAGATTTAAACGGGTTCAGAAGATGCATGCACATATCGACTTTTCACACCTAAAATATCGATTTATAGCATGTTTTAAGCCTGTATTTTAAAAACATTCTAGCACTGAGTAAGCATGTGCAGATCGCTTAAGGGACCCAAAAATATCGAATTTTCGGAGTTTTGAGTCTGAATTTAAGATATAAACGGGTACAGAAGATGCATGGACATATCGGCTTTTTGCACCTTAAATATCGATTTTTAGAATGTTTTGGGTCTGTATTTTGAAAAAAATCTAGCAAGGAGTAGACATGTACAGATCGCTTCTGGGACCCAAAATTATCGAATTTTCGGGTGTTTTGAACCTGAATTTGGGATATAGAAGGATACAGAAGATGCATGCACATATCGACTTTGGGCACCTAAAATATCGATTTTGAGCATGTTTTTGGCCTGTATTTTGAAAATACTCTAACTCGGAGTAGGCATGTACAGATCGCTTCGGGGACGCAAAAATATCGACTTTTCGGGTGTTTTGAGCCTGAATTTGAGATATAAACGGGTACAGAAGATGCATGCTCAATTCGACTTTTTGCACCTAAAATATCGATTTTGAGCATGTTTTGGGTCTGTATCTTGAAAACATTCTAGCAAGAAGTAGGCATGTACAGATTGCTTCTGGGACCCAAAAATATCAAATTTTCGAGTGTTTTGAACCTGAATTTGGGATATAGACGGGTACAGAAGATGCATACACATATTGACTTTGGGCAGCTAAAATATCGATTTTCTGCATGTTTTAGGCCTGTATTTTGAAAATATTCTAACACGGAGTATACATGTACACATTGCTTTTGGGACCCAAAAATATCGAATATTCGGGGGTTTTGAGTCTGAATTTGAGATATAAACGGGTACAGAAGATGCATGCACATATCGACTTTGGGCACCAAAAATATCGATTTTGAGCATGTTTTAGGCCTGTATTTTTAAAATACTCTAACACGGAGTAGACACGTACAGATCGCTTCTGGAACCCAAATAAATCGAATTTTAGGGTATTCTGAGCCTGAATTTGAGATATGAACGGATACAGAAGATGCACGCACATATCGACTTTGGGCACCTAAAATATCGATTTTCAGCATGTTTTGGGCCTGTATTTTGAAAATACTCTAACACGGAGTATGCATGTACAGATCGCTTCTGGGACCCAAAAATATCGAATTTTCGGGGGTTTTGAGCCAGAATTTGGGATATAACAGGGTACAGAGGATGCATGCACATATCGACTTTTTGTACCTAAAATATCGATTTTAAGCATGTTTTGGGTCTGTATCTTGAAAACATTCTAGCAAGGAGTAGGCATGTACAGTTCGCTTCTGGGACCCAAAAATACCGAATTTTCTGGTGTTTTCATCCTGAATTTGGGATAAAGACGGGTACAGAAGATGCATACACATATTGACTTTGGGCACCTAAAATATAGATTTTCTGCATGTTTTGGGTCTGTATTTTGAAAATACATTAACACGGAGTAGGCATGTACAGATCGCTTCTGGGACCCAAAAATACCGAATTTTCTGGTGTTTTCATCCTGAATTTGGGATATAGACGGATACAGAAGATGCATGCAAATATCGACTTTGGGCACCTAAAATATCGATTTTGAGGATGTTTTGGGCCTGTATTTTGAAAATACTCTAACACGGAGTAGGCATGTACACATTGCTTTTGGGACCCAAAAATATCGAATATTAGGGTGTTTTGAGTCTGAATTTGAAATATAAACGGGTACAGAAGATGCATGCACATATCGACTTTGGGCACCTAAAATATCGATTTTGAGCATGTTTTGGGCCTGTATTTTGAAAATACTCTAACACTGTGTAGGCATCTACAGATCGATTCTGGGACACAAAAATATCGATTTTGTGGGTGTTTTGAGCCCGAATTTGAGATATAAACGGGTTCAGCAGATGCATGCACATATCGACTTTGGACACCTAAAATATCGTTTTATAGCATGTGTTAAGCCTGTATTTTAAAAACATTCTAGCACTGAGTAGGCATGTGTAGATTGCTCAAGGGACCCAAAAATATCGAATTTTCGGAGTTTTGAGCCTGAATTTGAGATATAAACGGGTACAGAAGATGCATGCACATATCGACTTTTTGCACTTAAAATATCGATTTTGAGCATGTTTTGGGTCTGTATCTTGAACATATTCTAGCAAGGAGTAGGCATGTACAGATCGCTTCTGGGACCCAAAATTATCGAATTTTCGGGTATTTTGAACCTGAATTTGGGATATAACAGGGTACAGAGGATGCATGCACATATCGACTTTTTGCACCTAAAATATCGATTTTAAGCATGTTTTGGGTCTGTATCTTGAAAACATTCTAGCAAGGAGTAGGCATGTAAAGGTCGCTTCTGGGACCCAAAAATACCGATTTTTCTGGTGTTTTGAACCTGAATTTGGGATATAGACGGGTACAGAAGATGCATGCACATATTGACTTTGGGCACCTAAAATATCGATTTTCAGCATGTTTTGGGCTTGTATTTTGAAAATACTATAACGCAGTTTAGACATGTACAAATCGCTTCTGGGACACAAAAATATCGATTTTTTGGGTGTTTTGAGCCTGAATTTGAGATATAAACGGGTACAGAAGATGCATGCACATATCGACTTTTTGCACCTAAAATATCGATTTTGAGCATGTTTTAAGCCTGTATTTTAAAAACATTCTAGGACTGAGTAGGCATGTGAAGATCGCTTAAGGGACCCAAAATTATCGAATTTTCGGGTGTTTTGAACATGAATTTGAGATATAAACGGGTACAGAAGATGCATGCACATATCGGCTTTTTGCACTTTAAATATCGATTTTTAGAATGTTTTGGGTCTGTATTTTGAAAAAAATCTAGCAAGGAGTAGGCATGTACAGATCGCTTCTGGGACCCAAAATTATCGAATTTTCGGGTGTTTTGAACCTGAATTTGGGATATAGAAGGATACAGAAGATGCATGCACATATCGACTTTGGGCACCTAAAATATCGATTTTGAGCATGTTTTGGGCCTGTATTTTGAAAATACTCTAACACGGAGTAGGCATGTACAGATCGCTTCGGGGACCCAAAAATAAAGAATTTTCGGGTGTTTTGAGCCTGAATTTGAGATATAAACGGGTACAGAAGATGCATGCACATTTCGACTTTTTGCACCTAAAATATCGATTTTGAGCATGTTTTGGGTCTGTATCTTGAAAACATTCTAGCAAGAAGTAGGCATGTACAGATTGCTTCTGGGACCCAAAAATATCGAATTTTCGAGTGTTTTGAACCTGAATTTGGGATATAGACGGGTACAGAAGATGCATACACATATTGACTTTGGGCAGCTAAAATATCGATTTTCAGCATGTTTTAGGCCTGTATTTTGAAAATACTCTAACACGGAGTATGCATGAACACATTGCTTTTGGGACCCAAAATTATCGAATTTTCGGGTGTTTTGAGTCTGAATTTGAGATATAAACGGGTATAGAAGATGCATGCACGTATCGACTTTGGGCACCTAAAATATCGATTTTGAGCATGTTTTTGGCCTGTATTTTGAAAATACTCTAACACGGAGTAGGCATGTACAGATCGCTTCGGGGACGCAAAAATATCGAATTTTCGGGTGTTTTAAGCCTGAATTTGAGATATAAACGGGTACAGAAGATGCATGCACAATTCGACTTTTTGCACCTAAAATATCGATTTTGAGCATGTTTTGGGTCTGTATCTTGAAAACATTCTAGCAAGAAGTAGGCATGTACAGATTGCTTCTGGGACCCAAAAATATCAAATTTTCGAGTGTTTTGAACCTGAATTTGGGATATAGACGGGCACAGAAGATGCATACACATATTGACTTTGGGCAGCTAAAATATCGATTTTCTGCATGTTTTAGGCCTGTATTTTGAAAATACTCTAACACGGAGTATGCATGTACACATTGCTTTTGGGACCCAAAAATACCGAATTTTCTGGTGTTTTGAACCTGAATTTGGGATATAGACGGGTACAGAGGATGCATACACATATTGAATTTGGCCACCTAAAATATAGATTTTCAGCATGTTTTGAGCCTGTATTTTGAAAATACATTAACACGGAGTAGGAATGTACAGATCGCTTCTGGGACCCAAAAATATCGACTTTTCGGGTGTTTTGAGCCTGAATTTTAGATATAAACGGGTACAGAAGATGCATGCACATATTGACTTTGGACACCTAAAATATCGATTTTGAGCATGTTTAGGACCTGTATTTTAAAAATACTATAACACAGTGTAGACATGTACAGATGGCTTTTGGGACACAAAAATATCGATTTTTTGGGTGTTCTGAGCCCAAATTTGAGATAAAAACGGGTACAGAAGATGCATGCACATATCGACTTTTCACACCTAAAATATCGATTTATAGCATGTTTTAAGCCTGTATTTTAAAAACATTCTAGCACTGAGTAGGCATGTGCAGATTGCTTAAGGGACCCAAAAATATCGAATTTTCGGAGTTTTGAGTCTGAATTTGAGATATAAACGGGTACAGAAGATGCATGCACATATCGGCTTTTTGCACCTTAAATATCGATTTTTAGAATGTTTTGGGTCTGTATTTTGAAAAAATTCTAGCAAGGAGTAGGCATGTACAGATCACTTCTGGGACCCAAAATTATCGAATTTTCGGGTGTTTTGAACCTGAATTTGGGATATAGACGGATACAGAAGATGCATGCAAATATCGACTTTGGGCACCTAAAATATCGATTTTGAGGATGTTTTGGGCCTGTATTTTGAAAATACTCTAACACGGAGTAGGCATGTACACATTGCTTTTGGGACCCAAAAATATCGAATATTCGGGTGTTTTGAGTCTGAATTTGAGATATAAACGGGTACAGAAGATGCATGCACATATCGACTTTGGGCACCTAAAATATCGATTTTGAGCATGTTTTGGGCCTGTATTTTGAAAATACTCTAACACTGTGTAGGCATGTACAGATCGATTCTGGGACACAAAAATATCGATTTTTTGGGTGTTTTGAGCCCGAATTTGAGATATAAACGGGTTCAGAAGATGCATGCACATATCGACTTTGGACACCTAAAATATCGTTTTATAGCATGTGTTAAGCCTGTATTTTAAAAACATTCTAGCACTGAGTAGGCATGTGCAGATTGCTCAAGGGACCCAAAAATATCGAATTTTCGGAGTTTTGAGCCTGAATTTGAGATATAAACGGGTACAGAAGATGCATGCACATATCGACTTTTTGCACTTAAAATATCGATTTTGAGCATTTTTTGGGTCTGTATCTTGAACATATTCTAGCAAGGAGTAGGCATGTACAGATCGCTTCTGGGACCCAAAATTATCGAATTTTCGGGTGTTTTGAACCTGAATTTGGGATATAACAGGGTACAGAGGATGCATGCACATATCGACTTTTTGCACCTAAAATATCGATTTTAAGCATGTTTTGGGTCTGTATCTTGAAAACATTCTAGCAAGGAGTAGGCATGTAAAGGTCGCTTCTGGGACCCAAAAATACCGAATTTTCTGGTGTTTTGAACCTGAATTTGGGATATAGACGGGTACAGAAGATGCATGCACATATTGACTTTGGGCACCTAAAATATCGATTTTCAGCATGTTTTGGGCCTGTATTTTGAAAATACTATAACGCAGTTTAGACATGTACAAATCGCTTCTGGGACACAAAAATATCGATTTTTTGGGTGTTTTGAGCCTGAATTTGAGATATAAACGGGTACAGAAGATGCATGCACATATCGACTTTTTGCACTTAAAATATCGATTTTGAGCATGTTTTGGGTCTGTATCTTGAAAATATTCTAGCAAGGAGTAGGCATGTACAGATCGCTTCTGGGACCCAAAATTATCGAATTTTCGGGTGTTTTGAACCTGAATTTGGAATATAGACGGATACAGAAGATGCATGCACATATCGACTTTGGGCACCTAAAATATCGATTTTGAGCATGTTTTGGGCCTGTATTATGAAAATACTATAGCACGGTGTAGGCATGTACAGATTGCTTCTGGGACCCAAAATTATCGAATTTTCGGGTGTTTTGAACCTGAATTTGGGATATAGACGGATACAGAAGATGCATGCACATATCGATTTTGGGCACCTAAAATATCGATTTTGAGCATGTTTTGGGCCTGTAATTTGAAAATACTATAGCACGGTGTAGACATGTACAGATCGCTTCTGGGACACAAAAATATCGATTTTTTGGGTGTTTTGAGCCTGAATTTGATATATAAACGGGTACAGAAGATGCATGCACATATCGACTTTGGCACCAAAAATATCGATTTTTAGTATGTTTTGGGCGTATAATTTGAAAATATTCTAGCACTGAGTAGGCATGTACAGATCGCTTCGGGGACCCAAAAATATCGATTTTTCGGGGGTTTTGAGCCAGAATTTGGGATATAACAGGGTACAGAGGATGCATGCACATATCGACTTTTTGCACCTAAAATATCGATTTTAAGCATGTTTTGGGTCTGTATCTTGAAAACATTCTAGCAAAGAGTAGGCATGTACAGGTCGCTTCTGGGACCCAAAAATACCGAATTTTCTGGTGTTTTGAACCTGAATTTGGGATATAGACGGGTACAGAAGATGCATGCACATATCGACTTTGGGCACCTAAAATATCGATTTTGAGCATGTTTTGGGTCTGTATCTTGAAAACATTCTAGCAAGAAGTAGGCATGTACAGATTGCTTCTGGGACCCAAAAATATCGAATTTTCGAGTGTTTTGAACCTGAATTTGGGATATAGACGGGTACAGAAGATGCATACACATATTGACTTTGGGCAGCTAAAATATCGATTTTCAGCATGTTTTAGGCCTGTATTTTGAAAATACTCTAACACGGAGTATGCTTGTACACATTGCTTTTGGGACCCAAAATTATCGAATTTTGGGGTGTTTTGAGTCTGAATTTGAGATATAAACGGGTATAGAAGATGCATGCACGTATCGACTTTGGGCACCTAAAATATCGATTTTGAGCATGTTTTTGGCCTGTATTTTGAAAATACTCTAACACGGAGTAGGCATGTACAGATCGCTTCGGGGACGCAAAAATATCGAATTTTCGGGTGTTTTGAGCCTGAATTTGAGATATAAACGGGTACAGAAGATGCATGCACAATTCGACTTTTTGCACCTAAAATATCGATTTTGAGCATGTTTTGGGTCTGTATCTTGAAAACATTCTAGCAAGAAGTAGGCATGTACAGATTGCTTCTGGGACCCAAAAATATCAAATTTTCGAGTGTTTTGAACCTGAATTTGGGATATAGACGGGTAAAGAAGATGCATACACATATTGACTTTGGGCAGCTAAAATATCGATTTTCTGCATGTTTTAGGCCTGTATTTTGAAAATACTCTAACACGGAGTATGCATGTACACATTGCTTTTGGGACCCAAAAATACCGAATTTTCTGGTGTTTTGAACCTGAATTTGGGATATAGACCGGTACAGAGGATGCATACACATATTGACTTTGGCCACCTAAAATATAGATTTTCAGCATGTTTTGAGCCTGTATTTTGAAAATACATTAACACGGAGTAAGTATGTACAGATCGCTTCTGGGACCCAAAAATATCGACTTTTCGGGTGTTTTGAGCCTGAATTTGAGATATAAACGGGTACAGAAGATGCATGCACATATTGACTTTGGACACCTAAAATATCGATTTTGAGCATGTTTTGGGCCTGTATTTTAAAAATACTATAACACAGTGTAGACATGTACAGATGGCTTTTGGGACACAAAAATATCGATTTTTTGGCTGTTCTGAGCCCGAATTTGAGATAAAAACGGGTACAGAAGATGCATGCACATATCGACTTTTCACACATAAAATATCGATTTATAGCATGTGTTAAGCCTGTATTTTAAAAACATTCTAGCACTGAGTAGGCATGTGAAGATCGCTTAAGGGACCCAAAAATATCGAATTTTTGGAGTTTTGAGCCTGAATTTGAGATATAAACGGGTACAGAAGATGCATGCACATATCGGCTTTTTGCACTTTAAATATCGATTTTTAGAATGTTTTGGGTCTGTATTTTGAAAAAAATCTAGCAAGGAGTAGGCATGTACAGATCGCTTCTGGGACCCAAAATTATCGAATTTTCGGGTGTTTTGAACCTGAATTTGGGATATAGAAGGATACAGAAGATGCATGCACATATCGACTTTGGGCACCTAAAATATCGATTTTGAGCATGTTTTGGGCCTGTATTTTGAAAATACTCTAACACGGAGTAGGCATGTACAGATCGCTTCGGGGACCCAAAAATAAAGAATTTTCGGGTGTTTTGAGCCTGAATTTGATATATAAACGGGTACAGAAGATGCATGCACATTTCTACTTTTTGCACCTAAAATATCGATTTTGAGCATGTTTTGGGTCTGTATCTTGAAAACATTCTAGCAAGAAGTAGGCATGTACAGATTGCTTCTGGGACCCAAAAATATCGAATTTTCGAGTGTTTTGAACCTGAATTTGGGATATAGACGGGTACAGAAGATGCATACACATATTGACTTTGGGCAGCTAAAATATCGATTTTCAGCATGTTTTAGGCCTGTATTTTGAAAATACTATAACACGGAGTATGCATGTACACATTGCTTTTGGGACCCAAAATTATAGAATTTTCGGGTGTTTTGAGTCTGAATTTGAGATATAAACGGGTATAGAAGATGCATGCACGTATCGACTTTGGGCACCTAAAATATCGATTTTGAGCATGTTTTTGGCCTGTATTTTGAAAATACTCTAACACGGAGTAGGCATGTACAGATCGCTTCGGGGACGCAAAAATATCGAATTTTCGGGTGTTTTGAGCCTGAATTTGAGATATAAACGGGTACAGAAGATGCATGCACAATTCGACTTTTTGCACCTAAAATATCGATTTTGAGCATGTTTTGGGTCTGTATCTTGAAAACATTCTAGCAAGAAGTAGGCATGTACAGATTGCTTCTGGGACCCAAAAATATCAAATTTTCGAGTGTTTTGAACCTGAATTTGGGATATAGACGGGTAAAGAAGATGCATACACATATTGACTTTGGGCAGCTAAAATATCGATTTTCTGCATGTTTTAGGCCTGTATTTTGAAAATACTCTAACACGGAGTATGCATGTACACATTGCTTTTGGGACCCAAAAATACCGAATTTTCTGGTGTTTTGAACCTGAATTTGGGATATAGACGGGTACAGAGGATGCATACACATATTGACTTTGGCCACCTAAAATATAGATTTTCAGCATGTTTTGAGCCTGTATTTTGAAAATACATTAACACGGAGTAGGCATGTACAGATCGCTTCTGGGACCCAAAAATATCGACTTTTCGGGTGTTTTGAGCCTGAATTTGAGATATAAACGGGTACAGAAGATGCATGCACATATTGACTTTGGACACCTAAAATATCGATTTTGAGCATGTTTTGGGCCTGTATTTTAAAAATACTATAACACAGTGTAGACATGTACAGATGGCTTTTGGGACACAAAAATATCGATTTTTTGGGTGTTCTGAGCCCGAATTTGAGATAAAAACGGGTACAGAAGATGCATGCACATATCGACTTTTCACACCTAAAATATCGATTTATAGCATGTGTTAAGCCTGTATTTTAAAAACATTCTAGCACTGAGTAGGCATGTGCAGATCGCTTAAGGGACCCAAAAATATCGAATTTTCGGAGTTTTGAGTCTGAATTTGAGATATAAACGGGTACAGAAGATGCATGCACATATCGGCTTTTTGCACCTTAAATATCGATTTTTAGAATGTTTTGGGTCTGTATTTTGAAAAAATTCTAGCAAGGAGTAGGCATGTACAGATCACTTCTGGGACCCAAAATTATCGACTTTTCGGGTGTTTTGAACCTGAATTTGGGATATAGACGGATACAGAAGATGCATGCACATATCGACTTTGGGCACCTAAAATATCGATTTTGAGCATGTTTTGGGCCTGTATTTTAAAAATACTATAACACAGTGTAGACATGTACAGATGGCTTTTGGGACACAAAAATATCGATTTTTTGGGTGTTCTGAGCCCGAATTTGAGATAAAAACGGGTACAGAAGATGCATGCACATATCGACTTTTCACACCTAAAATATCGATTTATAGCATGTGTTAAGCCTGTATTTTAAAAACATTCTAGCACTGAGTAGGCATGTGCAGATCGCTTAAGGGACCCAAAAATATCGAATTTTCGGAGTTTTGAGTCTGAATTTGAGATATAAACGGGTACAGAAGATGCATGCACATATCGGCTTTTTGCACCTTAAATATCGATTTTTAGAATGTTTTGGGTCTGTATTTTGAAAAAATTCTAGCAAGGAGTAGGCATGTACAGATCACTTCTGGGACCCAAAATTATCGAATTTTCGGGTGTTTTGAACCTGAATTTGGGATATAGACGGATACAGAAGATGCATGCACATATCGACTTTGGGCACCTAAAATATCGATTTTGAGGATGTTTTGGGCCTGTATTTTGAAAATACTCTAACACGGAGTAGGCATGTACACATTGCTTTTGGGACCCAAAAATATAGAATTTTCGGGTGTTTTGAGCCTAAATTTGAGATATAAACGGGTACAGAACATGCATGCACATATCGACTTGGGACACATTAAATATCGATTTTTAGCATGTTTTAAGCCTATATTTTCAAAACAATCTAGCACTGAGTAGACATGTACAGATCGGTTCTGGGACCCAAAAATACCGATTTTTCGGGTGTTTTGAGCCTGAATTTGAGATATAAATGAATACTGAAGATGCATGCACATATCGACTTTTTGCACCAAATATATCGATTTTGAGCATGTTTTGGGTCTGTATCTTTAAAACATTCTAAGAAGGAGTAGGCATGTACATATTGCTTCTGGGATACAGAAATATCTAATTTTCAGGTATTTTCAGCCTGAATTTGAGATATAAACGGGTACAGAAGATTCATGCACTTATAGACTTTGGGCACCCAAAATCTCGATTTGTAGTATGTTTTGGGCTAATATTTTGAAAATATTCTATCACTGAGTAGGCATGTACAAATCGCTTCTGGGACCCAAAAATATCGAATTTTCGGGTATTTTGAGCCTGAATTTTGGATATAAAAGGGTACAGAACATGCATACACATATTGACTTTGGGCACCTCAAATATCGATTTTCAGCATGTTTTTGGCCTGTATTTTGAAAATACTCTAACACGAAATAGGCATGTACAGATCGCTTCTGGGACCCAAAAATATTGAATTTTCGGGTGTTTTGAGACTGAATTTGAAATATAAACGGGTACAGAAGATGCATGTACATATCGACTATGGGCACCTAAAATATCGATTTTGAGCATATTTTGGGCCTCTATTTTGAAAATATTCTAACACGGAGTAGGCATGTACAGATCGCTTCTGGGACACAAAAATATCAAATTTTCGGGTATTTTGAGCCTGAATTTGAGATATAAACGGGTGCAGAAGATGGATGCACATATCGACTTTGGGCACCTAAAATATCGATTTTCAGCATGTTTTATGGCCTGTACTTTTAAAGTACTCTAACACTGAGTAGGCATGTATACCAGATTGCTTCTGGGACACAAAAATACCGAATTTTCGGGTGTTTAGAGCCTGAATTTAAGATATAAAAGGGTACAGAAGATGCATGCACATATTGACTATGGCAGCTAAAATATCGATTTTCAGCATGTTTTGGGCATGTATTTTGAAAATACTTCAACACGGAGTAGGCATATACAGATTGAATCTAGGACCCAAGAATATCGAATTTTCGGGTGTTTTGAGCCTGAATTTGAGATATAATCGGGTACAGAAATGACATGTACATATCGACTTTTGGCACCCAAAATATCGATTTTGAGCATGTTTTGAGCCTATAATTTGAAAATACTCTAACACGGAGTAGGCTTGTACAGATTGCTTCTGGGACCCAAAAATATCGAATTTACGGGTGTTTTGAGCATGAATTTGGGATATAAACGGGTACAGAACATACTTATTGACTTGGGACACCAAAAATATCGATTTTTAGCATGTTTTAAGCCTGTATTTTGGAAAAATTCTAGCACTGAGTAGGCATGTACAGATCGCTTCTGGAACCCAAAAAAATTGAATTTTCTGGTGTTTTAAGCCTGAATTTGAGATATAAACGGGTACAGAAGATGCATGCACATATCGACTATGTGAGCTAAAATATCGATTTTCAGCATGTTTTGGGCCTGAATTTTGAAAATACTCTAACATGGAGTAGGCATGTACAGATCGCTTCTGGGACACATAAATATCGATTTTTTGGGTGTTTTTGAGCCTGAATTTGAGATATAAACGGGTACAGAAGATGCATGCACATATCGACTTTTTGCACTTAAAATATCGATTTTGAGCATGTTTTGGGTCTGTATCTTGAAAATATTCTAGCAAGGAGTAGGCATGTACAGATCGCTTCTGGGACCCAAAATTATCGAATTTTCGGGTGTTTTGAACCTGAATTTGGGATATAGACGGATACAGAAGATGCATGCACATATCGACTTTGGGCACCTAAAATATCGATTTTGAGCATGTTTTGGGCCTGTATAATGAAAATACTATAGCACGGTGTAGGCATGTACAGATTGCTTCTGGGACCCAAAATTATCGAATTTTCGGGTGTTTTGAACCTGAATTTGGGATATAGACGGATACAGAAGATGCATGCACATATCGACTTTGGGCACCTAAAATATCGATTTTGAGCATGTTTTGGGCCTGTATTTTGAAAATACTATAGCACGGTGTAGACATGTACAGATCGCTTCTGGGACACAAAAATATCGATTTTTTGGGTGTTTTGAGCCTGAATTTGATATATAAACGGGTACAGAAGATGCATGCACATATCGACTTTGGCACCAAAAATATCGATTTTTAGTATGTTTTGGGCGTATAATTTGAAAATATTCTAGCACTGAGTAGGCATGTACAGATCGCTTCGGGGACCCAAAAATATCAAATTTTCGGGGGTTTTGAGCCAGAATTTGGGATATAACAGGGTACAGAGGATGCATGCACATATCGACTTTTTGCACCTAAAATATCGATTTTAAGCATGTTTTGGGTCTGTATCTTGAAAACATTCTAGCAAAGAGTAGGCATGTACAGGTCGCTTCTGGGACCCAAAAATACCGAATTTTCTGGTGTTTTGAACCTGAATTTGGGATATAGACGGGTAGAGAAGATGCATACACATATTGACTTTGGGCACCTAAAATATAGATTTTCAGCATGTTTTGGGCCTGTATTTTGAAAATACATTAATACGGAGTAGGCATGTACAGATCGCTTCTGGGACCCAAAAATATCGACTTTTAGAATGTTTTGAGCCTGAATTTGAGATATAAACGGGTACAGAAGATGCATGCACATATCGACTTTGGACACCTAAAATATCGATTTTGAGCATGTTTTGGGCCTGTATTTTAAAAATACTATAACACAGTGTAGACATGTACAGATGGCTATTGGGACACAAAAATATCGATTTTTTGGGTGTTTTGAGCCTGAATTTGAGATTTAAACGGGTACAGAAGATGCATGCACATATCGACTTTTCACACCCAAAATATCGATTTATAGCATGTTTTAAGCCTGTATTTTAAAAACATTCTAGCACTGAGTAGGCATGTGCAGATCGCTTAAGGGACCCAAAAATATCGAATTTTCGGAGTTTTGAGTCTGAATTTGAGATATAAACGGGTACAGAAGATGCATGCACATATCGGCTTTTTTCACCTTAAATATCGATTTTTAGAATGTTTTGGGTCTGTATTTTGAAAAAATTCTTGCAAGGACTAGGCATGTACAGATCGCTTCTGGGACCCAAAAATATCGAATTTTCGGGTGTTTTGAACCTGAATTTGGGATATAGACGGATACAGAAGATGCATGCACATATCGACTTTGGGCACCTAAAATATCGATTTTGAGCATGTTTTGGGCCTGTATTTTGAAAATACTCTAACACGGAGTAGGCATGTACAGATCGCTTCGGGGACCCAAAAATATCGAATTTTCGGGTGTTTTGAACCTGAATTTGAGATATAAACGGGTACAGAAGAGGCATGCACATATCGACTTTTTGCACTTAAAATATCGATTTTGAGCATGTTTTGGGTCTGTATCTTGAAAACATTCTAGCAAGAAGTAGGCATGTACAGATTGCTTCTGGGACCCAAAAATATCGAATTTTCGAGTGTTTTGAACCTGAATTTGGGATATAGACGGGTACAGAAGATGCATACACATATTGACTTTGGGCAGCTAAAATATCGATTTTCAGCATGTTTTAGGCCTGTATTTTGAAAATACTCTAACACGGAGTATGCATGTACACATTGCTTTTGGGACCCAAAAATATCGAATATTCGGGTGTTTTGAGTCTGAATTTGAGATATAAACGGGTACAGAAGATGCATGCACATATCGACTTTGGGCACCTAAAATATCGATTTTGAGCATGTTTTGGGCCTGTATTCTGAAAATACTCTAACACTGTGTAGGCTTGTACAGATCGATTCTGGGACACAAAAATATCCATTTTTTGGGTGTTTTGAGCCCGAATTTGAGATATAAACGGGTTCAGAAGATGCATGCACATATCGACTTTGGACACCTAAAATATCGTTTTATAGCATGTGTTAAGCCTGTATTTTAAAAACATTCTAGCACTGAGTAGGCATGTGCAGATTGCTCAAGGGACCCAAAAATATCGAATTTTCGGAGTTTTTAGCCTGAATTGTAGATATAAACGGGTACAGAAGATGCATGCACATATCGACTTTTTGCACTTAAAATATCGATTTTGAGCATGTTTTGGGTCTGTATCTTGAACATATTCTTGCAAGGAGTAGGCATGTACAGATCGCTTCGGGGACCCAAAATTATCGAATTTTCGGGTGTTTTGAACCTGAATTTGGGATATAACAGGGTACAGAGGATGCATGCACATATCGACTTTTTGCACCTAAAATATCGATTTTAAGCATGTTTTGGGTCTGTATCTTGAAAACATTCTAGCAAGGAGTTGGCATGTACAGGTCGCTTCTGGGACCCAAAAATACCGAATTTTCTGGTGTTTTGAACCTGAATTTGGGATATAGACGGGTACAGAAGATGCATGCACATATTGACTTTGGGCACCTAAAATACCGATTATCAGCATGTTTTGGGCCTGTATTTTGAAAATACTATAACGCAGTTTAGACATGTACAGATCGCTTCTGGGACACAAAAATATCGATTTTTTGGGTGTTTTGAGCCTGAATTTGAGATATAAACGGGTACAGAAGATGCATGCACATATCGACTTTTTGCACTTAAAATATCGATTTTGAGCATGTTTTGGGTCTGTATCTTGAAAATATTCTAGCAAGGAGTAGGCATGTACAGATCGCTTGTGGGACCCAAAATTATCGAATTTTCGGGTGTTTTGAACCTGAATTTGGGATATAGACGGATACAGAAGATGCATGCACATATCGACTTTGGGCACCTAAAATATCGATTATGAGCATGTTTTGGGCCTGTATTTTGAAAATACTATAGCACGGTGTAGGCATGTACAGATCACTTTTGGGACCCAAAATTATCGAATTTTCGGGTGTTTTGAACCTGAATTTGGGATATAGACGGATACAGAAGATTCATGCACATATCGACATTGGGCACCTAAAATATCGATTTTGAGCATGTTTTGAGCCTGTATTTTGAAAATACTATAGCACGGTGTAGACATGTACAGATCGCTTCAGGGACACAAAAATATCGATTTTTTGGGTGTTTTGAGCCTGAATTTGATATATAAACGGGTACAGAAGATGCATGCACATATCGACTTTGGCACCAAAAATATCGATTTTTAGTATGTTTTGGGCGTATAATTTGAAAATATTCTAGCACTGAGTAGGCATGTACAGATCGCTTCGGGGACCCAAAAATATCGAATTTTCGGGGGTTTTGAGCCAGAATTTGGGATATAACAGGGTACAGAGGATGCATGCACATATCGACTTTTTGAACCTAAAATATCGATGTTAAGCATGTTTTGGGTCTGTATCTTGAAAATATTCTAGCAAAGAGTAGGCATGTACAGGTCGCTTCTGGGACCCAAAAATACCGAATTTTCTGGTGTTTTGAACCTGAATTTGGGATATAGACGGGTACAGAAGATGCATACACATATTGACTTTGGGCACCTAAAATGTAGATTTTCAGCATGTTTTGGGCCTGTATTTTGAAAATACATTAACAGGGAGTAGGCATGTACAGATCGCTTCTGGGACCCAAAAATATCGACTTTTCGGGTGTTTTGAGCCTGAATTTGAGATATAAACGGGTACAGAAGATGCATGCACATATCGACTTTGGACACCTAAATTATCGATTTTGAGCATGTTTTGGGCCTGTATTTTAAAAATACTATAACACAGTGTAGACATGTACAGATGGCTTTTGGGACACAAAAATATCGATTTTTTGGGTGTTTTGAGCCTGAATTTGAGATTTAAACGGGTACAGAAGATGCATGCACATATCGACTTTTCACACCTAAAATATCGATTTATAGCATGTTTTAAGCCTGTATTTTAAAAACATTCTAGCACTGAGTAGGCATGTGCAGATCGCTTAAGGGACCCAAAAATATGGAATTTTCGGAGTTTTGAGTCTGAATTTGAGATATAAACGGGTACAGAAGATGCATGCACATATCGGCTTTTTGCACCTAAAATATCGATTTTGAGCATGTTTTGGGTCTGTATCATGAAAACTTTCTAGAAAGAAGTAGGCATGTACAGATTGCTTCTGGGACTCAAAATATCGAATTTTCGAGTGTTTTGAACCTGAATTTGGGATATAGACGGGTACAGAAGATGCATACACATAATGACTTTTGGCAGCTAAAATATCGATTTACAGCATGTTTTTGGCCTGTATTTTAAAAATACTCTAACACGGAGTATGCATGTTCACATTGCTTTTGGGACCCAAAAATATCGAATATTCGGGTGTTTTGAGTCTGAATTTGAGATATAAACGGGTACAGAAGATGCATGCACATATCGACTTTGGGCACCCAAAATATCGATTTTGAGCATGTCTTGAGCCTGTATTTTTAAAATACTCTAACACGGAGTAGACACGTACAGATCGCTTCTGGGACCCTAATAAATCGAATTTTCAGTTGTTCTGAGCCTGAATTTGAGATATGAACAGGTACAGAAGATGCATGCACATATCGACTTCGGGCACCTAAAATATCGATTTTGAGCATGTTTTGGGCCTGTATTTTGAAAATACTCAAACACGGTGTAGACATGTACAGATCGCTTCTGGGACACAAAAATATCAATTTTTTGGGTGTTTTGAGCCTGAATTTGATATATAAACGGGTACAGAAGATGCATGCACATATCGACTTTGGCACCCAAAATATCGATTTTTAGTATGTTTTGGGCGTATAATTTGAAAATATTCTAGCACTGAGTAGGCATGTACAGATCGCTTCTGGGACCCAAAAATATCGAATTTTCGGGGGTTTTGACCCAGAATTTGGGATATAACCGGGTACAGAGGATGCATGCACATATCGACTTTTTGCACCTAAAATATCGATTTTGAGCATGTTTTGGGTCTGTATCTTGAAAAAATTCTAGCAAGGAGTAGGCATGTACAGATCGCTTCTGGGACCCAAAAATACCGATTTTTCTGGTGTTTTGAACCTGAATTTGGGATATAGACGGATACAGAAGATGCATACACATATTGACTTTGGGCACCTAATATATAGATTTTCAGCATGGTTTGGGCCTGTATTTTGAAAATACATTAACACGGAGTAGGCATGTACAGATCGCTTCTGGGACCCAAAAATATCGATTTTTCGGGTGTTTTGAGCCTGAATTTGAGATATAAACGGGTACAGAAGATGCATGCACATATCGACTTTGGACACTTAAAATATCGTTTTTTTAGCATGTTTTGGGCCTGTATTTTAAAAATACTCTAACACGGAGTAGACATGTACAGATCGCTTTTGGGACCCAAAAATATCGAATTTTCGGGTGTTTTGAGCCTGAATTTGAGATATAAACGGGTACAGAAGATGCATGCACATATCGACTTTTTGCACCTAAAATATCGATTTTGAGCATGTCTTGGGTTTGTATCTTAAAAAATTCTAGCAAGGAGTAGTCATTTACAAATGGCTTCGGGAACCCAAAAATATTGAATTTTCGGATGTTTTGAGCTTGAATTTGAGATATAAACGGGTACAGAAGATGCATGCACATTTCAACTTTTTGCACCTAAAATATCGATTTTGAGCATGTTTTGGGTCTGTATCTTGAAAACATTCTAGCAAGAAGTAGGCATGTACAGATTGCTTCTGGGACCCAAAAAAATCGAATTTTCGAGTGTTTTGAACCTGAATTTGGGATATAGACGGGTACAGAAGATGCATACACATATCGACTTTGGACACCTAAATTATCGATTTTGAGCATGTTTTGGGCCTGTATTTTAAAAATACTATAACACAGTGTAGACATGTACAGATGGCTTTTGGGACACAAAAATATCGATTTTTTGGGTGTTTTGAGCCTGAATTTGAGATTTAAACGGGTACAGAAGATGCATGCACATATCGACTTTTCACACCTAAAATATCGATTTATAGCATGTTTTAAGCCTGTATTTTAAAAACATTCTAGCACTGAGTAGGCATGTGCAGATCGCTTAAGGGACCCAAAAATATGGAATTTTCGGAGTTTTGAGTCTGAATTTGAGATATAAACGGGTACAGAAGATGCATGCACATATCGGCTTTTTGCACCTTAAATATCGATTTTTAGAAAGTTTTGGGTCTGAATTTTGAAAAAACTCTAGCAAGGAGTAGGCATGTACAGATCGCTTCTGGAACCCAAAAATATCGAATTTTCGGGTGTTTTAAACCTGAATTTGGGATATAGACGGGTACAGAAGATGCATGCACATATCGACTTTGGGCACCTAAAATATCGATTTTGAGCATGTTTTGGGCCTGTATTTTGAAAATACTCTAACACTGTGTAGGCATGTACAGATCGCTTAAGGAACCCAAAAATATAGAATTTTCGGAGTTTTGAGCCTGAATTTGAGATATAATCGGGTACAGAAGATGCATGCACATATCGACTTTTTGCACTTAAAATATCGATTTTGAGCATGTTTTGGGTCTGTATCTTGAACATATTCTAGCAAGGAGTAGGCATGTACAGATCGCTTCTGGGACCCAAAATTATCGAATTTTCGGGTGTTTTGAACCTGAATTTGGGATATAGACGGATACAGAAGATTCATGCACATATCGACTTTGGGCACCTAAAATATTGATTTTGAGCATGTTTTGGGCCTGTATTTTGAAAATACTATAGCACGGTGTAGACATGTACAGATCGCTTCTGGGACACAAAAATATCGATTTTTTGGGTGTTTTGAGCCTGAATTTGAGATATAAACGGGTACAGAAGATGCATGCACATATCGACTTTGGCACCCAAAATAGCGATTTTTAGTATGTTTTGGGCGTATAGTTTGAAAATATTCTAGCACTGAGTAGGCATGTACAGATCGCTTCTGGGACCCAAAAATATCGTATTTTCGGGGGTTTTGAGCCAGAATTTGGGATATAACAGGGTACAGAGGATGCATGCACATATCGACTTTTTGCACCTAAAATATCGATTTTAGGCATGTTTTGGGTCTGTATCTTGAAAACATTCTAGCAAGGAGTAGGCATGTACAGGTTGCTTCTGGGACCCAAAAATACCGAATTTTGTGGTGTTTTGAACCTGAATTTGGGATATAGACGGGTACAGAAGATGCATGCACATATTGACTTTGGGCACCTAAAATATCGATTTTCAGCATGTTTTGGGCCTGTATTTTGAAAATACTATAACGCAGTGTAGACATGTACAGATCGCTTTTGGGACACAAAAATATCGATTTTTTGGGTGTTTTGAGCCTGAATTTGAGATATAAACGGGTACAGAAGATGCATGCACATATCGACTTTTTGCACCTAAAATATCGATTTTGAGCATGTTTTGGGTCTGTATCATGAAAACTTTCTAGAAAGAAGTAGGCATGTACAGATTGCTTCTGGGACTCAAAATATCGAATTTTCGAGTGTTTTGAACCTGAATTTGGGATATAGACGGGTACAGAAGATGCATACACATATTGACTTTTGGCAGCTAAAATATCGATTTACAGCATGTTTTTGGCCTGTATTTTAAAAATACTCTAACACGGAGTATGCATGTTCACATTGCTTTTGGGACCCAAAAATATCGAATATTCGGGTGTTTTGAGTCTGAATTTGAGATATAAACGGGTACAGAAGATGCATGCACATATCGACTTTGGGCACCCAAAATATCGATTTTGAGCATGTCTTGAGCCTGTATTTTTAAAATACTCTAACACGGAGTAGACACGTACAGATCGCTTCTGGGACCCTAATAAATCGAATTTTCAGTTGTTCTGAGCCTGAATTTGAGATATGAACAGGTACAGAAGATGCATGCACATATCGACTTCGGGCACCTAAAATATCGATTTTGAGCATGTTTTGGGCCTGTATTTTGAAAATACTCAAACACGGTGTAGACATGTACAGATCGCTTCTGGGACACAAAAATATCAATTTTTTGGGTGTTTTGAGCCTGAATTTGAGATATAAACGGGTACAGAAGATGCATGCACATATCGACTTTGGCACCCAAAATATCGATTTTTAGTATGTTTTGGGCGTATAATTTGAAAATATTCTAGCACTGAGTAGGCATGTACAGATCGCTTCTGGGACCCAAAAATATCGAATTTTCGGGGGTTTTGACCCAGAATTTGGGATATAACCGGGTACAGAGGATGCATGCACATATCGACTTTTTGCACCTAAAATATCGATTTTGAGCATGTTTTGGGTCTGTATCTTGAAAAAATTCTAGCAAGGAGTATGCATGTACAGATCGCTTCTGGGACCCAAAAATACCGATTTTTCTGGTGTTTTGAACCTGAATTTGGGATATAGACGGATACAGAAGATGCATACACATATTGACTTTGGGCACCTAATATATAGATTTTCAGCATGGTTTGGGCCTGTATTTTGAAAATACATTAACACGGAGTAGGCATGTACAGATCGCTTCTGGGACCCAAAAATATCGATTTTTCGGGTGTTTTGAGCCTGAATTTGAGATATAAACGGGTACAGAAGATGCATGCACATATCGACTTTGGACACTTAAAATATCGTTTTTTTCGCATGTTTTGGGCCTGTATTTTAAAAATACTCTAACACGGAGTAGACATGTACAGATCGCTTTTGGGACCCAAAAATATCGAATTTTCGGGTGTTTTGAGCCTGAATTTGAGATATAAACGGGTACAGAAGATGCATGCACATATCGACTTTGGACACCTAAAATATCGATTTTTAGCATGTTTTGAGCCTATATTTTGAAAACATTCTAGCACTGAGTATGCATGTACAGATCGCTTAAGGGACCCAAAAATATGGAATTTTCGGGAGTTTTGAGCCTGAACTTGAGATATAAACGGGTACAGAAGATGCATGCACATATCGACTTTTTGCACCTAAAATATCGATTTTGAGCATGTCTTGGGTTTGTATCTTAAAAAATTCTAGCAAGGAGTAGTCATTTACAAATGGCTTCGGGAACCCAAAAATATTGAATTTTCGGATGTTTTGAGCTTGAATTTGAGATATAAACGGGTACAGAAGATGCATGCACATTTCAACTTTTTGCACCTAAAATATCGATTTTGAGCATGTTTTGGGTCTGTATCTTGAAAACATTCTAGCAAGAAGTAGGCATGTACAGATTGCTTCTGGGACCCAAAAAAATCGAATTTTCGAGTGTTTTGAACCTGAATTTGGGATATAGACGGGTACAGAAGATGCATACACATATTGACTTTGGGCAGCTAAAATATCGATTTTCAGCATGTTTTAGGCCTGTATTTTGAAAATACTCTAACACGGAGTATGCATGTACACATTGCATTTGGGACCCAAAAATATCGATTTTTTGGGTGTTTTGAGTCTGAATTTGAGATATATACGGGTACAGAAGATGCATGCACATATCGACTTTTCACACCTAAAATATCGATTTATAGCATGTTTTAAGCCTGTATCTTGAAAACATTCTAGCAAGAAGTAGGCATGTACAGATTGCTTCTGGGACCCAAAAATATCAAATGTTCAAGTGTTTTGAACCTGAATTTGGGATATAGACGGGTACAGAAGATGCATACACATATTGACTTTGGGCAGCTAAAATGTCGATTTTCTGCATGTTTTAGGCCTGTATTTTGAAAATACTCTAACACGGAGTATGCATGTACACATTGCTTTTGGGACCCAAAAATATCGAATATTCGGGTGTTTTGTGTCTGAATTTGAGATATAAACGGGTACAGAAGATGCATGCACATATCGACTTTTTGCACCCAAAATATCGATTTTGAGCATGCTTTGGGCCTGTATTTTTAAAATACTCTAACACTGAGTAGACACGTACAGATCGCTTCTGGAACCCAAATAAATCGAATTTTAGGGTGTTCTGAGCCTGAATTTGAGATATGAACGGATACAGAAGATGCATGCACATATCGACTTTGGGCACCTAAAATATCGATTTTGAGCATGTTTTGGGCCTGTATTTTGAAAATACTATAGCACGGTGTAGACACGTACAGATCGCTTCTGGGACACAAAAAATTCGATTTTTTGGGGGTTTTGAGCCTGAATTTGAGATATAAACGGGTACAGAAGATGCATGCACATATCGACTTTGGCACCCAAAATATCGATTTTTAGTATGTTTTGGGAGTATAATTTGAAAATATTCTAGCACTGAGTAGGCATGTACAGATCGCTTCTGGGACCCAAAAATATCGAATTTTCGGGGGTTTTGACCCAGAAATTGGGATATAACCGGGTACAGAGGATGCATGCACATATCGACTTTATGCACCTAAAATATCGATTTTGAGCATGTTTTGGGTCTGTATCTTGAAAAAATTCTAGCAAGGAGTAGGCATGTACAGATCGCTTCTGGGACCCAAAAATACCAAATTTTCTGGTGTTTTGAACCTGAATTTGGGATATAGACGGGTACAGAAGATGCATACACATATTGACTTTGGGCACCTAATATATAGATTTTCAGCATGTTTTGGGCCTGTATTTTGAAAATACATTAACACGGAGTAGGCATGTACAGATCGCTTCTGGGACCCAAAAATATCGATTTTTCGGGTGTTTTGAGACTGAATTTGAGATATAAACGGGTACAGAAGATGCATGCACATATCGACTTTGGACACCTAAAATATCGATTTTTAGCATGTTTTGAGCCTATATTTTGAAAACATTCTAGCACTGAGTATGCATGTACAGATCGCTTAAGGGACCCAAAAACATGGAATTTTTGGGAGTTTTGAGCCTGAATTTGAGATATAAACGGGTACAGAAGATGCATGCACATATCGACTTTTTGCACCTAAAATATCGATTTTGAGCATGTCTTGGGTTTGTATCTTAAAAAATTCTAGCAAGGAGTAGGCATGTACAAATCGCTTCTGGGACCCAAAAATATCGAATTTTCGGGTGTTTTGAACCTGAATTGGGGATATAGACGGATACAGAAGATGCATGCACATATCGACTTTGGGCACCTAAAATGTCGATTTTGAGCATGTTTTGGGCCTGTATTTTGATAATACTCTAACACGGAGTAGGCATTTACAGATGGCTTCGGGAACCCAAAAATATTGATTTTCGGATGTTTTGAGCTTGAATTTGAGATATAAACGGGTACAGAAGATGCATGCACATTTCGACTTTTTGCACCTAAAATATCGATTTTGAGCATGTTTTTGGTCTGTATCTTGAAAACATTCTAGCAAGAAGTAGGCATGTACAGATTGCTTCTGGGACCCAAAAATATCGAATATTCGGGTGTTTTGAGTCTGAATTTGAGATATAAACGGGTACAGAAGATGAATGCACATATCGACTTTGGGCACCCAAAATATCGATTTTGAACATGTTTTGGGCCTGTATTTTTAAAATACTCTAACACTGAGTAGACACGTACAGATCGCTTCTGGAACCCAAATAAATCGAAATTTAGGGTGTTCTGAGCCTGAATTTGAGATATAAACGGGTACAGAAGATGCACGCACATATCGACTTTGTTTACCTAAAATATCGATTTTGAGCATGTTTTGGGCCGGTACTTTGAAAATACTCTAGCACGGTGTAGACATGTACAGATCGCTTCAGGGACACAAAAATATCGATTTTTTGGGTGTTTTGAGCCTGAATTTGAGATATAAACGGGTACAGAGGATGCATGCACATATCGACTTTCGCACCCAAAATATCGATTTTTAGTATGTTTTGGGCTTATAATTTGAAAATATTCTAGCACTGAGTAGGCATGTACAGATCGCTTCTGGGACCCAAAAATATAGAATTTTCGGGTGTTTTGAGCCAGAAATTGGGATATAACCGGGTACAGACGATGCATGCACATATCGACTTTTTGCACCTAAAATATCGATTTTGAGCATGTTTTGGGTCTGTATCTTGAAAAAATTCTAGCAAGGAGTAGGCATGTACAGATCGCATCTGGGACCCAAAATAATCGAATTTTCGGGTGTTTTGAACCTGAATTTGGGATAAGGACGGATACCGAAGATGCATGCACATATCGACTTTTTGCACCTAAAATATCGATTTTGAGCATGTTTTGGGCCTGTATTTTGAAAATACTCTAACACGGAGTAGGCATGTACAGATCGCTTCGGGGACCCAAAAATATCGAATTTTCGGGTGTTTTGAGCCTGAATTTGAGATATAAACGGGTACAGAAGATGCATGCACATATTGACTTAGGGCAGCTAAAATATCGATTTTCTGCATGTTTTAGGCCTGTATTTTGAAAATATTCTAACACGGAGTATGTATGTACACATTGCTTTTGGGACCCAAAAATATCGAATATTCGGGTGTTTTGAGTCTGAATTTGAGATATAAACGGGTACAGAAGATCCATGCACATATCGACTTTGGGCACCCAAAATATCGATTTTGAGCATGTTTTGGGCCTGTATTTTTAAAATACTCTAACACGGAGTAGACACGTACAGATCGCTTCTGGAACCCAAATAAATCGAATTTTAGGGTGTTCTGAGCCTGAATTTGAGATATGAACGGACACAGAAGATGCATGCACGTATCGACTTTGGGCACCTAAAATATCGATTTTGAGCATGTTTTGGGCCTGTATTTTGAAAATACTATAGCACGGTGTAGACATGTACAGATCGCTTCTAGGACACAAAAATATCGATTTTTTTGATGTTTTGAGCCTGAATTTGAGATATATACGGGTACAGAAGATGCATGCACATATCGACTTTTCACACCTAAAATATCGATTTATAGCATGTTTTAAGCCTGTATTTTAAAAACATTCTAGCACTGAGTAGGCATGTGCAGATCGCTTAAGTGACCCAAAAATATCGAATTTTCGGAGTTTTGAGCCTGAATTTGAGATATAAACGGGTACAGAAGATGCATGCACATATCGACTTTTTGCACCTAAAATATCGATTTTGAGCATCTTGGGTTTGTATCTTAAAAAATTCTAGCAAGGAGTAGGCATGTACAAATCGCTTCTGGGACCCCAAAATATCGAATTTTCGGGTGTTTTGAACCTGAATTTGGGATATAGACGGATACAGAAGATGCATACACATATCGACTTTGGGCACCTAAAATATCGATTTTGAGCATGTTTTGGGCCTGTATTTTGAAAATACTCTAACACGGAGTAGGCATTTACAGATGGCTTCTTGGACCCAAAAATGTTGAATTTTCGGATGTTTTGAGCTTGAATTTGAGATATAAACGGGTACAGAAGATGCATGCACATTTCGACTTTTTGCACCTAAAATATCGATTTTGAGCATGTTTTGGGTCTGTATCTTGAAAACATTCTAGCAAGAAGTAGGCATGTACAGATTGCTTCTGGGACCCAAAAAAATCGAATTTTCGAGTGTTTTGAACCTGAATTTGGGATATAGACGGGTACAGAAGATGCATACACATATTGACTTTGGGCAGCTAAAATATCGATTTTCAGCATGTTTTAGGCCTGTATTTTGAAAATACTCTAACACGGAGTATGCATGTACACATTGCATTTGGGACCCAAAAATATCGAATATTCGGGTGTTTTGAGTCTGAATTTGAGATATAAACGGGTACAGAAGATGAATGCACATATCGACTTTGGGCACCCAAAATATCGATTTTGATCATGTTTTGGGCCTGTATTTTTAAAATACTCTAACACTGAGTAGACACGTACAGATCGCTTCTGGAACCCAAATAAATCGAATTTTAGGTTGTTCTGAGCCTGAATTTGAGATATGAACGGGTACAGAAGATGCACGCACATTTCGACTTTGTGGACCTAAAATATCGATTTTGAGCATGTTTTGGGTCTGTATTTTGAAAATACTCTAACACGGTGTAGACATGTACAGATCGCTTCTGGGACACAAAAATATCGATTTTTTGAGTGTTTTGAGCCTGAATTTGAGATATAATCGGGTACAGAAGATGCATGCACATATCGACTTTGGCACCCAAAATATCGATTTTTAGTATGTTTTGGGCGTATAATTTGAAAATATTCTAGCACTGAGTAGGCATGTACAGAATTGCTTCTGGGACTCAAAAATATCGAATTTTCGGGTGTTTTGAGCCAAAAATTGGGATATAACCGGGTACCGACGATGCATGCACATATCGACTTTTTGCACCTAAAATATCGATTTTGAGCATGTTTTGGGTCTGTATCTTGAAAAAATTCTAGCAAGGAGTAGGCATGTACAGATCGCATCTGGGACCCAAAATTATCGAATTTTAGGGTGTTTTGAACCTGAATTTGGGATATAGACGGATACCGAAGATGCATGCACATATCGACTTTTTGCACCTAAAATATCGTTTTTGAGCATGTTTTGGGCCTGTATTTTGAAAATACTCTAACACGGAGTAGGCATGTACAGATCGCTTCGGGGACCCAAAAATATCGAATTTTCGGGTGTTTTGAGCCTCAATTTGAGATATAAACGGGTACAGAAGATGCATGCACATTTTGACTTTTTGCACCTAAAATATCGATTTTGAGCATGTTTTGGGTCTGTATCTTGAAAACATTCTAGCAAGAAGTAGCCATGTACAGATTGCTTTAGGGACCCAAAAATATCGATTTTTTGGGTGTTTTGAGCCTGAATTTGAGATATAAACGGTTTCAGAAGATACATGCACATATCAACTTTGGACACCTAAAATATTGATTTATAGCATGTTTTAAGCCTGTATTTTAAAAACATTCTAACACTGAGTAAACATGTGCAGATTGCTTAAGGGACCAAAAAATATCGATTTTTCGGAGTTTTGAGCCTGAATTTGAGATATAAACGGGTACAGAAGATGCATGCACATTTCGACTTTTTGCACCTAAAATATCGATTTTGAGCATGTTCTGGGTCTGTATCTTGAAAACATTCTAGCAAGAAGTAGGCATGTACAGATTGCTTCTGGGACCCAAAAATATCGAATTTTCGAGTGTTTTGAACCTGAATTTGGGATATAGACGGGTACAGAAGATGCATACACATATTGACTTTGGGCAGCTAAAATATCGATTTTCAGCATGTTTTAGACCTGTATTTTGAAAATACTCTAACACGGAGTATGCATGTACACATTGCTTTTGAAACACAAAAATATCGAATATTCGGGTGTTTTGAGTCTGAATTAGAGATATAAACGGGTACAGAAGATGCATGCACATATCGACTTTGGGAACCCAAAATATCGATTTTGAGCATGTTTTGAGCCTGTATTTTTAAAATACTCTAACACGGAGTAGACACGTACAGATCGCTTCTGGGACCCTAATAAATCGAATTTTCGGTTGTTCTGAGCCTGAATTTGAGATATGAACAGGTACAAAAGATGCATGCACATATCGACTTCGGGCACCTAAAATATGGATTTTGAGCATGTTTTGGGCCTGTATTTTGAAAATACTCAAACACGGTGTAGACATGTACAGATCGCTTCTGGGACACAAAAATATCGAGTTTTTGGGTATTTTGAGCCTGAATTTGAGATATAAACGGGTACAGAAGATGCATTCACATATCGACTTTGGCACCCAAAATATCGATTTTTAGTATGTTTTGGGCGTATAATTTGATAATATTCTAGCACTGAGTAGGCATGTACAGATCGCTTTTTGGACCCAAAAACATCGAATTTTCGGGTGTTTTGAGCCAGAATTTTGGATATAACCGGGTACAGAGGATGCATGCACATATCGACTTTTTGCACCTAAAATATCGATTTTAAGCATGTTTTGGGTCTGTATCTTGAAAAAATTCTAGCATGGAGTAGGCATGTACAGATCGTTTCTGGGACCCAAAAATACCGAATTTTCTGGTGTTTTGAAACTGAATTTGGGATATAGACGGGTACAGAAGATGCATACACATATTGACTTTGGGCACCTAAAATATAGATTTTCAGCATGTTTTGGGCCTGTATTTTGAAAATACATTAACACGGAGTAGGCATGTACAGATCACTTCTGGGACCCAAAAATATCGAATTTTCAGGTGTTTTGAGCCTGAATTTGAGATATAAACGGATACAGAAGATTCATGCACATATCGACTTTGGGCACCTAAAATATCGATTTTGAGCATGTTTTGGGCCTGTATTTTGAAAATACTCTAACACGGAGTAGACATGTACAGATCGCTTCTGGGACCCAAAAATATCGAATTTTCGGGTGTTTTGAGCCTGAATTTGAGATATAAACGGGTACAGAAGATGCATGCACATATCGACTTTGGGCACCTAAAATGACGATTTTTAGCATGTTTTGGGCCTGTATTTAAAAAATACTCTAACTCGGAGTAGACATGTACAGATCGCTTTTGGGACCCAAAAATATCGAATATTCGGGTGTTTTGAGCCTGAATTTTCGATATAAACGGGTACAGAAGATGCATGCACATATCGACTTTGGACACCTAAAATATCGATTTTTAGCATGTCTTGAGCCTATATTTTGAAAACATTCTAGCACTGAGTATGCATGTACAGATCGCTTAAGGGACCCAAAAATATCGAATTTTCGGGTGTTTTGAGCCTGAATTTGAGATATAAACGGGTACAAAAGATGCATGAACATATCGACTTTTTGCACCTAAAATATCGATTTTGAGCATGTCTTGGGTTTGTATCTTAAAAAAATTCTAGCAAGGAGTAGGCATGTACAGATCTCTTAAGGAACCCAAAAATATCGAATTTTCGGGTGTTTTGAACCTGAATTTGGGATATAGACGGGTACAGAAGATGCATACACATATTGACTTTGGGCACCTAAAATATAGATTTTCAGCATGTTTTGGGCCTGTATTTTGAAATTACTTTAACACGGAGTAGGCATGTACAGATCGCTTCTGGGACCCAAAAATATCGACTTTTCGGGTGTTTTGAGCCTGAATTTGAGATATAAACGGGTACAGAAAATGCATGCACATATCGAAAATGGTCACCTAGAATATCGATTTTGAGTATGTTTTGGACCTGTATTTTGAAAATACTCTAACACGGAGTAGACACGTACAGATCGCTTCTGGGACCAAAATAAATCGAATTTTCGGTTGTTCTGAGCCTGAATTTGAGATATGAACAGGTACAGAAGATGCATGCACATATCGACTTCGGGCACCTAAAATATAGATTTTCAGCATTTTTTGGGCCTGTATTTTGAAAATACATTAACACGGAGTAGGCATGTACAGTTTGCTTCCGGGACCCAAAAATATCGAATTTTCGGGTGTTTTGAGCCTGAATTTGAGATATAAACGGGTACATAAAATGCATGCACATATCGACTTTGGGCACCTAAAATATCGATTTTGAGTATGTTTTGGGCCTGTATTTTGAAAATACTCTAACACGGAGTATGCATGTACATATCGCTTCTGGGACACAAAAATATCGATTTTTTGGGTGTTTTGAGCCTGAATTTGAGATATAAACGGGTACAGAAGATGCATGCACATATCGACTTTTCACACCTAAAATATCGATTTATAGCATGTTTTAAGCCTGTATTTTAAAAACATTCTACCACTGAGTAGGCATGTGCAGATCGCTTAAGGGACCCAAAAATATCGAATTTTCGGAGTTTTGAGCCTGAATTTGAGATATAAACGGGTACAGAAGATGCATGCACATATCAACTTTTTGCACCTAAAATATCGATTTTTAGCATGTTTTGGGTCTGTATTTTGAAAAAATTCTAGCAAGGAGTAGGCATGTACAGATCGCTTCTGGGACCCAAAATTATCGAATTTTCGGGTGTTTTGAACCTGAATTTGGGATATAGACGGATACAGAAGATGCATGCACGTATCGACTTTGGGCACCTAAAATATCGATTTTGAGCATGTTTTGGGCCTGTATTTTAAAAATACTCTAACACGGAGTAGGCATGTACAGATCGCTTCGGGGACGCAAAAATATCGAATTTTCGAGTGTTTTGAGCCTGAATTTGAGATATAAACGGGTATAGAAGATGCATGCACATTTCGACTTTTTGCACCTAAAATATCGATTTCGAGCATGTTTTGGGTCTGTATCTTGAAAACATTCCAGCAAGAAGTAGGCATGTACAGATTGCTTCTGGGACCCAAAAATATCAAATTTTCGAGTGTTTTGAACCTGAATTTGGGATATAGACGGGTACAGAAGATGCATACACATATTGACTTTGGGCAGCTAAAATATCGATTTTCTGCATGTTTTAGGCCTGTATTTTGAAAATACTCTAACACGGAGTATGCATGTACACATTGCTTTTGGGACCCAAAAATATCGAATATTCGGGTGTTTTGAGTCTGAATTTGAGATATAAACGGGTACAGAAGATGCATGCAAATATCGACTTTGGGCACCCAAAATATCGATTTTGAGCATGTTTTGGGCCTGTATTTTTAAAATACTCTAACACTGAGTAGACACGTACAGATCGCTTCTGGAACCCAAATAAATCGAATTTTTGGGTGTTCTGAGCCTGAATTTGAGATATGAACGGATACAGAAGAGGCATGCACATATCGACTTTGGGCACCTAAAATATCGATTTTGAGCATGTTTTGGGCCTGTATTTTGAAAATACTATAGCACGGTGTAGACATGTACAGATCGCTTCTGGGGCACAAATATTTCGATTTTTTGGGTGTTTTGAGGCCTGAATTTGAGATATAAACGGGTACAGAAGATGCATGCACATATCGACTTTGGCACCCAAAATATCGATTTTTAGTATGTTTTGGGAGTATAATTTGAAAATATTCTAGCACTGAGTAGGCATGTACAGATCGCATCTGGGACCAAAAAATATCGATTTTTCGGGAGTTTTGACCCAGAATTTGGGATATAACCGGGTACAGAGGATGCATGCACATATCGACTTTTTGCACCTAAAATATCGATTTCAAGCATGTTTTGGGTCCGTATCTTGAAAACATTCTAGGAAGGAGTAGGCATGTACAGGTCGCTTCTGGGACCCAAAAATACCGAATTTTCTGGTGTTTTGAACCTGAATTTGGGATATAGACGGGTACAGAAGATGCATACACATATTTACTTTAGGCACCTAAAATATAGATTTTCAGCATGTTTTGGGCCTGTATTTTGAAAATACATTAACACGGAGTAGGCATGTACAGATCGCTTCTGGGACCCAAAAATATCAACTTTTCGGGTTTTTTGAGCCTGAATTTGAGATATAAACGGGTACAGAAGATGCATACACATATCGACTTTGGGCACCTAAAATATCGATTTTGAGTATGTTTTGGGCCTGTATTTTGAAAATTCTCTAACACAGAGTATGCATGTACAGATCGCTTCTGAGACACAAAAATATCGATTTTTTGGGTGTTTTGAGCCTGAATTTGAGATTTAAACGGGTACAGAAGATGCATGCACATATCCACTTTTCACACCTAAAATATCGATTTATAGCATGTTTTAAGCCTGTATTATAAAAACATTCTAGCACTGAGTAGGCATGTGCAGATCGCTTAAGGGACCCAAAAATATCGAATTTTCGGAGTTTTGAGTCTGAATTTGAGATATAAACGGGTACAGAAGATGCATGCACATATCGACTTTTTGCACCTTAAATATCGATTTTCAGCATGTTTTGGGTCTGTATTTTGAAAAAATTCTAGCAAGGAGTAGGCATGTACAGATCGCTTCTGGGACCCAAAATTATCGAATTTTCGGGTGTTTTGAACCTGAATTTGGGATATAGACGGATACAGAAGATGCATGCACATATCGACTTTGGGCACCTAAAATATCGATTTTGAGCATGTTTTGGGCCTGTATTTTGAAAATACTCTAACACGGAGTATGCATGTACAGATCGCTTCTGGGACCCAATAATATCGAATTTTCGGGGGTTTTGACCCAGAATTTGGGATATAACCGGGTACAGAGGATGCATGCACATATCGACTTTTTGCACCTAAAATATCGATTTCAAGCATGTTTTGGGTCTGTATTTTGAAAATACACTAGCACGGTGTAGACATGTACATATCGCTTCAGGGACACAAAAATATCGATTTTTTGGATGTTTTGAGCCTGAATTTGAGATATAAACGGGTACAGAAGATGCATGCACATATCGACTTTGGCACCCAAAATATCGATTTTTAGTATGTTTTGGGCGTATAATTTAAAAATATTCTAGCACTGAGTAGGCATGTACAGATCGCTTCTGGGACCCAAAAATATCGAATTTTCGGGTGTTTTGAGCGAGAAATTGGGATATAACCGGGTACAGACGATGCATGCACATATCGACTTTTTGCACCTAAAATATCGATTTTGAGCATGTTTTGGGTCTGTATCTTGAAAAAATTCTAGCAAGGAGTAGGCATGTACAGATTGCTTCTGGGACCCAAAAATATCGAATTTTCGGGTGTTTTGAACCTGAATTTGGGATATAGACGGATACCGAAGATGCATGCACATATCGACTTTTTGCACCTAAAATATCGATTTTCAGCATGTTTTGGCCTGTATTTTGAAAATACTCTAACACGGAGTAGGCATGTACAGATCGCTTCGGGGACTCAAAAATATCGAATTTTCGGGTGTTTTGAGTCTGAATTTGAGATTTAAACGGGTACAGAAGATGCATGCACATTTCGACATTTTGCACCTAAAATATCAATTTTGAGCATGTTTTGGGTCTGTATCTTGAAAACATTCTAGCAAGAAGTAGGCATGTACAGATTGCTTCTGGGACCCAAAAATATCGAATTTTCGAGTGTTTTGAACCTGAATTTGGGATATAGACGGGTACAGAAGATGCATACACATATTGACTTTGGGCAGCTAAAATATCGATTTTCAGCATGTTTTAGGCCTGTATTTTGAAAATATTCTAACACGGAGTATGCATGTACACATTGCTTTTGGGACCCAAAAATATCGAATATTCGGGTGTTTTGAGTCTGAATTTGAGATATAAACGGGTACAGAAGATGCATGCACATATCGACTTTGGGCACCCAAAATATCGATTTTGAGCATGTTTTGGGCCTGTATTTTTAAAATACTCTAACACGGAGTAGACACGTACAGATCGGTTCTGGAACCCAAATAAATCGAATTTTAGGGTGTTCTGAGCCAGAATTTGAGATATGAACGGATACAGAAGATGCATGCACATATCGACTTTGGGCACCTAAAATATCGATTTTGAGCATGTTTTGGGCCTGTATTTTGAAAATACTATAGCACGGTGTAGACATGCACAGATCGCTTCTGGGACACAAAAATATCGATTTTTTGGGTGTTTTACGCCTGAATTTGAGATATAAATGGGTACAGAAGATGCATACACATATCGACTTTTTGCACCTAAAATATCGATTTTAAGCATGTTTTGGGTCTGTATCTTGAAAACATTCTAGGAAGGAGTAGGCATGTACAGGTCGCTTCTGGGACCCAGAAATTCCGAATTTTCTGGTGATTTGAACCAGAATTTGGGATATAGACGGGTACAGAAGATGCATACACGTATTGACTTTGGGCACCTAAAATATAGATTTTCAGCATTTTTTGGGCCTGTATTTTGAAAATACATTAACACGGAGTAGGCATGTACAGTTTGCTTCCGGGACCCAAAAATATCGACTTTTCGGGTGTTTTGAGCCTGAATTTGAGATATAAACGGGTACATAAGATGCATGCACATATCGACTTTGGGCACCTAAAATATCGATTTTGAGTATGTTGTGGGCCTGTATTTTGAAAATACTCTAACACGGAGTATGCATGTACATATCGCTTCTGGGACACAAAAATATCGATTTTTTGGGTGTTTTGAGCCTGAATTTGAGATATAAACGGGTACAGAAGATGCATGCACATATCGACTTTTCACACCTAAAATATCGATTTATAACATGTTTTAAGCCTGTATTTTAAAAACATTCTAGCACTGAGTAGGCATGTGCAGATCGCTTAAGGGACCCAAAAATATCGAATTTTCGGAGTTTTCAGCCTGAATTTGAGATATAAACGGGTACAGAAGATGCATGCACTTATCGACTTTTTGCACCTAAAATATCAATTTTGAGCATGTTTTGGGTCTGTATTTTGAAAAATTTCTAGCAAGGAGTAGGCATGTACAGATCGCTTCAGGGACCCAAAATTATCGAATTTTCGGGTGTTTTGAACCTGAATTTGGGATATAGACGGATAAAGAAGATGCATGCACGTATCGACTTTGGGCACCTAAAATATCGATTTTGAGCATGTTTTGGGCCTGTATTTTGAAAATACTCTAACACGGAGTAGGCATGTACAGATCGCTTCGGGGACGCAAAAATATCGAATTTTCGGGTGTTTTGAGCCTTAATTTGAGATATAAACGGGTACAGAAGATGCATGCACATTTCGACTTTTTGCACCTAAAATATCGATTTTGAACGTGTTTTGGATCTGTATCTTGAAAACATTCTAGCAAGAAGTAGGCATGTACAGATTGCTTCTGGGACCCAAAAATATCAAATTTTCGAGTGTTTTGAACCTGAATTTTAGATATAGACGGGTACAGAAGATGCATACACATATTGACTTTGGGCACCTAAAATATAGATTTTCAGCATGTTTTGGGCCTGTATTTTGAAAATACATTAACACGGAGTAGGCATGTACAGATCACTTCTAGGACCCAAAAATATCGACTTTTCGGGTTTTTTGAGCCTGAATTTGAGATATAAACGGGTACAGAAGATGCATGCACATATCGACTTTGGGCACCCAAAATATCGATTTTGAGCATGTTTTGGGCCTGTATTTTTAAAATACTCTAACACGGAGTAGACACGTACAGATCGCTTCTGGAACCCAAATAAATCGAATTTTAGGGTGTTCTTAGCCTGAATTTGAGATATGAACGGATACAGAAGATGAATGCACATATCGACTTTGGGCACCTAAAATATCGATTTTCAGCATTTTTGGGCCTGTATTTTGAAAATACTATAGCACGGTGTAGACATGTTCAGATCGCTTCTAGGACACAAAAATATCGATTTTTTGGGTGTTTTGAGCCTGAATTTGAGATATAAACGGGTACAGAAGATGCATGCACTTATCGACTTTTTGCACCTAAAATATCGATTTCAAGTATGTTTTGGGTCTGTATCTTGAAAACATTCTAGGAAGGAGTAGGCATGTACAGGTCGCTTCTGGGACCCAGAAATTCCGAATTTTCTGGTGTTTTGAACCAGAATTTGGGATATAGACGGGTACAGAAGATGCATACACATATTGACTTTGGGCACCTAAAATATAGATTTTCAGCATTTTTTGGGCCTGAATTTTGAAAATACATTAACACGGAGTAGGCATGTACAGTTTGCTTCCGGGACCCAAAAATATCGACTTTTCGGGTGTTTTGAGCCTGAATTTGAGATATAAACGGGTACATAAGATGCATGCACATATCGACTTTGGGCACCTAAAATATCGATTTTGAGTATGTTTTGGGCCTGTATTTTGAAAATACTCTAACACGGAGTAGGCATGTACAGATCGCTTCGAGGACCCAAAAATATCGAATTTTCAGAGTTTTGAGCCTGAATTTGAGATATAAACGGGTTCAGAAGATGCTTGCACATATCGACTTTTTGCACCTAAAATATCGATTTTTAGCATGTTTTGGGTCTGTATTTTGAAAAAATTCTAGCAAGGAGTAGGCATGTACAGATCGCTTCTGGGACACAAAAATATCGAATTTTCGGGTGTTTTTAACCTGAATTTGGGATATACACGGGTACAGAAGATGCATGCACATATCGACTTTGGGCACCTAAAATATCGATTTTGAGCATGTTTTGGGCCTGTATTTTGAAAATACTATAGCACGGTGTAGACATGTACAGATCGCTTCTGGGACACAAAAATATCGATTTTTTGGGTGTTTTGAGCCTGAATTTGAGATATAAACGGGTACAGAAGATGCATGCACATATCGACTTTTTGCACCTAAAATATCGATTTTGAGCATGTTTTGGGTCTGTATCATGAAAACTTACTAGAAAGAAGTAGGCATGTACATATTGCTTCTGAGACCCAAAAATATCGAATTTTCGAGTGTTTTGAACCTGAATTTGGGATATAGACGGGTACAGAAGATTCATACACATATTGACTTTTGGCAGCTAAAATATCGATTTACAGCATGTTTTAGTCCTGTATTTTAAAAATACTCTAACACGGAGTATGCATGTACAGATCGCTTTCGGGACCCAAAAATATCGAATATTCGGGTGTTTTGAGTCTGAATTTGAGATATAAACGGGTACAGAAGATGCATGCACATATCGACTTTTTGCACCTAAAATATCGATTTTGAGCAAGTTTTGGGCCTGTATTTTGAAAATACTCTAACACGGAGTAGGCATGTACAGATCGCTTCGGGGACCCAAAAATATCGAATTTTCGGGTGTTTTGAGCCTGAATTTGAGATATAAACGGGTACAGAAGATGCATGCACATTTCGACTTTTTGCACCTAAAATATCGATTTTGAGCATGTTTTGGGTCTGTATCTTGAAAACATTCTAGCAAGAAGTAGGCATGTACAGATTGCTTTAGGGACCCAAAAATATCGATTTTTTGGGTGTTTTGAGCCTGAATTTGAGATATAAACGGGTTCAGAAGATGCATGCACATATAGACTTTGGACACCTACAATATTGATTTATAGCATGTTTTAAGCCTGTATTTTAAAAACATTCTAGCACTGAGTAAACATGTGCAGATTGCTTAAGAGACCAAAAAATATCGAATTTTCGGAGTTTTGAGCCTGAATTTGAGATATAAACGGGTACAGAAGATGCATGCACATTTCGACTTTTTGCACCTAAAATATCGATTTTGAGCATGTTTTGGGGTGTATCTTGAAAACATTCTAGCAAGAAGTAGGCATGTACAGACTGTTTCTGGGACCCAAAAATATCGAATTTTCGAGTGTTTTGAACCTGAATTTGGGATATAGACGGGTACAGAAGATGCATACACATATTGACTTTGGGCAGCTATAATATCGATTTTCAGCATGTTTTAGACCTGTATTTTGAAAATACTCTAACACGGAGTATGCATGTACACATTGCTTTTGAAACCCAAAAATATCGAATATTCGGGTGTTTTGAGTCTGAATTTGAGATATAAACGGGTACAGAAAATGCATGCACATATCGACTTTGGGCACCCAAAATATCGATTTTGAGCATGTTTTGGGCCTGTATTTTTAAAATACTCTAACACTGAGTAGACACGTACAAATCGCTTCTGGAACCCAAATAAATCGAATTTTAGGGTGTTCTGAGCCTGAATTTGAGATATAAACGGGTACAGAAGATGCATGCACATATCGACTTTGGGCACCTAAAATATCGATTTTGAGCATGTTTTGGGTCTGTATCTTGAAAAAATTCTAGCATGGAGTAGACATGTACAGATCGCTTTTGGGACCCAAAAATATCGAATTTTCGGGTGTTTTTGAGCCTGAATTTGAGATATAAACGGGTACATAAGATGCATGCACATATCGACTTTGGACACCTAAAATATCGATTTATAGCATGTTTTAAGCCTGTATTTTAAAAACATTTTAGCACTGAGTAGGCATGTGCAGATTGCTTCTGGGACCCAAAAATATCAAATTTTCGGAGTTTTGAGCCTGAATTTGAGATATAAACGTGTACAGAAGATGCATGCACATATTGACTTTTTGCACTTAAAATATCGATTTTGAGCATGTTTTGGGTCTGTATCTTGAAAACATTCTAGCAAGGAGTAGGCATGTACAGATCGCATTTGGGACCCAAAAATATCGAATTTTCTGGTGTTTTGAACTTGAATTAGGGATATACACGTGTACAGAAGATGCATACACATATTGACTTTGGGCACATAAAATATCGATTTTCAGCATGTTTTAGGCCTGTATTTTAAAAACACTCTAACACGGAGTATGCACGTACAGATCGTTTCTGGGACCCAAAAATATTGAATTTTCGGGTGTTTTGAGCCTGAATTTGAGATATAAACGGGTACAGAAGATGCATGCACATATCGACTTTGGGCACCTAAAATATCGATTTTGAGCATGTTTTGTGCCTGTATTTTGAAAATACTCAAACACGGTGTAGATATGTACAGATCGCTTCTGGGACACAAAAATATCGATTTTTTTGGTGTTTTGAGCCTGAATTTGGGATATAGACGGATACCGAAGATGCATGCACATATCGACTTTTTGCACCTAAAATATCGATTTTGAGCATGTTTTGGGCCTGTATTTTGAAAATACTCTAACACGGAGTAGGCATGTACAGATCGTTTCGGGGACCAAAAAATATCGATTTTTTGGGTGTTTTGAGCCTGAATTTGAGATATAAACGGGTACAGAAGATGCATGCACATATCGACTTTTCACACCTAAAATATCGATTTATAGCATGTTTTAAGCCTGTATTTTAAAAACATTCTAGCACTGAGTAGGCATGTACAGATCGCTTCTGGGACCCAAAAATATCGAATTTTCGGGTGTTTTGAACCTGAATTTGGGATAGAGACGGGTACAGAAGATGCATACACATATTGACTTTGGGCAGCTAAAATATCGATTTACAGCATGTTTTAGGCTTGTATTTTAAAAATACTCTAACACGGAGTATGCATGTACAGATGGCTTTTGAGACCCAAAAATATCGAATATTCGGGAGTTTTGAGTCTGAATTTGAGATATAAACGGGTACAGAAGATGCATGCACATATCGACTTTGGCACCCAAAATATCAATTTTGAGCATGTTTTGAGCCTGTATTTTTAAAATACTCTAACACGGAGTAGACACGTACAGATCGCTTCTGGGACCCAAATAAATCGAATTTTCGGTTGTTCTGAGCCTGAATTTGAGATATGAACAGGTACAGAAGATGCATGCACATATCGACTTCGGGCACCTAAAATATCGATTTTGAGCATGTTTTGTGCCTGTATTTTGAAAATACTCAAACACGGTGTAGACATGTACAGATCGCTTCTGGGACACAAAAATATCGATTTTTTAGGTGTTTTGAGCCTGAATTTGGGATATAGACGGATACCGAAGATGCATGCACATATCGACTTTTTGCACCTAAAATATCGATTTTGAGCATGTTTTGGGCCTGTATTTTGAAAAAACTCTAACACGGAGTAGGCATGTACAGATCGCTTCGGGGACCAAAAAATATCGATTTTTTGGGTGTTTTGAGCCTGAATTTGAGATATAAACGGGTACAGAAGATGCATGCACATATCGACTTTTTGCACCTAAAATATCGATTTTAAGCATGTTTTGGGTCTGTATCTTGAAAACATTCTAGGAAGGAGTAGGCATGTACAGGTCGCTTCTGGGACCCAAAAATACCGAATTTTCTGGTGTTTTGAATCAGAATTTGGGATATAGACGGGTACAGAAGATGCATACACATATTGACTTTGGGCACCTAAAATATAGATTTTCAGCATTTTTGGGGCCTGTATTTTGAAAATACATTAACACGGAGTAGGCATGTACAGTTTGCTTCAGGGACCCAAAAATATCGACTTTTCGGGTGTTTTGAGCCTGAATTTGAGATATAAACGGGTACATAAGATGCATGCACATATCGACTTTGGGCACCTAAAATATCGATTTTGAGTATGTTTTGGGCCTGTATTTTGAAAATACTCTAACACGGAGTATGCATGTACATATCGCTTCTGGGACACAAAAATATCGATTTTTTGGGTGTTTTGAGCCTGAATTTGAGATATAAACGGGTACAGAAGATGCATGCACATATCGACTTTTCACACCTAAAATATCGATTTATAGCATGTTTTAAGCCTGTATTTTAAAAACATTCTACCACTGAGTAGGCATGTGCAGATCGCTTAAGGGACCCAAAAATATCGAATTTTCGGAGTTTTTAGCATGAATTTGAGATATAAACGGGTACAGAAGATACATGCACATATCAACTTTTTACACCTAAAATATCGATTTTTAGCATGTTTTGGGTCTGTATTTTGAAAAAATTCTAGCAAGGAGTAGGCATGTACAGATCGCTTCTGGGACCCAAAATTATCGAATTTTCTGGTGTTTTGAACCTGAATTTGGGATATAGACGGATACAGAAGATGCATGCACGTATCGACTTTGGGCACCTAAAATATCGATTTTGAGCATGTTTTGTGCCTGTATTTTAAAAATACTCTAACACGGAGTAGGCATGTACAGATCGCTTCGGGGACGCAAAAATATCGAATTTTCGAGTTTTTTGAGCCTGAATTTGAGATATAAACGGGTACAGAAGATGCATGCACATTTCGACTTTTTGCACCTAAAATATCGAATTTCTGCATGTTTTAGGCCTGTATTTTGAAAATACTCTAACAGGGAGTATGCATGTACACATTGCTTTTGGGACCCAAAAATATCGAATATTCGGGTGTTTTGAGTCTGAATTTGAGATATAAACGGGTACAGAAGATGCATGCAAATATCGACATTGGGCACCCAAAATATCGATATTGAGCATGTTTTGGGCCTGTATTTTTAAAATACTCTAACACTGAGTAGACACGTACAGATCGCTTCTGGAACCCAAATAAATCGAATTTTAGGGTGTTTTGAGCCTGAATTTGAGATATAAACGGGTACAGAAGATGCATGCACATATCGACTTTGGCACCCAAAATATCGATTTTTAGTATGTTTTGGGAGTATAATTTGAAAATATTCTAGCACTGAGTAGGCATTTACAGATCGCTTCTGGGACCCAAAAATATCGAATTTTCGGGGGTTTTGACCCAGAATTTGGGATATAACCGGGTATAGAGGATGCATGCACATATCGACTTTTTGCACCTAAAATATCGATTTCAAGCATGTTTTGGGTCTGTATCTTGAAAACATTCTAGGAAGGAGTAGGCATGTACAGGTCTCTTCTGGGACCCAAAAATACCGATTTTTCTGGTGTTTTGAACCTGAATTTGGGATATAGACGGGTACAGAAGATGCATACACATATTTACTTTAGGCACCTAAAATATAGATTTTCAGCATGTTTTGGGCCTGTATTTTGAAAATACATTAACACGGAGTAGGCATGTACAGATCGCTTCTGGGACCCAAAAATACCGAATTTTCTGGTGTTTTGAATCAGAATTTGGGATATAGACGGGTACAGAAGATGCATACACATATTGACTTTGGGCACCTAAAATATAGATTTTCAGCATTTTTTGGGCCTGTATTTTGAAAATACATTAACACGGAGTAGGCATGTACAGTTTGCTTCCGGGACCCAAAAATATCGACTTTTCGGGTGTTTTGAGCCTGAATTTGAGATATAAACGGGTACATAAGATGCATGCACATATCGACTTTGGGCACCTAAAATATCGATTTTGAGTATGTTTTGGGCCTGTATTTTGAAAATACTCTAACAAGGAGTATGCATGTACATATCGCTTCTGGGACACAAAAATATCGATTTTTTGGGTGTTTTGAGCCTGAATTTGAGATATAAACGGGTACAGAAGATGCATGCACATATCGACTTTTCACACCTAAAATATCGATTTATAGCATGTTTTAAGCCTGTATTTTAAAAACATTCTATCACTGAGTAGGCATGTGCAGATCGCTTAAGGGACCCAAAAATATCGAATTTTCGGAGTTTTGAGCCTGAATTTGAGATATAAACGGGTACAGAAGATACATGCACATATCAACTTTTTACACCTAAAATATCGATTTTTAGCATGTTTTGGGTCTGTATTTTGAAAAAATTCTAGCAAGGAGTAGGCATGTACAGATCGCTTCTGGGACCCAAAATTATCGAATTTTCGGGTGTTTTGAACCTGAATTTGGGATATAGACGGATACAGAAGATGCATGCACGTATCGACTTAGGGCACCTAAAATATCGATTTTGAGCATGTTTTGGGCCTGTATTTTAAAAATACTCTAACACGGAGTAGGCATGTACAGATCGCTTCGGGGACGCAAAAATATCGAATTTTCGAGTGTTTTGAGCCTGAATTTGAGATATAAACGGGTACAGAAGATGCATGCACATTTCGACTTTTTGCACCTAAAATATCGATTTTGAGCATGTTTTGGGTCTGTATCTTGAAAACATTCTAGCAAGAAGTAGGCATGTACAGATTGCTTCTGGGACCCAAAAATATCAAATTTTCGAGTGTTTTGAACCTGAATTTGGGATATAGACGGGTACAGAAGATGCATACACATATTGACTTTGGGCAGCTAAAATATCGAATTTCTGCATGTTTTAGGCCTGTATTTTGAAAATACTCTAACACGGAGTATGCATGTACACATTGCTTTTGGGACCCAAAAATATCGAATATTCGGGTGTTTTGAGTCTGAATTTGAGATATAAACGGGTACAGAAGATGCATGCAAATATCGACATTGGGCACCCAAAATATCGATTTTGAGCATGTTTTGGGCCTGTATTTTTAAAATACTCTAACACTGAGTAGACACGTACAGATCGCTTCTGGAACCTAAATAAATCGAATTTTAGGGTGTTCTGAGCCTGAATTTGAGATATGAACGGATACAGAAGAGGCATGCACATATCGACTTTGGGCACCTAAAATATCGATTTTGAGCATGTTTTTGTCCTGTATTTTGAAAATGCTATAGCACGGTGTAGACATGTACAGATCGCTTCTGGGGCACAAAAATTTCGATTTTTTGGGTGTTTTGAGCCTGAATTTGAGATATAAACGGGTACAGAAGATGCATGCACATATCGACTTTGGCACCCAAAATATCGATTTTTAGTATGTTTTGGGAGTATAATTTGAAAATATTCTAGCACTGAGTAGGCATTTACAGATCGCTTCTGGGACCCAAAAATATCGAATTTTCGGGGGTTTTGACCCAGAATTTGGGATATAACCGGGTACAGAGGATGCATGCACATATCGACTTTTTGCACCTGTAATATCGATTTCAAGCATGTTTTGGGTCTGTATCTTGAAAACATTCTAGGAAGGAGTAGGCATGTACAGGTCGCTTCTGGGACCCAAAAATACCGATTTTTCTCGTGTTTTGAACCTGAATTTGGGATATAGACGGGTACAGAAGATGCATACACATATTTACTTTGGGCACCTAAAATATAGATTTTCAGCATGTTTTGGGCCTGTATTTTGAAAATACATTAACACGGAGTAGGCATGTACAGATCGCTTCTGGGACCCAAAAATATCAACTTTTCGAGTTTTTTGAGCCTGAATTTGAGATATAAACGGGTACAGAAGATGCATACACATATCGACTTTGGGCACCTAAAATATCGATTTTGAGTATGTTTTGGGCCTGTATTTTGAAAATACTCTAACACGGAGTATGCATGTACAGATCGCTTCGGGGACGCAAAAATATCGAATTTTCGAGTGTTTTGAGCCTGAATTTGAGATATAAACGGGTACAGAAGATGCATGCACATTTCGACTTTTTGCACCTAAAATATCGATTTTGAGCATGTTTTGGGTCTGTATCTTGAAAACATTCTAGCAAGAAGTAGGCATGTACAGATTGCTTCTGGGACCCAAAAATATCAAATTTTCGAGTGTTTTGAACCTGAATTTGGGATATAGACGGGTACAGAAGATGCATACACATATTGACTTTGGGCAGCTAAAATATCGAATTTCTGCATGTTTTAGGCCTGTATTTTGAAAATACTCTAACACGGAGTATGCATGTACACATTGCTTTTGGGACCCAAAAATATCGAATATTCGGGTGTTTTGAGTCTGAATTTGAGATATAAACGGGTACAGAAGATGCATGCAAATATCGACATTGGGCACCCAAAATATCGATTTTGAGCATGTTTTGGGCCTGTATTTTTAAAATACTCTAACACTGAGTAGACACGTACAGATCGCTTCTGGAACCTAAATAAATCGAATTTTAGGGTGTTCTGAGCCTGAATTTGAGATATGAACGGATACAGAAGAGGCATGCACATATCGACTTTGGGCACCTAAAATATCGATTTTGAGCATGTTTTTGTCCTGTATTTTGAAAATGCTATAGCACGGTGTAGACATGTACAGATCGCTTCTGGGGCACAAAAATTTCGATTTTTTGGGTGTTTTGAGCCTGAATTTGAGATATAAACGGGTACAGAAGATGCATGCACATATCGACTTTGGCACCCAAAATATCGATTTTTAGTATGTTTTGGGAGTATAATTTGAAAATATTCTAGCACTGAGTAGGCATTTACAGATCGCTTCTGGGACCCAAAAATATCGAATTTTCGGGGGTTTTGACCCAGAATTTGGGATATAACCGGGTACAGAGGATGCATGCACATATCGACTTTTTGCACCTGTAATATCGATTTCAAGCATGTTTTGGGTCTGTATCTTGAAAACATTCTAGGAAGGAGTAGGCATGTACAGGTCGCTTCTGGGACCCAAAAATACCGATTTTTCTCGTGTTTTGAACCTGAATTTGGGATATAGACGGGTACAGAAGATGCATACACATATTTACTTTGGGCACCTAAAATATAGATTTTCAGCATGTTTTGGGCCTGTATTTTGAAAATACATTAACACGGAGTAGGCATGTACAGATCGCTTCTGGGACCCAAAAATATCAACTTTTCGAGTTTTTTGAGCCTGAATTTGAGATATAAACGGGTACAGAAGATGCATACACATATCGACTTTGGGCACCTAAAATATCGATTTTGAGTATGTTTTGGGCCTGTATTTTGAAAATACTCTAACACGGAGTATGCATGTACAGATCGCTTCTGGGACACAAAAATATCGATTTTTTGGGTGTTTTGAGCCTGAATTTGAGATTTAAACGGGTACAGAAGATGCATGCACATATCCACTTTTCACACCTAAAATATCGATTTATAGCATGTTTTAAGCCTGTATTATAAAAACATTCTAGCACTGAGTAGGCATGTGCAGATCGCTTAAGGGACCCAAAAATATCGAATTTTCGGAGTTTTGAGTCTGAATTTGAGATATAAACGGGTACAGAAGATGCATGCACATATCGACTTTTTGCACCTTAAATATCGATTTTCAGCATGTTTTGGGTCTGTAATATGAAAAAATTCTAGCAAGGAGTAGGCATGTACAGATCGCTTCTGGGACCCAAAATTATCGAATTTTCGTGTGTTTTGAACCTGAATTTGGGATATAGACGGATACAGAAGATGCATGCACATATCAACTTTGGGCACCTAAAATATCGATTTTGAGCATGTTTTGGGCCTGTATTTTGAAAATACTCTAACACGGAGTAGGCATGTACAGATCGCTTCGGGGACCCAAAAATATCGAATTTTCGGGTGTTTTGAGCCTGAATTTGAGATATAAACGGGTACAGAAGATGCATGCACATTTCAACTTTTTGCACCTAAAATATCGATTTTGAGCATGTTTTGGGTCTGTATCTTGAAAACATTCTAGCAAGAAGTAGGCATGTACAGATTGCTTCTGGGACCCAAAAATATCGAATTTTCGAGTGTTTTGAACCTGAATTTGGGATATAGACGGGTACAGAAGATGCATACACATATTGACTTTGGGCAGCTAATTATCGATTTTCAGCATGTTTTAGGCCTATATTTTGAAAATACTCTAACACGGAGTATGCATGTACACATTGCTTTTGGGACCCAAAAATATCGAATATTCGGGTATTTTGAGTCTGAATTTGAGATATAAACGGGTACATAAGATGCATGCACATATCGACTTTGGGCACCTAAAATATCGATTTTGAGTATGTTTTGGGCCTGTATTTTGAAAATACTCTAACACGGAGTATGCATGTACATATCGCTTCTGGGACACAAAAATATCGATTTTTTGGGTGTTTTGAGCCTGAATTTGAGATATAAACGGGTACAGAAGATGCATGCACATATCGACTTTTCACACCTAAAATATCGATTTATAGCATGTTTTAAGCCTGTATTTTAAAAATATTCTATCACTGAGTAGGCATGTGCAGATCGCTTAAGGGACCCAAAAATATCGAATTTTCGGAGTTTTGAGCCTGAATTTGAGATATAAACGGGTACAGAAGATACATGCACATATCAACTTTTTACACCTAAAATATCGATTTTTAGCATGTTTTGGGTCTGTATTTTGAAAAAATTCTAGCAAGGAGTAGGCATGTACAGATCGCTTCTGGGACCCAAAATTATCGAATTTTCGGGTGTTTTGAACCTGAATTTGGGATATAGACGGATACAGAAGATGCATGCACGTATCGACTTTGGGCACCTAAAATATCGATTTTGAGCATGTTTTGGGCCTGTATTTTAAAAATACTCTAACACGGAGTAGGCATGTACAGATCGCTTCGGGGACGCAAAAATATCGAATTTTCGAGTGTTTTGAGCCTGAATTTGAGATATAAACGGGTACAGAAGATGCATGCACATTTCGACTTTTTGCACCTAAAATATCGATTTTGAGCATGTTTTGGGTCTGAATCTTGAAAACATTCTAGCAAGGAGTAGGCATGTACAGGTCGCTTTTGGGAACCAAAAATACCTAATTTTCTGGTGTTTTGAACCTGAATTTGGGATATAGACGGGTACAGAAGATTCATACACATATTGACTTTGGGCACCTAAAATATCGATTTTTAGCATGTTTTGAGCCTATATTTTGAAAACATTCTAGCACTGAGTATGCATGTACAGATCGCTTAAGGGACCCAAAAATATCGAATTTTCGGGTGTTTTGAGCCTGAATTTGAGATATAAACGGGTACAGATGATGCATGCACATATCGACTTTTTGCACCTAAAATATCGATTTTGAGCATGTCTTGGGTTTGTATCTTAAAACATTCTAGCAAGGAGTAGGCCTGTACAGATCATTTCTGGGACCCAAAAATATCGAATTTTCGGGTGTTTTGAACCTGAATTTGGGATATAGACGGATACATAAGATGCATGCACATATCGACTTTGGGCACCTAAAATATCGATTTTGAGTATGTTTTGAGCTTGTATTTTGAAAATACTCTAACACGGTGTAGGCATATACAGATGGCTTCGGGGACCCAAAAATATCGACTTTTCGGGTGTTTTGAGCTTGAATTTGAGATATAAACGGGTACAGAAGATGCATGCACATTTCGACTTTTTGCACCTAAAATATCGATTTTGAGCATGTTTTGGGTCTGTATCTTGAAAACATTCTAGCAAGAAGTAGGCATGTACAGATTGCTTCTGGGACCCAAAAATATCGAATTTTCGAGTGTTTTGAACCTGAATTTGGGATATAGACGGGTACAGAAGATGCATACACATATTGACTTTGGGCAGCTAAAATATCGATTTACAGCATGTTTTAGTCCTGTATTTTGAAAATACTCTAACACGGAGTATGCATGTACACATTGCTTTTGAAACCCCAAAATATCGAATATTCGGGTGTTTTTAATCTGAATTTGAGATATAAACGGGTACAGAAGATGCATGCACATATCGACTTTGGGCACCCAAAAAATCGATTTTGAGCATGTTTTGGGCCTTTATTTTTAAAATACTCTAACACTGAGTAGACACGTACAAATCGCTTCTGGAACCCAAATAAATCGAATTTAAGGGTGTTCTGAGCCTGAATTTGAGATATAAACGGGTACAGAAGATGCATGCACATATCGACTTTGGGCACCTAAAATATCGATTTTGAGCATGTCTTGGGTTTGTATCTTAAAAAATTCTGGCAAGGAGTAGGCATGTACAGATCGCGTCTGGGACACAAAAATATCGAATTTTCGGGTTTTTTGAACCTGAATTTGGGATATGAACGGATACAGAAGATGCATGCACATATCGACTTTGGCACCTAAAATATCGATTTTGAGCATGTTTTGGGCCTGTATTTTAAAAATACTATAGCACGGTGTAGAAATGTACAGATCGCTTCTGGGACACAAAAATATCGAGTTTTTGGGTGTTTTGAGCCTGAATTTGAGATATAAACGGGTACAGAAGATGCATGCACATATCGACTTTGGCACCCAAAATATCGATTTTTAGTATGTTTTCGGCGTATAATTTTAAAATATTCTAGTACTGAGTAGGCAAGTACAGATCGCTTCTGGGACCCAAAAATATCGAATTTTCGGGGGTTTTGAGCCAGAATTTGGGATATAACCGGGTACAGAGGATGCATGCACATTTCGACTTTTTACACCTAAAATATCGATTTTGAGCATGTTTTGGGCCTGTATTTAAAAAACACTCTAACACGGAGTATGCACGTACAGATCGCTTCTGGGACCCAAAAAAATTGAATTTTCGGGTGTTTTGAGCCTGAATTTGAGATATAAACGGGTACAGAAGATGCATGCACATATCGACTTTGGGCACCTAAAATGACGATTTTAAGCATGTTTTGGCCCTGTATTTAAAAAATACTCTAATTCAGAGTAAACATGTACAGATCGCTTTTGGGACCCAAAAATATCGAATTTTCGGATGTTTTGAGCCTGAATTTTAGATATAAACGGGTACAGAAGATGCATGCACATATCAACTTTGGACACCTAAAATATCGATTTTTAGCATGTCTTGAGCCTATATTTTGAAAACATTCTAGCACTGAGTATGCATGTACAGATCGCTTAAGGGACCCAAAAACATCGAATTTTCGGGGGTTTTGAGCCTGAATTTGAGATATAAACGGGTACAAAAGATACATGAACATATCGACTTTGGGCACCCAAAATATCGATTTTGAGCATGTTTTGGGCCTGTATTTTTAAAATACTCTAACACAGAGTAGACACGTACAGATGGCTTCTGGAACCCAAATAAATCGAATTTTAGGGTGTTTTGAGCCTGAATTTGAGATATGAACGGGTACAGAAGATGCATGCACATATCGACTTTGGGCACCTAAAATATCGATTTTTAACATGTTTTGGGCCTGTATTTTGAAAATACTATAGCACGGTGTAGACATGTACAGATCGCTTCTGGGACCCAAAAATATTAAATTTTCGGGTGTTTTGAGCCTGAATTTGAGATATAAACGGGTACAGAAGATGCATGCACATATCGACTTTGGACACCTAAAATATCGATTTATAGCATGTTTTAAGCCTGTATTTTAAAAACATTCTAGCACTGAGTAGGCATGTGCAGATTGCTTCTGGGACCCAAAAATATCGAATTTTCGGAGTTTTGAGCCTGAATTTGAGATATAAACGGGTACAGAAAATGCATGCACATATCGACTTTTTGCACTTAAAATATATATTTCGAGCATGTTTTGGGTATGTATCTTGAAAACATTCTAGCAAGGAGTAGGCATGTACAGATCGCTTTTGGGACCCAAAAATATCGAATTTTCTGGTGTTTTGAACTTGAATTAGGGATATACACGTGTACAGAAGATGCATACACATATTGACTTTGTGCACATAAAATATCGATTTTCAGCATGTTTTGGGCCTGTATTTTAAAAACACTCTAACACGGAGTATACACGTACAGATCGCTTCTGGGACCCAAAAATATTGAATTTTCGGGTGTTTTGAGCCTGAATTTGAGATATAAACGGGTACAGAAGATGCATGCACATATCGACTTTGGGCACCTAAAATATCGATTTTTAGCATGTTTTGGGCCTGTATTTAAAAAATACTCTAACTCGGAGTAGACATGTACAGATCGCTTTTGGGACCCAAAAATTTCGAATTTTCGGGTGTTTTGAGCCTGAATTTTAGATATAAACGGGTACAGAAGATGCATGCACATATCGACTTTGGACACCTAAAATATCGATTTTTAGCATGTTTTGAGCCTATATTTTGAAAACATTCTAGCACTGATTATGCATGTACAGATCGCTTAAGGGACCCAAAAATATGGAATTTTCAGGTGTTTTGAGCCTGAATTTGAGATATAAACGGGTACAGAAGATGCATGCACATATCGACTTTTTGCACCTAAAATATCGATTTTGAGCATGTCTTGGGTTTGTCTCTTAAAAAATTCTAGCAAGGAGTAGGCATGTACAGATCGCTCCTGGGACCCAAAAATATCGAATTTTCGGGTGTTTTGAACCTGAATTTGGGATATAAACGGGTACAGAAGATGCATGCACATATCGACTTTGGGCACCTAAAATGACGATTTTAAGCATGTTTTGGCCCTGTATTTAAAAAATACTCTAATTCAGAGTAAACATGTACAGATCGCTTTTGGGACCCAAAAATATCGAATTTTCGGATGTTTTGAGCCTGAATTTTAGATATAAACGGGTACAGAAGATGCATGCACATATCAACTTTGGACACCTAAAATATCGATTTTTAGCATGTCTTGAGCCTATATTTTGAAAACATTCTAGCACTGAGTATGCATGTACAGATCGCTTAAGGTACCCAAAAACATCGAATTTTCGGGGGTTTTGAGCCTGAATTTGAGATATAAACGGGTACAAAAGATACATGAACATATCGACTTTGGGCACCCAAAATATCGATTTTGAGCATGTTTTGGGCCTGTATTTTTAAAATACTCTAACACAGAGTAGACACGTACAGATCGCTTCTGGAACCCAAATAAATCGAATTTTAGGGTGTTTTGAGCCTGAATTTGAGATATGAACGGGTACAGAAGATGCATGCACATATCGACTTTGGGCACCTAAAATATCGATTTTTAACATGTTTTGGGCCTGTATTTTGAAAATACTATAGCACGGTGTAGACATGTACAGATCGCTTCTGGGACCCAAAAATATTAAATTTTCGGGTGTTTTGAGCCTGAATTTGAGATATAAACGGGTACAGAAGATGCATGCACATATCGACTTTGGACACCTAAAATATCGATTTATAGCATGTTTTAAGCCTGTATTTTAAAAACATTCTAGCACTGAGTAGGCATGTGCAGATTGCTTCTGGGACCCAAAAATATCGAATTTTCGGAGTTTTGAGCCTGAATTTGAGATATAAACGGGTACAGAAAATGCATGCACATATCGACTTTGGGCACCTAAAATATCGATTTTGAGCATGTTTTGGGCCTGTATTTTGAAAATACTCTAACACGGAGTAGGCATGTACAGATCGCTTCGGGGACCCAAAAATATCGATTTTTCGGGTGTTTTGAGCCTGAATTTGAGATATAAACGGGTACAGAAGATGCATGCAGATTTCGACTTTTTGCACCTAAAATATCGATTTTGAGCATGTTTTGGGTCTGTATCTTGAAAACATTCTAGCAAGAAGTAGGCATGTACAGATTGCTTCTGGGACCCAAAAATATCGAATTTTCGAGTGTTTTGAACCTGAATTTGGGATATAGACGGGTACAGAAGATACATACATATATTGACTTTGGGCAGCTAAAATATCGATTTTCAGCATGTTTTAGGCCTGTATTTTGAAAATACTCTAACACGGAGTATGCATGTACACATTGCTTTTGGGACCCAAAAATATTGAATATTCGGGTGTTTTGAGTCTGAATTTGAGATATAAACGGGAACAGAAGATGCATGCACATATCGACTTTGTTCACCCAAAATATCGATTTTGAGCATGTTTTGGGCCTGTATTTTTAAAATACTCTAACACTGAGTAGACACGTACAGATCGCTTCTGGAACCCAAAAAAAATCGAATTTTAGGGTGTTCTGAGCCTGAATTTGAGATATGAACGGGTACAGAAGATGCATGCACATATCGAATTTGGGCACCTAAAATATCGATTTTGAGCATGTTTTGGGCCTGTATTTTGAAAGTACTATAGCACGGTGTAGACATATACAGATCGCTTCTGGGACACAAAAATATCGAAGTTTTTGGGTGTTTTGAGCCTGAATTTGAGATATAAACGTGTACAGAAGATGCATGCAGATATCAACTTTGGAACCCAAAATATCGATTTGTAATATGTTTTCAGCGTATAATTTGAAAATATTCTAGCACTGAGTAGGCATGTACAGATCGCTTCTGGGACCCAAAAATATCAAATTTTCGGGGGTTTTGAGCCAGAATTTGGGATATAACCGGGTACAGAGGATGCATGCACATATCGACTTTTTGCGCCTAAAATATCGATTTTGAGCATGTTTTGGGTCTGTATCTTGAGAAAATTCTTGCAAGGAGTAGGCATGTACAGATCGATTCTGGGACCCAAAAATACCGAATTTTCTGGTGTTTTGAACTTGAATTTGGGATATAGACGGGTACAGAAGATGCATACACATATTGACTTTGGGCACCTAATATATAGATTTTCAGCATGTTTTGGGCCTGTATTTTGAAAATACATTAACACGGAGTAGGCATGTACAGATCGCTTCTGGGACCCAAAAATATCGATTTTTCGGGTGTTTTGAGCCTGAATTTGAGATATAAACGGGTACAGAAGATGCATGCACATATCGACTTTGGACACCTAAAATATCGTTTTTTTAGCATGTTTTGGGCCTGTATTTTAAAAATACTCTAACACGGAGTAGACATGTTCAGATCGCTTTTGGGACCCAAAAATATCGAATTTTCGGGTGTTTTGAGCCTGAATTTGAGATATAAACGGGTACAGAAGATGCATGCACATATCGACTTTGGACACCTAAAATATCGATATTTAGCATGTTTTGAGCCTATATTTTGAAAACATTCTAGCACTGAGTATGCATGTACAGATCGCTTAAGGGACCCAAAAATATGAAATTTTCGGGTGTTTTGAGCATGAATTTGAGATATAAATGGGTACAGAAGATACATGCACATATCGACTTTTTGCACCTAAAATATCGATTTTGAGCATGTTTTGGGCCTGTATTTTGAAAATACTTTAACACGGAGTAGACATGTACAGATCGCTTTTGGGACCGAAAAATATCGAATTTTCGGGTGTTTTAAACCTGAAGTTGAGACATAAACTGGTACAGAAGATGCATGCACATATCGACTTTGGACACCTAAAATATCGGTTTATAGCATGTTTTAAGCCTGTATTTTAAAAACATTCTAGCACTGAGTAGGCATGTGAAGATTGCTTCTGGGACCCAAAAATATCGAATTTTCGGAGTTTTGAGCCTGAATTTGAGATATAAACGGGTACAGAAGATGCATGCACATATCGACTTTTTGCACTTAAAATATTGATTTTGAGCATGTTTTGGGTCTGTATCTTGAAAACATTCTAGCAAGGAGTAGGCATGTACAGATCGCTTTTGGGACCCAAAAATATCGAATTTTCTGGTGTTTTGAACTTGAATTAGGGATATACACGTGTACAGAAGATGCATACACATATTGACTTTGGGCACATAAAATATCGATTTTCAGCATGTTTTGGGCCTGTATTTTAAAAACACTCTAACACGGAGTATGCACGTACAGATCGCTTCTGGGACCCAAAAATACCGAATTTTCTGGTGTTTTGAACCTGAATTTGGGTAATAGACGGGTACAGAAGATGCATGCACATATTGACTTTGGACACCTAAAATATAGATTTTCAGCATGTTTTGGGCCTGTATTTTGAAAATACATTAACACGGAGTAGGCATGTACAGATCGTTTCTGGGACCCAAAAATATCGAATTTTCTGGTGTTTTGAACCTGAATTAGGGATATACACGTGTACAGAAGATGCATACACATTTTGACTTTGGGCACATAAAATATCGATTTTGAGCATGTTTTGGGCCTGTATTTTAAAAATACTCTAACACGGATTAGACATGTACAGATCGCTTTTGGGACCGAAAAATATCGAATTTTCGGGTGTTTTGAGCCTGAATTTGAGATATAAACTGGTACAGAAGATGCATGCACATATCGACTTTGGACACCTAAAATATCGATTTATAGCATGTTTTAAGCCTGTATTTTAAAAACATTCTAGCACTGAGTAGGCATGTGAAGATTGCTTCTGGGACCCAAAAATATCGAATTTTCGGAGTTTTGAGCCTGAATTTGAGATATAAACGGGTACAGAAGATTCATGCACATATCGACTTTTTGCACTTAAAATATCGATTTTGAGCATGTTTTGGGTCTGTATCTTGAAAACATTCTAGCAAGGAGTAGGCATGTACAGATCGCTTTTGGGACCCAAAAATATCGAATTTTCTGGTGTTTTGAACTTGAATTAGGGATATACACGTGTACAGAAGATGAATACACATATTGACTTTGGGCACATAAAATATCGATTTTCAGCCTGTTTTGGGCCTGTATTTTAAAAACACTCTAACACGGAGTATGCACGTACAGATCGCTTCTCGGACCCAAAAATACCGAATTTTCTGGTGTTTTGAACCTGAATTTGGGTAATAGACGGGTACAGAAGATGCATGCACATATTGACTTTGGGCACCTAAAATATCGATTTTCAGCATGTTTTGGGCCTGTATTTTGAAAATACATTAACACGGAGTAGGCATGTACAGATCATTTCTGGGACCCAAAAATATCGAATTTTCTGGTGTTTTGAACCTGAATTAGGGATATACACGTGTACAGAAGATGCATACACATTTTGACTTTGGGCACATAAAATATCGATTTTGAGCATGTTTTGGCCCTGTATTTTAAAAACACTCTAACACGGAGTGTGCACGTACAGATCGCTTAAGGGAACCAAAAATATTGAATTTTCGGGTGTTTTGAGCCTTAATTTGAGATATAAACGGGTACAGATGATGCATGCACATATCGACTTTGGGCACCTAAAATATCGATTTTTAGCATGTTTTGGGTCTGTATTTTAAAAATACTCTAACACGGAGTAGACATGTACAGATCGCTTTTGGGACCCAAAAATATCGAATTTTCGGGTGTTTTGAGCCTGAATTTGAGATATAAACGGGTACAGAAGATGCATGCACATATCGACTTTGGACACCTAAAATATCGATTTATAGCATGTTTTAAGCCTGTATTTTAAAAACATTCTAGCACTGAGTAGGCATGTGAAGATTGCTTCTGGGACCCAAAAATATCGAATTTTAGGAGTTTTGAGCCTGAATTTGAGATATAAACGGGTACAGAAGATGCATGCACATATCGACTTTTTGCACTTAAAATATCGATTTTGAGCATGTTTTGGACGGTATCTTGAAAACATTCTAGCAAGGAGTAGGCATGTACAGATCGCTTTTGGGACCCAAAAATATCGAATTTTCTGGTGTTTTGAACTTGAATTAGGGATATACACGTGTACAGAAGATGCATACACATATTGACTTTGGGCACATAAAATATCGATTTTCAGCATGTTTTGGGCCTGTATTTTAAAAACACTCTAACACGGAGTATGCACGTACAGATCGCTTCTGGGACCCAAAAATATTGAATTTTCGGGTGTTTTAAGCCTGAATTTGAGATATAAACGGGTACAGAAGATGCTTGCACATATCGACTTTGGGCACCTAAAATATCGATTTTTAGCATGTTTTGGGCCTGTATTTTAAAAAATACTCTAACTCGGAGTAGACATGTACAGTTTGCTTTTGGGACCCAAAAATATCGAATTTTCGGGTGTTTTGAGCATGAATTTGAGATATAAACGGGTACAGAAGATGCATGCACATATCGACTTTTTGCACATAAAATATCGATTTTGAGCATGTCTTGGGTTTGTATCTTAAAAAAATCTAGCAAGGAGTAGGCATGTACAGATCGCTTCTGGGACCCAAAAATATCGAATTTACGGGTGTTTTGAACCTGAATTTGGGATATCGACGGGTACAGAAGATACATACACATATTGACTTTGGGCAGCTAAAATATAGAGTTTCAGCATGTTTTAGACCTGTATTTTGAAAATACTCTAACACGGAGTATGCATGTACACATTGCTTTTGGGACCCAAAAATATTGAATATTCGGGTGTTTTGAGTCTAAATTTGAGATATAAACGGGTACAGAAGATGCATGCACATATCGACTTTTTGCACCTAAAATATCGATTTTGAGCATGTTTTGGGTCTGTATCTTGAAAAAATTCTAGCAAGGAGTAGGCATGTACAGATCGCATCTGGGACCCAAAAATACCGAATTTTCTGGAGTTTTGAGCCTGAATTTGAGATATAAACGGGTACAGAAGATGCATGCACATATCGACTTTTTGCACTTAAAATATTGATTTTGAGCATGTTTTGGGTCTGTATCTTGAAAACATTCTAGCAAGGAGTAGGCATGTACAGATCGCTTTTGGGACCCAAAAATATCGAATTTTCTGGTGTTTTGAACTTGAATTAGGGATATACACGTGTACAGAAGATGCATACACATATTGACTTTGGGCACATAAAATATCGATTTTCAGCATGTTTTGGGCCTGTATTTTAAAAACACTCTAACACGGAGTATGCACGTACAGATCGCTTCTGGGACCCAAAAATACCGAATTTTCTGGTGTTTTGAACCTGAATTTGGGTAATAGACGGGTACAGAAGATGCATGCACATATTGACTTTGGGCACCTAAAATATAGATTTTCAGCATGTTTTGGGCCTGTATTTTGAAAATACATTAACACGGAGTAGGCATGTACAGATCGTTTCTGGGACCCAAAAATATCGAATTTTCTGGTGTTTTGAACCTGAATTAGGGATATACACGTGTACAGAAGATGCATACACATTTTGACTTTGGGCACATAAAATATCGATTTTGAGCATGTTTTGGGCCTGTATTTTAAAAATACTCTAACACGGATTAGACATGTACAGATCGCTTTTGGGACCGAAAAATATCGAATTTTCGGGTGTTTTGAGCCTGAATTTGAGATATAAACTGGTACAGAAGATGCATGCACATATCGACTTTGGACACCTAAAATATCGATTTATAGCATGTTTTAAGCCTGTATTTTAAAAACATTCTAGCACTGAGTAGGCATGTGAAGATTGCTTCTGGGACCCAAAAATATCGAATTTTCGGAGTTTTGAGCCTGAATTTGAGATATAAACGGGTACAGAAGATTCATGCACATATCGACTTTTTGCACTTAAAATATCGATTTTGAGCATGTTTTGGGTCTGTATCTTGAAAACATTCTAGCAAGGAGTAGGCATGTACAGATCGCTTTTGGGACCCAAAAATATCGAATTTTCTGGTGTTTTGAACTTGAATTAGGGATATACACGTGTACAGAAGATGAATACACATATTGACTTTGGGCACATAAAATATCGATTTTCAGCCTGTTTTGGGCCTGTATTTTAAAAACACTCTAACACGGAGTATGCACGTACAGATCGCTTCTCGGACCCAAAAATACCGAATTTTCTGGTGTTTTGAACCTGAATTTGGGTAATAGACGGGTACAGAAGATGCATGCACATATTGACTTTGGGCACCTAAAATATCGATTTTCAGCATGTTTTGGGCCTGTATTTTGAAAATACATTAACACGGAGTAGGCATGTACAGATCATTTCTGGGACCCAAAAATATCGAATTTTCTGGTGTTTTGAACCTGAATTAGGGATATACACGTGTACAGAAGATGCATACACATTTTGACTTTGGGCACATAAAATATCGATTTTGAGCATGTTTTGGCCCTGTATTTTAAAAACACTCTAACACGGAGTGTGCACGTACAGATCGCTTAAGGGAACCAAAAATATTGAATTTTCGGGTGTTTTGAGCCTTAATTTGAGATATAAACGGGTACAGATGATGCATGCACATATCGACTTTGGGCACCTAAAATATCGATTTTTAGCATGTTTTGGGTCTGTATTTTAAAAATACTCTAACACGGAGTAGACATGTACAGATCGCTTTTGGGACCCAAAAATATCGAATTTTCGGGTGTTTTGAGCCTGAATTTGAGATATAAACGGGTACAGAAGATGCATGCACATATCGACTTTGGACACCTAAAATATCGATTTATAGCATGTTTTAAGCCTGTATTTTAAAAACATTCTAGCACTGAGTAGGCATGTGAAGATTGCTTCTGGGACCCAAAAATATCGAATTTTAGGAGTTTTGAGCCTGAATTTGAGATATAAACGGGTACAGAAGATGCATGCACATATCGACTTTTTGCACTTAAAATATCGATTTTGAGCATGTTTTGGACGGTATCTTGAAAACATTCTAGCAAGGAGTAGGCATGTACAGATCGCTTTTGGGACCCAAAAATATCGAATTTTCTGGTGTTTTGAACTTGAATTAGGGATATACACGTGTACAGAAGATGCATACACATATTGACTTTGGGCACATAAAATATCGATTTTCAGCATGTTTTGGGCCTGTATTTTAAAAACACTCTAACACGGAGTATGCACGTACAGATCGCTTCTGGGACCCAAAAATATTGAATTTTCGGGTGTTTTAAGCCTGAATTTGAGATATAAACGGGTACAGAAGATGCTTGCACATATCGACTTTGGGCACCTAAAATATCGATTTTTAGCATGTTTTGGGCCTGTATTTTAAAAAATACTCTAACTCGGAGTAGACATGTACAGTTTGCTTTTGGGACCCAAAAATATCGAATTTTCGGGTGTTTTGAGCATGAATTTGAGATATAAACGGGTACAGAAGATGCATGCACATATCGACTTTTTGCACATAAAATATCGATTTTGAGCATGTCTTGGGTTTGTATCTTAAAAAAATCTAGCAAGGAGTAGGCATGTACAGATCGCTTCTGGGACCCAAAAATATCGAATTTTCGGGTGTTTTGAACCTGAATTTGGGATATCGACGGGTACAGAAGATACATACACATATTGACTTTGGGCAGCTAAAATATAGAGTTTCAGCATGTTTTAGACCTGTATTTTGAAAATACTCTAACACGGAGTATGCATGTACACATTGCTTTTGGGACCCAAAAATATTGAATATTCGGGTGTTTTGAGTCTAAATTTGAGATATAAACGGGTACAGAAGATGCATGCACATATCGACTTTTTGCACCTAAAATATCGATTTTGAGCATGTTTTGGGTCTGTATCTTGAAAAAATTCTAGCAAGGAGTAGGCATGTACAGATCGCATCTGGGACCCAAAAATACCGAATTTTCTGGAGTTTTGAGCCTGAATTTGAGATATAAACGGGTACAGAAGATGCATGCACATATCGACTTTAGGCACCTAAAATATCGATTTTTAGCATGTTTTGGGCTGTATTTTAAAAATACTCTAACACGGAGTAGACATGTACAGATCGCTTCTGGAACCCAAATAAATCGAATTTTAGGGTGTTCTGAGCCTGAATTTGAGATATGAACGGGTACAGATGATGCATGCACATATCGACTTTGGGCACCTAAAATATCGGTTTTGAGCATGTTTTGGGCCTGTATTTTGAAAATGCTATAGCACGGTGTAGACATGTACAGATCGCTTCTGGGACACAAAAATATCGATTTTTTGGGTGTTTTGAGCCTGAATTTGAGATATAAACGGGTACAGAAGATGCATGCACATATCGACTTTGGCACCCAAAATAACGATTTTTAGAATATTTTCGGCGTATAATTTGAAAATATTCTAGCACTGAGTAGGCATGTACAGATCGCTTTTGGGACCCAAAAATATCGAAATTTCTGGTGTTTTGAGCCTGAATTTGAGATATAAACGGGTACAGAAGATGCATGCACATATCGACTTTTTGCACATAAAATATCGATTTTGAGCATGTTTTGGGTCTATATCTTGAAAAAATTCTAGCAAGGAGTAGTCATTTACAGATCGCTTCTGGGACCCAAAAATACCGAATTTTCTGGTGTTTTGAACCTGAATTTGGGTAATAGACGGGTACAGAAGATTCATGCACATATTGACTTTGGGCACCTAAAATATAGATTTTCAGCATGTTTTGGGCCTGTATTTTGAAAATACATTAACACGGAGTAGGCATGTACAGATCGTTTCTGGGACCCAAAAATATCGAATTTTCTGGTGTTTTGAACCTGAATTAGGGAAATACACGTGTACAGAAGATGCATACACATTTTGACTTTGGGCTCATAAAATATCGATTTTTAGCATGTTTTGTCCCTGTATTTTAAAAACACTCTAACACAGAGTGTGCACGTACAGATCGCTTCTGGGACCCAAAAATATTGAATTTTCGGGTGTTTTGAGCCTGAATTTGAGATATAAACTGGTACAGAAGATGCATGCACATATCGACTTTGGACACCTAAAATATCGATTTATAGCATGTTTTAAGCCTGTATTTTAAAAACATTCTAGCACTGAGTAGGCATGTGAAGATTGCTTCTGGGACCCAAAAATATCGAATTTTCGGAGTTTTGAGCCTGAATTTGAGATATAAACGGGTACAGAAGATGCATGCACATATCGACTTTTTGCACTTAAAATATCGATTTTGAGCATGTTTTGGGTCTGTATCTTGAAAACATTCTAGCAAGGAGTAGGCATGTACAGATCGCTTTTGGGACCCAAAAATATCGAATTTTCTGGTGTTTTGAACTTGAATTAGGGATATACACGTGTACAGAAGATGCATACACATATTGACTTTGGGCACATAAAATATCGATTTTCAGCATGTTTTGGGCCTGTATTTTAAAAACACTCTAACACGGAGTATGCACGTACAGATCGCTTTTGGGACCCAAAAATACCGAATTTTCTGGTGTTTTGAACCTGAATTTGGGTAATAGACGGGTACAGAAGATGCATGCACATATTGACTTTGGGCACCTAAAATATAGATTTTCAGCATGTTTTGGGCCTGTATTTTGAAAATACATTAACACGGAGTAGGCATGTACAGATCGTTTCTGGGACCCTAAAATATCGAATTTTCTGGTGTTTTGAACCTGAATTAGGGATATACACGTGTACAGAAGATGCATACACATTTTGACTTTGGGCACATAAAATATCGATTTTGAGCATGTTTTGGGCCTGTATTTTAAAAATACTCTAACACGGAGTAGACATGTACAGATCGCTTTTGGGACCGAAAAATATCGAATTTTCGGGTGTTTTGAGCCTGAATTTGAGATATAAACGGGTACAGAAGATGCATGCACATATCGACTTTGGACACCTAAAATATCGATTTATAGCATGTTTTAAGCCTGTATTTTAAAAACATTCTAGCACTGAGTAGGCATGTGAAGATTGCTTCTGGGACCCAAAAATATCGAATTTTCGGAGTTTTGAGCCTTAATTTGAGATATAAACGGGTACAGAAGATGCATGCACATATCGACTTTTTGCACTTAAAATATCGATTTTGAGCATGTTTTGGGTCTGTATCTTGAAAACATTCTAGCAAGGAGTAGGCATGTACAGATCGCTTTTGGGACCCAAAAATATCGAATTTTCTGGTGTTTTGAACTTGAATTAGGGATATACACGTGTACAGAAGATGCATACACATATTGACTTTGGGCACATAAAATATCGATTTTCAGCCTGTTTTGGGCCTGTATTTTAAAAACACTCTAACACGGAGTATGCACGTACAGATCGCTTCTGGGACCCAAAAATACCGAATTTTCTGGTGTTTTGAACCTGAATTTGGGTAATAGACGGGTACAGAAGATGCATGCACATATTGACTTTGGGCACCTAAAATATAGATTTTCAGCATGTTTTGGGCCTGTATTTTGAAAATACATTAACACGGAGTAGGCATGTACAGATCATTTCTGGGACCCAAAAATATCGAATTTTCTGGTGTTTTGAACCTGAATTACGGATATACACGTGTACAGAAGATGCATACACATTTTGACTTTGGGCACATAAAATATCGATTTTGAGCATGTTTTGGCCCTGTATTTTAAAAACACTCTAACACGGAGTGTGCACGTACAGATCGCTTAAGGGAACCAAAAATATTGAATTTTCGGGTGTTTTGAGCCTTAATTTGAGATATAAACGGGTACAGATGATGCATGCACATATCGACTTTGGGCACCTAAAATATCGATTTTTAGCATGTTTTGGGCCTGTATTTTAAAAATACTCTAACACGGAGTAGACATGTACAGATCGCTTTTGGGACCCAAAAATATTGAATTTTCGGGTGTTTTGAGCCTGAATTTGAGATATAAACGGGTACAGAAGATGCTTGCACATATCGACTTTGGGCACCTAAAATATCGATTTTTAGCTTGTTTTGGGCCTGTATTTTAAAAAATACTCTAACTCGGAGTTGACATGTACAGTTTGCTTTTGGGACCCAAAAATATCGAATTTTCGGGTGTTTTGAGCATGAATTTGAGATATAAACGGGTACAGAAGATGCATGCACATATCGACTTTTTGCACATAAAATATCGATTTTGAGCATGTCTTGGGTTTGTATCTTAAAAAAATCTAGCAAGGAGTAGGCATGTACAGATCGCTTCTGGGACCCAAAAATATCGAATTTTCGGGTGTTTTGAACCTGAATTTGGGATATCGACGGGTACAGAAGATACATACACATATTGACTTTGGGCAGCTAAAATATAGATTTTCAGCATGTTTTAGACCTGTATTTTGAAAATACTCTAACACGGAGTATGCATGTACACATTGCTTTTGGGACCCAAAAATATTGAATATTCGGGTGTTTTGAGTCTAAATTTGAGATATAAAAGGGTACAGAAGATGCATGCACATATCGACTTTTTGCACCTAAAATATCGATTTTGAGCATGTTTTGGGTCTGTATCTTGAAAAAATTCTAGCAAGGAGTAGGCATGTACAGATCGCATCTGGGACCCAAAAATACCGAATTTTCTGGTGTTTTGAGCCTGAATTTGAGATATAAACGGGTACAGAAGATGCATGCACATATCGACTTTTTGCACATAAAATATCGATTTTGAGCATGTCTTGGGTTTGTATCTTAAAAAATTCTAGCAAGGAGTAGGCATGTACAGATCGCTTCTGGGACCCAAAAATATCGAATTTTCGGGTGTTTTGAACCTGAATTTGGGATATAGACGGATACAGAAGATGCATGCACATATCGACTTTGGGTACCTAAAATATCGATTTTAAGCATGTTTTGGGCCTGTATTTTGAAAAAAACTATAACACGGAGTAGGCATGTACACATCGCTTCGGGGACCCAAAAATATCGATTTTTTGGGTGTTTTGAGCCTGAATTTGAGATATAAACGGGTACAGAAGATGCATGCACATATCGACTTTGGCACCCAAAATAACGATTTTTAGAATATTTTCGGCGTATAATTTGAAAATATTCTAGCACTGAGTAGGCATGTACAGATCGCTTTTGGGACCCAAAAATATCGAAATTTCTGGTGTTTTGAGCCTGAATTTGAGATATAAACGGGTACAGAAGATGCATGCACATATCGACTTTTTGCACATAAAATATCGATTTTGAGCATGTCTTGGGTTTGTATCTTAAAAAATTCTAGCAAGGAGTAGGCATGTACAGATCGCTTCTGGGACCCAAAAATATCGAATTTTCGGGTGTTTTGAACCTGAATTTGGGATATAGACGGATACAGAAGATGCATGCACATATCGACTTTGGGTACCTAAAATATCGATTTTAAGCATGTTTTGGGCCTGTATTTTGAAAAAAACTATAACACGGAGTAGGCATGTACACATCGCTTCGGGGACCAAAAATTTCGATTTTTTGGGTGTTTTGAGCCTGAATTTGAGATATAAACGGGTACAGAAGATGCATGCACATATCGACTTTGGCACCCAAAATAACGATTTTTAGAATATTTTCGGCGTATAATTTGAAAATATTCTAGCACTGAGTAGGCATGTACAGATCGCTTTTGGGACCCAAAAATATCGAAATTTCTGGTGTTTTGAGCCTGAATTTGAGATATAAACGGGTACAGAAGATGCATGCACATATCGACTTTTTGCACATAAAATATCGATTTTGAGCATGTCTTGGGTTTGTATCTTAAAAAATTCTAGCAAGGATTAGGCATGTACAGATCGCTTCTGGGACCCAAAAATATTGAATTTTCGGGTGTTTTGAGCCTGAATTTGAGATATAAACGGGTACAGAAGATGCTTGCACATATCGACTTTGGGCACCTAAAATATCGATTTTGAGCATGTTTTGAGCCTGTATTTTAAAAATACTCTAACACGGAGTAGACATGTACAGATCGCTTCTGGAACCCAAATAAATCGAATTTTAGGGTGTTCTGAGCCTGAGTTTGAAATATGAACGGGTACAGATGATGCATGCACATATCGACTTTGGGCACCTAAAATATCGGTTTTGAGCATGTTTTGGGCCTGTATTTTGAAAATGCTATAGCACTTTGTAGACATGTACAGATCGCTTCTGGGACACAAAAATATCGATTTTTTGGGTGTTTTGAGCCTGAATTTGAGATATAAACGGGTACAGACGATGCATGCACATATCGACTTTGGCACCCAAAATAACGATTTTTAGAATATTTTCGGCGTATAATTTGAAAATATTCTAGCACTGAGTAAGCATGTACAGATCGCTTTTGGGACCCAAAAATATCGAATTTTCTGGTGTATTGAGCCTGAATTTGAGATATAAACGGGTACAGAAGATGCATGCACATATCGACTTTTTGCACCTAAAATATCGATTTTGAGCATGTTTTAGGTTTGTATCTTGAAAAAATTCTAGCAAGGAGTAGGCAGGTACAGATCGCTTCTGGGACCCAAAAATATCGAATTTTCGGGTGTTTAAAACCTGAATTTGGGATATAGACGGATACAGAAGATGCATGAACATATCGACTTTGGGCACCTAAAATATCGATTTTGAGCATGTTTTGGGCCTGTATTTTGAAAATACTCTAACACGGAGTAGGCATGTAAAGATCGCTTCGGGGACCCAAAAATATCGAATTTTCGGGTGTTTTGAACCTGAATTTGGGATATAGACGGCTACAGAAGAAGCATGCACATATCGAATTTGGACACCTAAAATATCGATTTATAGCATGTTTTAAGCCTGTATTTTAAAAACATTCTAGCACTGAGTAGGCATGTGCAGATTGCTTAAGGGACCCAAAAATATCGAATTTTCGGAGTTTTAAGCCTGAATTTGAGATATAAACGGGTACAGAAGATACATGCACATATCGACTTTTTGCACTTAACATATCTATTTTGAGCATGTTTTTGGTCTGTATCTTGAAAACAATCTAGCAAGGAGTAGGCATGTACAGATCGCTTTTGGGACCCAAAAGTATCGAATTTTCTGGTGTTTTGAACTTGAATTAGGTTCGGAGTAGACATGTACAGATCGCTTCTGGAACCCAAATAAATCGAATTTTAGGGTGTTCTGAGCCTGAATTTGAGATATGAACGGGTACAGATGATGCATGCACATATCGACTTTGGGCACCTAAAATATCGGTTTTGAGCATGTTTTGGGCCTGTATTTTGAAAATGCTATAGCACTTTGTAGACATGTACAGATCGCTTCTGGGACACAAAAATATCGATTTTTTGGGTGTTTTGAGCCTGAATTTGAGATATAAACGGGTACAGAAGATGCATGCACATATCGACTTTGGCACCCAAAATAACGATTTTTAGAATATTTTCGGCGTATAATTTGAAAATATTCTAGCACTGAGTAAGCATGTACAGATCGCTTTTGGGACCCAAAAATATCGAATTTTCTGGTGTTTTGAGCCTGAATTTGAGATATAAACGGGTACAGAGGAAGCATGCACATATCGACTTTGGGCACCTAAAATATCGGTTTTGAGCATGTATTGGGCCTGTATTTTGAAAATGCTATAGCACGGTGTAGACATATACAGATCGCTTTTGGGACCCAAAAATATCGAATTTTCTGGTGTTTTGAGCCTGAATTTGAGATATAAACGGGTACAGAAGATGCATGCACATATCGACTTTTTGCACCTAAAATATCGATTTTGAGCATGTTTTAGGTTTGTATCTTGAAAAAATTCTAGCAAGGAGTAGGCAGGTACAGATCGTTTCAGGGACCCAAAAATATCGAATTTTCGGGTGTTTAAAACCTGAATTTGGGATATAGACGGATACAGAAGATGCATGCACATATCGACTTTGGGCACCTAAAATATCGATTTTGAGCATGTTTTGGGCCTGTATTTTGAAAATACTCTAACACGGAGTAGGCATGTAAAGATCGCTTCGGGGACCCAAAAACATCGAATTTTCGAATGTTTTGAACCTGAATTTGGGATATAGACGGGTACAGAAGATGCATACACATATTGACTTTGGGCAGCTAAAATATCGATTTTCAGCATGTTTTAGGCTTGTATTTTGAAAATACTCTGACACGGAGTATGCATGTACAGATGGCTTTTGGGACCCTAAAAATATCGAATATTCGGGTGTTTTGAGTCTGAATTTGTGATATAAACGTGTACAGAAGATGCATGCACATATCGACTTTGGGCACCCAATATATCGATTTTGAGCATATTTTGGGCCTGTATTTTTAAAATACTCTAACACGGAGTAGACACGTACAGATCGCTTATGGCCACACAAAAATATCGAATTTTTGGGTGTTTTGAGCCTGAATTTGATATATAAACGGGTACAGAAGATGCATGCACATATCGACTTAGGGCACCCAAAATATCGATTTTTAGCACGTTCTGAGCCTATATTTTTAAAATATTCTAACACGGAGTATGCACGTACAGATCGCTTCTGTGACCCAAAAACATTGAATTTTCGGGTGTTTTGAGCCTGAATTTGAGATATAAACGGGTACAGAAGATGCATGCACATATCGACTTTGGACACCTAAAATATCGATTTTTAGTATGTTTTAGGCCTGTATTTTAAAAATACTTTAACACGGAGAAGACATGTACAGATCGCTTTTGTGACCCAAAAATATCGAATTTTCGGGTGTTTTGAGCCTGAATTTGAGAGATAAATGGGTACAGAAGATGCATGCACATATCGACTTTTTTCACCTAAAATATCGATTTTGATCTTGTTTTGAGTCTGTATCTTGAAAAAATTCTAGCAAGGAGTAGGCATGTACAGATCGCTCCTGGGACCCAAAAATATCGAGTTTTCGGGTATTTTGAACCTGAATTTGGGATATAGACGGATACAGAAGATGCATGCACATATCGACTTTGGGCACCTAAAATATCGATTTTGAGCATGTTTTGGATCTGTATTTTGAAAATACTCTAACACGGAGTAGGCATGTACAGATCGCTTCTGGGACCCAAAAATATCGAATTTTCGGGTGTTTTTTCAGCCTGAATTTGAGATATAAACCAGTACAGAAGATGCATGCACATATCGACTTTTTGCACCTAAAATATCGATTTTGAGCATGTATTCGGCGTATAAATTGAAAATATTCTAGCACTGAGTAGGCATGTCCAGATCGCTTCTGGTACCCAAAAATATCGAATTTTAGGGTGTTTTGAGCCCGAATTTGAGATATAAACGGGTACAGAAGATGCATGCACATATCGACTTTTTGCACCTAAAATATCGATTTTGAGCATGTTTTGGGTCTGTATCTTGAAAACATTCTAGCAAGAAGTAGGCATGTACAGATTGCTCCTGGGATTCAAAAATATTGAATTTTCGGGTGTTTTGAGCCTGAATTTGAGATATAAACGGGTACTGAAGATTCATGCACATATCGACTTTGGACACCAAAAATATCGATTTTCAGCATGTTTTTGGGATATATTTTGAAAATATTCTAGCACTGAGAAGGCATGTAGAGATCGCTTTTGGGACCCAAAAATATCGAATTTTTGGGTGTTTTGAGCCTGAATTTGAGATACATCCGGGTACAGAGGATGCATGCACATGACTTTTTGAGCCTAAAATATCGATTTTGAGCATGTTTTGGGTTTGTATCTTGAAAACATTCTAGCAAGGAGTAGGCATGTACAGATCGCTTCTGGGACCCAAAAATATCGAATTTTCGGGGGTTTTGAACCAGAATTAGGGATATACACGGGTACAGAAGATGCATACACATATTGACTTTGGGCACATAAAATATCGATTTTGAGCATCTTTTGGGCCTGTATTTTGAAAATACTCAATCAAGGTGTAGACATGTACAGATCGCTTCTGGGACCCAAAAATATCGAATTTTTGGTGTTTTGAGCCTGAATTTGAGATATAAACGGTTACAAAAGATGCATGCACATATCGACTTTTTGCACCTAAAATATCAATTTTGAGCATGTTTTGGGACTGTATCTTGAAAACATTCTAGTTAGAAGTAGGCATGTACAGATTGCTTCTGGGACCCAAAAACATCGAATTTTCGAATGTTTTGAACCTGAATTTGGGATATAGACGGGTACAGAAGATGCATACACATATTGACTTTGGGCAGCTAAAATATCGATTTTCAGCATGTTTTAGGCTTGTATTTTGAAAATACTCTGACACGGAGTATGCATGTACAGATGGCTTTTGGGACCCAAAAATATCGAATATTCGGGTGTTTTGAGTCTGAATTTGAGATATAAACGGGTACAGAAGATGCATGCACATATCGACTTTGGGCACCCAATATATCGATTTTGAGCATATTTTGGGCCTGTATTTTTAAAATACTCTAACACGGAGTAGACACGTACAGATCGCTTATGGCCACACAAAAATATCGAATTTTTGGGTGTTTTGAGCCTGAATTTGAGATATAAACGGGTACAGAAGATGCATGCACATATCGACTTTTGCACCCAAAATATCGATTTTTAGCACGTTCTGAGCCTATATTTTTAAAATATTCTAACACGGAGTATGCACGTACAGATCGCTTCTGTGACCCAAAAACATTGAATTTTCGGGTGTTTTGAGCATAAATTTGAGATATAAACGGGTACAGAAGATGCATGCACATATCGACTTTGGACACCTAAAATATCGATTTTGAGCATCTTTTGTGCCTGTATTTTGAAAAAACTCAAATACGGTGTAGACATGTAGAGATCGCTTCTGGGACACAAAAATATCGATTTTTTGGGTGTTTTGAGCCTGAATTTGAGATATAAACGGATACAGAAGATGCATGCACATATCGACTTTAGGCACCTAAAATATCGATTTTGAGCATGTTTTGGGCCTGTATTCTGAAAATACTGTACCACGGAGTAGGCATGTACAGATCGCTTCTGGGACACAAAAATATGGATTTTTTGGGTGTTTTGAGCCTGAATTTGAGATATAAACGGGTACAGAAGATGCATGCACATATCGACTTTGGACACCTAAAATATCGATTTTTAGTATGTTTTAGGCCTGTATTTTAAAAATACTTTAACACGGAGAAGACATGTACAGATCGCTTTTGTGACCCAAAAATATCGATTTTTCGGGTGTTTTGAGCCTGAATTTGAGAGATAAATGGGTACAGAAGATGCATGCACATATCGACTTTTTTCACCTAAAATATCGATTTTGATCTTGTTTTGGGTCTGTATCTTGAAAAAATTCTAGCAAGGAGTAGGCATGTACAGATCGCTCCTGGGACCCAAAAATATCGAGTTTTCGGGTATTTTGAACCTGAATTTGGGATATAGACGGATACAGAAGATGCATGCACATATCGACTTTGGGCACCTAAAATATCGATTTTGAGCATGTTTTGGATCTGTATTTTGAAAATACTCTAACACGGAGTAGGCATGTACAGATCGCTTCTGGGACCCAAAAATATCGAATTTTCGGGTGTTTTGAGCACGAATTTGAGATATAAACGGGTACAGAAGATGCATGCACATATCGACTTTTTGCACCTAAAATATCGATTTTGAGCATGTTTTGGGTCTGTATCTTGAAAACATTCTAGCAAGAAGTAGGCATGTACAGATTGCTCCTGGGATTCAAAAATATTGAATTTTCGGGTGTTTTGAGCCTGAATTTGAGATATAAACGGGTACTGAAGATTCATGCACATATCGACTTTGGGCAACTAAAATATCGATTTTCAGCATGTTTTGGGGATATATTTTGAAAATATTCTAGCTCTGAGAAGGCATGTACAGATCGCTTTTGTGACCCAAAAATATCGAATTTTTGGGTGTTTTGAGCCTGAATTTGGGATATAACCGGGTACAGAAGATGCATGCACATATCGACTTTTTGCACCTAAAATATCAATTTTGATCATGTTTAGGGTCTGTATATTGAAAAAATTCTAGCAAGGAGTAGGCATGTACAGATCGCTTCTGGGACACAAAAATATCGAATTTTCGGGTGTTTTGAACCTGAATTTGGGATATAGACGGATACAGAAGATTCATGCACATATCGACTTTGGGCACCTCAAATATTGATTTTGAGCATGTTTTAGGCCTGTATTTTGAAAACATTCTAGCAAGAAGTAGGCATGTACAGATTGCTTCTGGGACCCAAAAATATCGAATTTTCGAGTGTTTTGAACCTGAATTTGGGATATAGATGGGTACAGAAGATGCATACACATATTGACTTTGGGCAGCTAAAATATCGATTTACAGCACGTTTTAGGCCTGTATTTTGAACATACTCTAACACGGAGTATGCATGTACAGATGGCTTTTGGGACCCAAAAATATCGAATATTCGGGTGTTTTGAGTCTGAATCTGGGATATAAATGGGTACAGAAGATGCATGCACATATCGACTTTGGGCACCTAAAATATCGATTTTGAGCATGTTTTCGGCGTATAAATTGAAAATATTCTAGCACTGAGTAGGCATGTACAGATCGCTTCTGGTTATCAAAAATATCGAATTTTCGGGTGTTTTGAGCCCGAATTTGAGATATAAACGGGTACAGAAGATGCATGCACATATCGACTTTTGCAGCTAAAATATCGATTTACAGCACGTTTTAGGCCTGTATTTTGAACATACTCTAACACGGAGTATGCATGTACAGATGGCTTTTGAGACCCAAAAATATCGAATATTCGGGTGTTTTGAGTCTGAATTTGAGATATAAACGGGTACAGAAGATGCATGCACATATCGACTTTTTGCACCCAATATATCGATTTTGACAATATTTTGGGCATGTATTTTTAAAATACTCTAACACGGAGTAGACACGTACAGATCGCTTATGGCCACACAGAAATATCGAATTTTTGGGTGTTTTGAGCCTGAATTTGAGATATAAACGGGTACAGAAGATGCATGCACATATCGACTTTGGGCACCCAAAATATCGATTTTTAGCACGTTCTGAGCCTATATTTTTAAAATATTCTAACACTGAGTATGCACGTACAGATCGCTTCTGTGACCCAAAAACATTGAATTTTCGGGTGTTTTGAGCATGAATTTGAGATATAAACGGGTACAGAAGATGCATGCACATATCGACCTTTACACCTAAAATATCGATTTTGAGTATCTTTTGGGCCTGTATTTTGAAAAAACTCAAATACGGTGTAGACATGTAGAGATCGCTTCTGGGACACAAAAATATCGATTTTTTTGGGTGTTTTGAGCCTGAATTTAAAATATAGACGGGTACAGAAGATGCATACACATATTGACTTTGAGCACCTAAAATATAGATTTTCAGCATGTTTTAAGCCTGTATTTTGAAAATACTTTAACACGGAGAAGGCATGTACAGATCGCTTTTGTGACCCAAAAATATTGAATTTTCGGGTGTTTTGAACCTGAATTTGGGATATAGACGGGTACAGAAGATGCATACACATATTGACTTTGGCAGCTAAAATATCGATTTTCAACATGTTTTAGGCTTGTATTTTGAAAATACTCTAACACGGAGTATGCATGTACAGATGGCTTTTGGGACCCAAAATTATCGAATTTTCTGGTGTTTTGATCCTGAATTTGAGATATAAACGGGTACAGAAGATGCATGCACATATCGACTTTGGCACCCAAAATATCGATTTTTAGTATGTTTTGGGCGTATAATTTGAAAATATTCTAGCACTGAGTAGGCATGTACAGATCGCTTCTGGGACCCAAAAATATCGAATTTTCGGGGGTTTTGAGCCAGAATTTGGGATATAACCGGGTACAGAGGATGCATACACATATCGACTTTTTGCACCTAAAATATCGATTTTGAGCATGTTTTGGGTCTGTATCTTGAAAACATTCTCGCAAGGAGTAGGCATGTAAAGATCGCTTCGGGGACCCAAAAACATCGAATTTTCGAATGTTTTGAACCTGAAATTGGGATATAGACGGGTACAGAAGATGCATACACATATTGACTTTGGGCAGCTAAAATATCGATTTTCAGCATGTTTTAGGCTTGTATTTTGAAAATACTCTGACACGGAGTATGCATGTACAGATGGCTTTTGGGACCCAAAAATATCGAATATTCGGGTGTTTTGAGTCTGAATTTGAGATATAAACGGGTACAGAAGATGCATGCACATATCGACTTTGGGCACCCAATATATCGATTTTGAGCATATTTTGGGCCTGTATTTTTAAAATACTCTAACACGGAGTAGACACGTACAGATCGCTTATGGCCACACAAAAATATCGAATTTTTGGGTGTTTTGAGCCTGAATTTGATATATAAACGGGTACAGAAGATGCATGCACATATCGACTTAGGGCACCCAAAATATCGATTTTTAGCACGTTCTGAGCCTATATTTTTAAAATATTCTAACACGGAGTATGCACGTACAGATCGCTTCTGTGACCCAAAAACATTGAATTTTCGGGTGTTTTGAGCATGAATTTGAGATATAAACGGGTACAGAAGATGCATGCACATATCGACTTTGGACACCTAAAATATCGATTTTGAGCATCTTTTGGGCCTGTATTTTGAAAAAACTCAAATACGGTGTAGACATGTAGAGATCGCTTCTGGGACACAAAAATATCGATTTTTTGGGTGTTTTGAGCCTGAATTTAAAATATAAACGGATACAGAAGATGCATGCACATATCGACTTTAGGCATCTAAAATATCGATTTTGAGCATGTTTTGGGCCTGTATTCTGAAAATACTGTACCACTGAGTAGGCATGTACAGATCGCTTCTGGGACACAAAAATATGGATTTTTTGGGTGTTTTGAGAATGAATTTAAAATATAAACGGATACAGAAGATGCATGCACATATCGACTTTAGGCACCTAAAATATCGATTTTGAGCATGTTTTGGGCCTGTATTCTGAAAATACTGTACCACGGAGTAGGCATGTACAGATCGCTTCTGGGACACAAAAATATGGATTTTTTGGGTGTTTTGAGCCTGAATTTGAGATATAAACGGGTACAGAAGATGCATGCACATATCGACTTTGGACACCTAAAATATCGATTTTGAGCATGTTTTGGATCTGTATTTTGAAAATACTCTAACACGGAGTAGGCATGTACAGATCGATTCTGGGACCCAAAAATATCGAATTTTCGGGTGTTTTGAGCCTGAATTTGAGATATAAACGGGTACAGAAGATGCATGCACATATCGACTTTTTGCACCTAAAATATCGATTTTGAGCATGTTTTGGGTCTGTATCTTGAAAACATTCTAGCAAGAAGTAGGCATGTACAGATTGCTTCTGGGACCCAAAAATATCAAATTTTCGAATGTTTTGAACCTGAATTTGGGATATAGACGGGTACAGAAGATGCATACACATATTGACTTTGGCAGCTAAAATATCGATTTTTAGCATCTTTCGGGCCTGTATTTTGAAAATACTCAATCAAGGTGTAGACATGTACAGATCGCTTCAGGGACAAAAAAATATCGATTTTTTGGGTGTTTTGAGCCTGAATTTGAGATATAAACGGGTACAGAAGATGCATTCACATATCGACTTTGGCACCCAAAATATCGATTTTTAGTATGTTTTGGGCGTATAATTTGAAAATATTCTAGCACTGAGTAGGCATGTACAGATCGCTTCTGGGACCCAAAAATATCGAATTTTTGGTGTTTTGAGCCTGAATTTGAGATATAAACGGGTACAAAAGATGCATGCACATATAGACTTTTTGCACCTAAAATATCGATTTTGAGCATGTTTTGGGACTGTATCTTGAAAACATTCTAGCTAGAAGTAGGCATGTACAGATTGCTTCTGGGACCCAAAAACATCGAATTTTCGAATGTTTTGAACCTGAATTTGGGATATAGACGGGTACAGAAGATGCATACACATATTGACTTTGGGCAGCTAAAATATCGATTTTCAGCATGTTTTAGGCTTGTATTTTGAAAATACTCTGACACGGAGTATGCATGTACAGATTGCTCCTGGGATTCAAAAATATTGAATTTTCGGGTGTTTTGAGCCTGAATTTGAGATATAAACGGGTACTGAAGATTCATGCACATATCGACTTTGGGCAACTAAAATATCGATTTTCAGCATGTTTTGGGGATATATTTTGAAAATATTCTAGCTCTGAGAAGGCATGTACAGATCGCTTTTGTGACCCAAAAATATCGAATTTTTGGGTGTTTTGAGCCTGAATTTGGGATATAACCGGGTACAGAAGATGCATGCACATATCGACTTTTTGCACCTAAAATATCAATTTTGATCATGTTTAGGGTCTGTATATTGAAAAAATTCTAGCAAGGAGTAGGCATGTACAGATCGCTTCTGGGACACAAAAATATCGAATTTTCGGGTGTTTTGAACCTGAATTTGGGATATAGACGGATACAGAAGATTCATGCACATATCGACTTTGGGCACCTCAAATATTGATTTTGAGCATGTTTTAGGCCTGTATTTTGAAAACATTCTAGCAAGAAGTAGGCATGTACAGATTGCTTCTGGGACCCAAAAATATCGAATTTTCGAGTGTTTTGAACCTGAATTTGGGATATAGATGGGTACAGAAGATGCATACACATATTGACTTTGGGCAGCTAAAATATCGATTTACAGCACGTTTTAGGCCTGTATTTTGAACATACTCTAACACGGAGTATGCATGTACAGATGGCTTTTGGGACCCAAAAATATCGAATATTCGGGTGTTTTGAGTCTGAATCTGGGATATAAATGGGTACAGAAGATGCATGCACATATCGACTTTGGGCACCTAAAATATCGATTTTGAGCATGTTTTCGGCGTATAAATTGAAAATATTCTAGCACTGAGTAGGCATGTACAGATCGCTTCTGGTTATCAAAAATATCGAATTTTCGGGTGTTTTGAGCCCGAATTTGAGATATAAACGGGTACAGAAGATGCATGCACATATCGACTTTTGCAGCCAAAATATCGATTTTGAGTATGTTTTGGGCCTATATTTTGAAAATATTCTAGCACTGACTAGGCATGTACAGATCGCTCCTGGGATTCAAAAATATTGAATTTTCGGGTGTTTTGAGCCTGAATTTGAGATATAAACGGGTACTGAAGATTCATGCACATATCGACTTTGGACACCTAAAATATCGATTTTCAGCATGTTTTTGGGATATATTTTGAAAATATTCTAGCACTGAGAAGGCATGTAGAGATCGCTTTTGGGACCCAAAAATATCGAATTTTGGGTGTTTTGAGCCTGAATTTGAGATACAACCGGGTACAGAGGATGCATGCACATGACTTTTTGAGCCTAAAATATCGATTTTGAGCATGTTTTGGGTTTGTATCTTGAAAACATTCTAGCAAGGAGTAGGCATGTACAGATCGCTTCTGGGACCCAAAAATATCGAATTTTCGGGGGTTTTGAACCAGAATTAGGGATATACACGGGTACAGAAGATGCATACACATATTGACTTTGGGCACATAAAATATCGATTTTGAGCATCTTTTGGGCCTGTATTTTGAAAATACTCAATCAAGGTGTAGACATGTACAGATCGCTTCTGGGACCCAAAAATATCGAATTTTTGGTGTTTTGAGCCTGAATTTGAGATATAAACGGTTACAAAAGATGCATGCACATATCGACTTTTTGCACCTAAAATATCAATTTTGAGCATGTTTTGGGACTGTATCACGAAAACATTCTAGTTAGAAGTAGGCATGTACAGATTGCTTCTGGGACCCAAAATAATCGAATTTTCGAATGTTTTGAACCTGAATTTGGGATATAGACGGGTACAGAAGATGCATACACATATTGACTTTGGGCAGCTAAAATATCGATTTTCAGCATGTTTTAGGCTTGTATTTTGAAAATACTCTGACACGGAGTATGCATGTACAGATGGCTTTTGGGACCCAAAAATATCGAATATTCGGGTGTTTTGAGTCTGAATTTGAGATATAAACGGGTACAGAAGATGCATGCACATATCGACTTTGGGCACCCAATATATCGATTTTGAGCATATTTTGGGCCTGTATTTTTAAAATACTCTAACACGGAGTATGCACGTACAGATCGCTTCTGTGACCCAAAAACATTGAATTTTCGGGTGTTTTGAGCATAAATTTGAGATATAAACGGGTACAGAAGATGCATGCACATATCGACTTTGGACACCTAAAATATCGATTTTGAGCATCTTTTGGGCCTGTATTTTGAAAAAACTCAAATACGGTGTAGACATGTAGAGATCGCTTCTGGGACACAAAAATATCGATTTTTTGGGTGTTTTGAGCCTGAATTTAAAATATAAACGGATACAGAAGATGCATGCACATATCGACTTTAGGCACCTAAAATATCGATTTTGAGCATGTTTTGGGCCTGTATTCTGAAAATACTGTACCACGGAGTAGGCATGTACAGATCGCTTCTGGGACACAAAAATATGGATTTTTTGGGTGTTTTGAGCCTGAATTTGAGATATAAACGGGTACAGAAGATGCATGCACATATCGACTTTGGACACCTAAAATATCGATTTTTAGTATGTTTTAGGCCTCTATTTTAAAAATACTTTAACACGGAGAAGACATGTACAGATTGCTTTTGTGACCCAAATATATCGAATTTTCGGGTGTTTTGAGCCTGAATTTGAGATATAAACGGGTACAGAAGATGCATGCACATATCGACTTTTTGCACCTAAAATATCCATTTTGAGCATGTTTTGGGTCTGTATCTTGAAAACATTCTAGCAAGAAGTAGGCATGTACAGATTGCTTCTGGGACCCAAAAATATCGAATTTTCGAATGTTTTGAACCTGAATTTGGGATATAGACGGGTACAGAAGATGCTTACACATATTGACTTTGGCAGCTAGAATATCGATTTTTAGCATCTTTTGGGCGTGTATTTTGAAAATACTCAATCAAGGTGTAGACATGTACAGATCGCTTCAGGGACAAAAAAATATCGATTTTTTGGGTGTTTTGAGCCTGAATTTGAGATATAAACGGGTACAGAAGATGCATTCACATATCGACTTTGGCACCCAAAATATCGATTTTTAGTATGTTTTGGGCGTATAATTTGAAAATATTCTAGCACTGAGTAGGCATGTACAGATCGCTTCTGGGACCCAAAAATATCGAATTTTTGGTGTTTTGAGCCTGAATTTGAGATATAAACGGGTACAAAAGATGCATGCACAAATCGACTTTTTGCACCTAAAATATCGATTTTGAGCATGTTTTGGGACTGTATCTTGAAAACATTCTAGCTAGAAGTAGGCATGTACAGATTGCTTCTGGGACCCAAAAACATCGAATTTTCGAATGTTTTGAACCTGAATTTGGGATATAGACGGGTACAGAAGATGCATACACATATTGACTTTGGGCAGCTAAAATATCGATTTTCAGCATGTTTTAGGCTTGTATTTTGAAAATACTCTGACACGGAGTACGCATTTACAGATGGCTTTTGAGACCCAAAAATATCGAATATTCGGGTGTTTTGAGTCTGAATTTGAGATATAAACGGGTACAGAAGATGCATGCACATATCGACTTTTTGCACCCAATATATCGATTTTGACAATATTTTGGGCATGTATTTTTAAAATACTCTAACACGGAGTAGACACGTACAGATCGCTTATGGCCACACAGAAATATCGAATTTTTGGGTGTTTTGAGCCTGAATTTGAGATATAAACGGGTACAGAAGATGCATGCACATATCGACTTTGGGCACCCAAAATATCGATTTTTAGCACGTTCTGAGCCTATATTTTTAAAATATTCTAACACTGAGTATGCACGTACAGATCGCTTCTGTGACCCAAAAACATTGAATTTTCGGGTGTTTTGAGCATGAATTTGAGATATAAACGGGTACAGAAGATGCATGCACATATCGACCTTTACACCTAAAATATCGATTTTGAGTATCTTTTGGGCCTGTATTTTGAAAAAACTCAAATACGGTGTAGACATGTAGAGATCGCTTCTGGGACACAAAAATATCGATTTTTTTGGGTGTTTTGAGCCTGAATTTAAAATATAGACGGGTACAGAAGATGCATACACATATTGACTTTGAGCACCTAAAATATAGATTTTCAGCATGTTTTAAGCCTGTATTTTGAAAATACTTTAACACGGAGAAGGCATGTACAGATCGCTTTTGTGACCCAAAAATATTGAATTTTCGGGTGTTTTGAACCTGAATTTGGGATATAGACGGGTACAGAAGATGCATACACATATTGACTTTGGCAGCTAAAATATCGATTTTCAACATGTTTTAGGCTTGTATTTTGAAAATACTCTAACACGGAGTATGCATGTACAGATGGCTTTTGGGACCCAAAATTATCGAATTTTCTGGTGTTTTGATCCTGAATTTGAGATATAAACGGGTACAGAAGATGCATGCACATATCGACTTTGGCACCCAAAATATCGATTTTTAGTATGTTTTGGGCGTATAATTTGAAAATATTCTAGCACTGAGTAGGCATGTACAGATCGCTTCTGGGACCCAAAAATATCGAATTTTCGGGGGTTTTGAGCCAGAATTTGGGATATAACCGGGTACAGAGGATGCATACACATATCGACTTTTTGCACCTAAAATATCGATTTTGAGCATGTTTTGGGTCTGTATCTTGAAAACATTCTAGCAAGGAGTAGGCATGTAAAGATCGCTTCTGGGACCCAAAAACATCGAATTTTCGAATGTTTTGAACCTGAATTTGGGATATAGACGGGTACAGAAGATGCATACACATATTGACTTTGGGCAGCTAAAATATCGATTTTCAGCATGTTTTAGGCTTGTATTTTGAAAATACTCTGACATGGAGTATGCATGTACAGATGGCTTTTGGGACCCAAAAATATCGAATATTCGGGTGTTTTGAGTCTGAATTTGAGATATAAACGGGTACAGAAGATGCATGCACATATCGACTTTGGGCACCCAATATATCGATTTTGAGCATATTTTGGGCCTGTATTTTTAAAATACTCTAACACGGAGTAGACACGTACAGATCGCTTATGGCCACACAGAAATATCGAATTTTTGGGTGTTTTGAGCCTGAATTTGAGATATAAACGGGTACAGAAGATGCATGCACATATCGACTTTGGGCACCCAAAATATCGATTTTTAGTATGTTTTAGGCCTGTATTTTAAAAATACTTTAACACGGAGAAGACATGTACAGATCGCTTTTGTGACCCAAAAATATCGAATTTTCGGGTGTTTTGAGCCTGAATTTGAGAGATAAATGGGTACAGAAGATGCATGCACGTATCGACTTTTTGCACCTAAAATATCGATTTTGATCTTGTTTTGGGTCTGTATCTTGAAAAAATTCTAGCAAGGAGTAGGCATGTACAGATCGCTCATGGGACCCAAAAATATCGAGTTTTCGGGTATTTTGAACCTGAATTTGGGATATAGACGGATACAGAAGATGCATGCACATATCGACTTTGGGCACCTAAAATATCGATTTTGAGCATGTTTTGGATCTGTATTTTGAAAATACTCTAACACGGAGTAGGCATGTACAGATCGCTTTTGGGACCCAAAAATATCGAATTTTCGGGTGTTTTGAGCCTGAATTTGAGATATAAACGGGTACAGAAGATGCATGCACATATCGACTTTTTACACCTAAAATATCGATTTTGAGCATGTTTTGGGTCTGTATCTTGAAAACATTCTAGCAAGAAGTAGGCATGTACAGATTGCTTCTGGGACCCAAAAATATCGAAATTTCGAATGTTTTGAACCTGAATTTGGGATATAGACGGGTACAGAAGATGCATACACATATTGACTTTGGCAGCTAAAATATCGATTTTCAACATGTTTTAGGCTTGTATTTCGAAAATACTCTAACACGGAGTATGCATGTACAGATGGCTTTTGGGACCCAAAAATATCGAATTTTCTGGTGTTTTGATCCTGAATTTGAGATATAAACGGGTACAGAAGATGCATGCACATATCGACTTTGGCACCCAAAATATCGATTTTTAGTATGTTTTGGGCGTATAATTTGAAAATATTCTAGCACTGAGTAGGCATGTACAGATCGCTTCTGGGACCCAAAAATATCGAATTTTCGGGGGTTTTGAGCCAGAATTTGGGATATAACCGGGTACAGAGGATGCATACACATATCGACTTTTTGCACCTAAAATATCGATTTTGAGTATGTTTTGGGTCTGTATCTTGAAAACATTCTAGCAAGGAGTAGGCATGTACAGATCGCTTCTGGGACCCAAAAATACCGAATTTTCGGGTGTTTTGAGCCTGAATTTGAGATATAAACGGATAAAGAAGATGAATGCAAATATCGACTTTGGGCACCTAAAATATCGATTTTGAGCATGTTTTGGGCCTGTATTTTGAAAAATACTGTAACACGGAGTAGGCATGTACAGATCGCTTCTGGGACACAAAAATATCGATTTTTTGGGTGTTTTGAGCCTGAATTTGATATATATACGGGTACAGAAGATGCATGCACATATCGACTTTGGACACCTAAAATATCGATTTATAGCATGTTTTGAGCCGGTTTTTTAAAAACATTCTAGCACTGAGTAGGCATGTGCAGATTGCTTAAGGTACCAAAAAATATCGAATTTTCGGAGTTTTGAGCCTGAATTTGAGATATAAACGGGTACAGAAGATGCATGCACATATCGACTTTTTGCACTTAAAATATCGATTTTGAGCATGTTTTGGGTCTGTATCTTGAAAACATTCTAGCAAGGAGTAGGCATGTACAGATCGCTTCTGGGACCCAAAAATATCGAATTTTTGGGTGTTTTGAACCTGAATTTAGGATATACACGGGTACATAAGATGCATACACATATTGACTTTGGACACTTAAAATATCGATTTTTAGCATGTTTTGAGACTATATTTTGATAACATTCTAGCACTGAGTATGCATGTACAGATCGCTTAAGGGACCCAAAAATATGGAATTTTCGAGTGTTTTGAGCCTGAATTTGAAATATAAACGGGTACAGAGGATGCATGCACATATCGACTTTGGGCACCCAAAATATCGATTTTTAGCATGTTTTGGGCCTGTATTTTTAAAATACTCTAACACGGAGTAGACACGTACAGATCGCTTCTGGGACACAAAAATATCGAATTTTTGGGTGTTTTGAGCCTGAATTTGAGATATAAACGGGTACAGAAGATGCATGCACATATCGACTTTGGACACCTAAAATATCGATTTTTAGCATGTTTTGGGCCAATATTTTGAAATTATTCTAGCACTGCGTAGGCATCTACAGATCGCTTCTGGGACACAAAAATATTGAATTTTCGGGTGTTTTGAGCCTTAATTTGAGATACAAACGGGTACAGTACAGAAGATGCATGCACATATCGACATTGGGCATCTAAAATATCGATTTTTAGCATGTTTTGGGTCTGTATCTTGAAAACATTCCAGCAAAAAGTAGGCATATACAGGTTGCTTCTGGGGCCAAAAAATATCAATTTTTCGGGTGTTTTGAGCCTGAATTTGAGATATAAACGAGTACAGAAGATGCATGCACATATCGACTTGGGACACCTAAAATATAAATTTTTAGCATGTTTTAAACCTATATTTTAAAAACATTCTAGCACTGAGTAAACATGTACAGATCGCTTCTGGAACCTAAAACTATTAAATATTCGGGTGTTTTGAGCCTGAATTTGAGATGTAAACCTGTACTGAAGATGCGTGCACATATCGACTTTTTGCACTTAAAATATCGTTTTTAAGCTTGTTTTGGGTCTGTATCTTGAAAACATTCTAGCAAGAAGTAGGCATGTACAGATCGCTTCTGGGATCCAAAAATACCGAATTTTCGGGTGTTTTGTGCCTGAATTTGAGATATAAACGGGTGCAGAAGATGCATGCACATATCGACTTTGGGCACCTAAAATATCGATTTTCAGCATGTTTTATGGCCTGTATTTTTAAATTACTCTAACACTGAGTAGGCATGTATACCAGATCGCTTCTGGGACAAAATAATACCGAATTTTCGGGTGTTTAGAGCCTGAATTTAAGATATAAACGGGTACAGAAGATGCATGCACATATTGACTATGGGCAGCTAAAATATCGATTTTCAGCATGTTTTGGGCATGTCTTTTGAAAATACTTAGACACGGAGTAGGCATATACAGATTGCATCTAGGACCCAAAAATATCGAATTTTCGGGTGTTTTGAGCCTAAATTTGAGATATAAACTGATACAAAATATCTATGCACACATCGACTTGGGACACCTAAAATATCGATTTTTAGCATGTTTTGAGCCTATATTTTGCAAACATTCTAGCACTGAGTAGGCATGTACAGATCTCTTCTTCTACCCAAAAATATCGAATTTTTGGGTGTTTTGAGCCTGAATTTGAGATATAAACGTGTACAGAAGATGCATGCACATATCGACATTGGGAACCTAAAATATCGATTTTTAGCATGTATTGGGCTTTTATTTTGAAAATATTCTAGCACTGAGTAGGCATGCACAGATCGCTTCTGGGACCCAAAAATACCGAATTTTCGGAAGTTTTGAGCCTGAATTTGAGATATAAACTGGTACAGTACAGAAGTTGCATGAACATATCGACATTGGGCATCTAAAATATCGATTTTTTGCATGTTTTAGGTCTGTATCTTGAAAACATTCTAGCATTGCGTAGGCATGTACAGATCGCTTCTGGGACCCAAAAATATCGAGTTTTCGGGTGTTTTGAGCCTGAATTTGAGATATAAACGGGTACAGAAGATGCATGCACATATCGACTTTGGACACCTAAAATATCGATTTTGAGCATGTTTTGGATCTGTATTTTGAAAATACTCTAACACGGAGTAGGCATGTACAGATCGATTCTGGGACCCAAAAATATCGAATTTTCGGGTGTTTTGAGCCTGAATTTGAGATATAAACGGGTACAGAAGATGCATGCACATATCGACTTTTTGCACCTAAAATATCGATTTTGAGCATGTTTTGGGTCTGTATCTTGAAAACATTCTAGCAAGAAGTAGGCATGTACAGATTGCTTCTGGGACCCAAAAATATCAAATTTTCGAATGTTTTGAACCTGAATTTGGGATATAGACGGGTACAGAAGATGCATACACATATTGACTTTGGCAGCTAAAATATCGATTTTTAGCATCTTTCGGGCCTGTATTTTGAAAATACTCAATCAAGGTGTAGACATGTACAGATCGCTTCAGGGACAAAAAAATATCGATTTTTTGGGTGTTTTGAGCCTGAATTTGAGATATAAACGGGTACAGAAGATGCATTCACATATCGACTTTGGCACCCAAAATATCGATTTTTAGTATGTTTTGGGCGTATAATTTGAAAATATTCTAGCACTGAGTAGGCATGTACAGATCGCTTTTGGGACCCAAAAATATCGAATTTTTGGTGTTTTGAGCCTGAATTTGAGATATAAACGGGTACAAAAGATGCATGCACATATCGACTTTTTACACCTAAAATATCGATTTTGAGCATGTTTTGGGACTGTATCTTGAAAACATTCTAGCTAGAAGTAGGCATGTACAGATTGCTTCTGGGACCCAAAAACATCGAATTTTCGAATGTTTTGAACCTGAATTTGGGATATAGACGGGTACAGAAGATGCATACACATATTGACTTTGGGCAGCTAAAATATCGATTTTTAGTATGTTTTGGGCGTATAATTTGAAAATACTTTAACACGGAGAAGGCATGTACAGATCGCTTTTGTGACCCAAAAATATCGAATTTTCGGGTGTTTTGAGCCTGAATTTGAGATATAAACGGATACAGAAGATGCATGCACATATCGACTTTAGGCACCTAAAATATCGATTTTAAGCATGTTTTGGGTCTGTATCTTGAAAAAATTCTAGCAAGGAGTAGGCATGTACAGATCGCTCCTGGGACCCAAAAATATCGAGTTTTCGGGTATTTTGAACCTGAATTTGGGATATAGACGGATACAGAAGATGCATGCACATATCGACTTTGGGCACCTAAAATATCGATTTTGAGCATGTTTTGGATCTGTATTTTGAAAATACTCTAACACGGAGTAGGCATGTACAGATCGCTTTTGGGACCCAAAAATATCGAATTTTCGGGTGTTTTGAGCCTGAATTTGAGATATAAACGGGTACAGAAGATGCATGCACATATCGACTTTTTACACCTAAAATATCGATTTTGAGCATGTTTTGGGTCTGTATCTTGAAAACATTCTAGCAAGAAGTAGGCATGTACAGATTGCTTCTGGGACCCAAAAATATCAAATTTTCGAATGTTTTGAACCTGAATTTGGGATATAGACGGGTACAGAAGATGCATACACATATTGACTTTGGCAGCTAAAATATCGATTTTTAGCATCTTTCGGGCCTGTATTTTGAAAATACTCAATCAAGGTGTAGACATGTACAGATCGCTTCAGGGACAAAAAAATATCGATTTTTTGGGTGTTTTGAGCCTGAATTTGAGATATAAACGGGTACAGAAGATGCATTCACATATCGACTTTGGCACCCAAAATATCGATTTTTAGTATGTTTTGGGCGTATAATTTGAAAATATTCTAGCACTGAGTAGGCATGTACAGATCGCTTTTGGGACCCAAAAATATCGAATTTTTGGTGTTTTGAGCCTGAATTTGAGATATAAACGGGTACAAAAGATTCATGCACATATCGACTTTTTACACCTAAAATATCGATTTTGAGCATGTTTTGGGACTGTATCTTGAAAACATTCTAGCTAGAAGTAGGCATGTACAGATTGCTTCTGGGACCCAAAAACATCGAATTTTCGAATGTTTTGAACCTGAATTTGGGATATAGACGGGTACAGAAGATGCATACACATATTGACTTTGGGCAGCTAAAATATCGATTTTTAGTATGTTTTGGGCGTATAATTTGAAAATACTTTAACACGGAGAAGGCATGTACAGATCGCTTTTGTGACCCAAAAATATCGAATTTTCGGGTGTTTTGAGCCTGAATTTGAGATATAAACGGATACAGAAGATGCATGCACATATCGACTTTAGGCACCTAAAATATCGATTTTAAGCATGTTTTGGGTCTGTATCTTGAAAAAATTCTAGCAAGGAGTAGGCATGTACAGATCGCTCCTGGGACCCAAAAATATCGAGTTTTCGGGTATTTTGAACCTGAATTTGGGATATAGACGGATACAGAAGATGCATGCACATATCGACTTTGGGCACCTAAAATATCGATTTTGAGCATGTTTTGGATCTGTATTTTGAAAATACTCTAACACGGAGTAGGCATGTACAGATCGCTTTTGGGACCCAAAAATATCGAATTTTCGGGTGTTTTGAGCCTGAATTTGAGATATAAACGGGTACAGAAGATGCATGCACATATCGACTTTTTACACCTAAAATATCGATTTTGAGCATGTTTTGGGTCTGTATCTTGAAAACATTCTAGCAAGAAGTAGGCATGTACAGATTGCTTCTGGGACCCAAAAATATCGAAATTTCGAATGTTTTGAACCTGAATTTGGGATATAGACGGGTACAGAAGATGCATACACATATTGACTTTGGCAGCTAAAATATCGATTTTTAGCATCTTTCGGGCCTGTATTTTGAAAATACTCAATCAAGGTGTAGACATGTACAGATCGCTTCAGGGACAAAAAAATATCGATTTTTTGGGTGTTTTGAGCCTGAATTTGAGATATAAACGGGTACAGAAGATGCATTCACATATCGACTTTGGCACCCAAAATATCGATTTTTAGTATGTTTTGGGCGTATAATTTGAAAATATTCTAGCACTGAGTAGGCATGTACAGATCGCTTCTAGGACCCAAAAATATCGAATTTTTGGTGTTTTGAGCCTGAATTTGAGATATAAACGGGTACAAAAGATGCATGCACATATCGACTTTTTGCACCTAAAATATCGATTTTGAGCATGTTTTGGGACTGTATCTTGAAAACATTCTAGCTAGAAGTAGGCATGTACAGATTGCTTCTGGGACCCAAAAACATCGAATTTTCGAATGTTTTGAACCTGAATTTGGGATATAGACGGGTACAGAAGATGCATACACATATTGACTTTGGGCAGCTAAAATATCGATTTTCAGCATGTTTTAGGCTTGTATTTTGAAAATACTCTGACACGGAGTATGCATGTACAGATGGCTTTTGGTACCCAAAAATATCGAATATTCGGGTGTTTTGAGTCTGAATTTGAGATATAAACGGGTACAGAAGATGCATGCACATATCGACTTTGGGCACCCAATATATCGATTTTGAGCATATTTTGGGCCTGTATTTTTAAAATACTCTAACACGGAGTAGACACGTACAGATCGCTTATGGCCACACAGAAATATCAAATTTTTGGGTGTTTTGAGCCTGAATTTGAGATATAAACGGGTACAGAAGATGCATGCACATATCGACTTTGGGCACCCAAAATATCGATTTTTAGCACGTTTTGAGCCTATATTTTTAAAATATTCTAACACTGAGTATGCACGTACAGATCGCTTCTGTGACCCAAAAACATTGAATTTTCGGGTGTTTTGAGCATGAATTTGAGATATAAACGGGTACAGAAGATGCATGCACATATCGACCTTTACACCTAAAATATCGATTTTGAGCATCTTTTGGGCCTGTATTTTGAAAAAACTCAAATACGGTGTAGACATGTAGAGATCGCTTCTGGGACACAAAAATATCGATTTTTTGGGTGTTTTGAGCCTGAATTTAAAATATAGACGGGTACAGAAGATGCATACACATATTGACTTTGAGCACCTAAAATATAGATTTTCAGCATGTTTTAAGCCTGTATTTTGAAAATACTTTAACACGGAGAAGGCATGTACAGATCGCTTTTGTGACCCAAAAATATCGAATTTTCGGGTGTTTTGAGCCTGAATTTGAGATATAAACGGATACAGAAGATGCATGCACATATCGACTTTAGGCACCTAAAATATCGATTTTGAGCATGTTTTGGGTCTGTATCTTGAAAACATTCTAGCAAGGAGTAGGCATGTACAGATCGTTTCTGGGACCCAAAAATACCGAATTTTCGGGTGTTTTGAGCCTGAATTTGAGATATAAACTGATAAAGAAGATGCATGCAAATATCGACTTTGGGCACCTAAAATATCGATTTTGAGCATGTTTTGGGCCTGTATTTTGAAAAATACTGTAACACGGAGTAGGCATGTACAGATCGCTTCTGGGACACAAAAATATCGATTTTTTGGGTGTTTTGAGCCTGAATTTGATATATATACGGGTACAGAAGATGCATGCACATATCGACTTTGGACACCTAAAATATCGATTTATAGCATGTTTTGAGCCGGTTTTTTAAAAACATTCTAGCACTGAGTAGGCATGTGCAGATTGCTTAAGGTACCAAAAAATATCGAATTTTCGGAGTTTTGAGCCTGAATTTGAGATATAAACGGGTACAGAAGATGCATGCACATATCGACTTTTTGCACTTAAAATATCGATTTTGAGCATGTTTTGGGTCTGTATCTTGAAAACATTCTAGCAAGGAGTAGGCATGTACAGATCGCTTCTGGGACCCAAAAATATCGAATTTTCTGGTGTTTTGAACCTGAATTAGGGATATACACGGATACAGAAGATGCATACACATATTGACTTTGGGCACATAAAATATCGATTTTTAGCATGTTTTGGGCCTTTTTTTTAAAAACACTCTAACACGGAGTATGCTCGTACAGATCGCTTCTGAGACCCAAAAATATTGAATTTTCGGGTGTTTTGAGCCTGAATTTGAGATATAAACGGGTACAGAAGATGCATACACATATTGACTTTGGGCACCTAAAATATAGATTTTCAGCATGTTTTGGGCCTGAATTTTGAAAATACTCTATCACGGAGTAGGCATGTACAGATCGCTTCTGGGACCCCAAAGTATCGAATATTCGGGTGTTTTGAGCCTGAATTTGAGATATAAACGGATACAGAAGATGCATGCACATATCGACTATTGGCACCTAAAATATCGATTTTTAGTATGTTTTGGGCCTGTATTTTAAAAAAACTCTAACACGGAGTAGACATGTACAGATCGCTTTTGGGACCCAAAAATATCGATTTTTCGGGTGTTTTGAGCCTGAATTTGAGATTTAAACTGGTACAGAAGATGCATGCACATATCGACTTTGGACACTTAAAATATCGATTTTTAGCATGTTTTGAGCCTATATTTTGAAAACATTCTAGCACTGAGTATGCATGTACAGATCGCTTAAGGGACCCAAAAATATGGAATTTTCGAGTGTTTTGAGCCTGAATTTGAAATATAAACGGGTACAGAGGATGCATACACATATCGACTTTGGGCACCCAAAATATCGATTTTTAGCATGTTTTGGGCCTGTATTTTTACAATACTCTAACACGGAGTAGACACGTACAGATCGCTTCTGGGACACAAAAATATCGAATTTTTGGGTGTTTTGAGCCTGAATTTGAGATATAAACGGGTACAGAGGATGCATGCATATATCGACTTTGGGAACCCCAAATATCGATTTTGAGCCTGTTTTGGGCATGTATTTTTAAAACACTCTAACACGGAGTAGTCATGTACAGATTGCTTCTGGGACACAAAAATATTGATTTTTTGAGTGTTTTGAGCCTGAATTTGAGATATAAACGGGTACAGAAGATGCATGCACATATCGACTTTGGGCACCTAAAATATCGATTTTTAGCATGTTTTGAGCCTATATTTTGCAAACCTTCTAGCACTGAGTAGGCATGTACATATATCTTCTTGGACACAAAAATATCGAATTTTCGGGTGTTTCGAGCCTGAATTTGAGATATAAACGGGTACAAAAGATGTATGCACATATCGACTTTGGACACCTAAAATATCGATTTTTTGCATGTTTTGGGCTTATATATTGAAATTATTCTAGCACTGCGTAGGCATCTACAGATCGCTTCTGGGACACAAAAATATTGAATTTTCGGGGGTTTTGAGCCTTAATTTGAGATACAAACGGGTACAGTGCAGAAGATGCATGCACATATCGACATTGGGCATCTAAAATATCGATTTTTAGCATGTTTTGGGTCTGTATCTTGAAAACATTCTAGCAAAAAGTAGGCATATACAGGTTGCTTCTGGGGCCAAAAAATATCATTTTTTCGGGTGTTTTGAGCCTGAATTTGAGATATAAACGAGTACAGAAGATGCATGCACATATCGACTTGGGACACCTAAAATATAAATTTTTAGCATGTTTTAAACTTATATTTTAAAAACATTCTAGCACTGAGTAAACATGTACAGATCGCTTCTGGAACCTAAAACTATTGAATATTCGGGTGTTTTGAGCCTGAATTTGAGATGTAAACCTGTACTGAAGATGCGTGCACATATCGACTTTTTGCACCTAAAATATCGTTTTTAAGCTTGTTTTGGGTCTGTATCTTGAAAACATTCTAGCAAGAAGTAGGCATGTACAGATCGCTTCTGGGATCCAAAAATACCGAATTTTCGGGTGTTTTGTGCCTGAATTTGAGATATAAACGGGTGCAGAAGATGCATGCACATATCGACTTTGGGCACCTAAAATATCGATTTTCAGCATGTTTTATGGCCTGTATTTTTAAATTACTCTAACACTGAGTAGGCATGTATACCAGATCGCTTCTGGGACCAAAAAATACCGAATTTTCGGGTGTTTAGAGCCTGAATTTAAGATATAAACGGGTACAGAAGATGCATGCACATATTGACTATGGGCAGCTAAAATATCGATTTTCAGCATGTTTTGGGCATGTCTTTTGAAAATACTTAGACACGGAGTAGGCATATACAGATTGCATCTAGGACCCAAAAATATCGAATTTTCGGGTGTTTTGAGCCTAAATTTGAGATATAAACTGATACAAAATATCTATGCACACATCGACTTGGGACACCTAAAATATCGATTTTTAGCATGTTTTGAGCCTATATTTTGCAAACATTCTAGCACTGAGTAGGCATGTACAGATCTCTTCTTCTACCCAAAAATATTGAATTTTCGGGTGTTTAGACCCTGAATTTAGAAATATAAACGGGTACAGAAAATGCATGCACATATTGACTATGGGCTGCTAAAATATCGATTTTCAGCATGTTTTGGGCATGTATTTTGAAAATACTTAAACACGGAGTAGGCATATACAGATTGCATCAGGACCCAAAAACATCGAATTTTCGGGTGTTTTGAGCCTAAATTTGAGATATAAACTGGTACAGAATATCTATGCACACATCGACTTGGGACACCTAAAATATCGAATTTTAGCATATTTTAAGCCTATATTTTGCAAACATTCTAGCACTGAGTAGGCATGTACAGATCTCTTCTTGGACCCAAAAATATCGAATTTTTGGGTGTTTTGAGCCTGAATTTGAGATATAAACGTGTACAGAAGATGAATGCACATATCGACATTGGGCATCTAAAATATCGATTTTTAGCATGTTTTAGGTCTGTATCTTGAAAACATTCCAGCATTGCGTAGGCATGTACAGATTGCTTCTGGGACCCAAAAATATCGAATTTTCGGGTGTTTTGAGCCTGAATTTGAAATATAAAAAACGCGTACAGAAGATGCATGCACATATAGACTTTGGGCACCCACAATATCGATTTTGAGCTTATTTTGGACCTGTATTTTGAAAATACTCTAACACGGAGTAGGCATGTACATATCGTTTCTCGTTCCTAAAAATTTCGAATTTTCGGGTGTTTTGAGCCTGAATTTGAAATATAAACGGGTACAGAGGATGCATGCTCATATCGACTTTGAGCACCCAAAATATCGATTTTTAGCATGTTTTGGGCCAATATTTTGAAATTATTCTAGCACTGAGTAGGCATGTACAGATCGCTTCTGGGACCCAAAAATATTGAATTTTTAGGTGTTTTGAGCCTGAATTGGAGATATAAACAGGTACAGAAGATGCATGCACATATCGACTTTGGGCACATAAAATATTGATTTTGAGCATGTTTTGGGCCTATATTTTGAAAGTATTCTAACACAGAGTAGGCATGTAAAGATCGCTTCTGGGACACAAAAATATCGAATTTTCGGGTGTTTTGAGCCTGAATTTGAGATATAATCGGGTAAAGAAAATACATGTACATATCGACTTTGGGCACCCAAAATATCGATTATTAGCATGTTTTGTGTCTATATTTTGAAAACATTTTAGCACTGCGTAGGCATATACAGATCGCTTCTGGGACCCAAAAATATCGAATTTTCGGGTGTTTTGAGCCTGAATTTAAGATATAAACGGGTACTGAAGATTCATGCACATATCGACATTGGGCATCTAAAATATCGATTTTTAGCATGTTTTAGGTCTGTATCTTGAAAACATTCCAGCATTGCGTAGGCATGTACAGATCGCTTCTGGAACTTAAAACTATTGAATATTCGGGTGTTTGAGCCTGAATTTGAGATGTAAACCGGTACTGAAGATACATGCACATATCGAATTTTTGCACCTAAAATATCGATTTTAAGCTTGTTTTGGGTCTGTATCTTGAAAACATTCTAACACGGAGTAGGCATGTACAGATCGCTTCTGGGACCCAAAAATACCGAATTTTCGGGTGTTTTGAGCCTGAATTTGAGATATAAACGGGTGCAGAAGATGCATGCACATATAGACTTTGGGCACCTAAAATATCGATTTTCAGCATGTTTTATGGCTTGTATTTTTAAAGTACTCTAACACTGAGTAGGCATGTATACCAGATCGCTTCTGGAACCCAAAAATACAGAATTTTCGGGTGTTTAGAGCCTGAATTTAAGTATAAACGGGTACAGAAGATGCATGCACATATTGACTATGGGCAGCTAAAATATCGATTTTCAGCATGTTTTGGGCATGTATTTTGAAAATACTTAAACACGGAGTAGGCATATACAGATTGCATCTAGGACCCAAAAACATCGAATTTTCGGGTGTTTTGAGCCTTAATTTGAGATATAAACTGGTACAGAATATCTATGCACACATCGACTTGGGACACCTAAAATATCGATTTTTAGCATATTTTGAGCCTATATTTTGCAAACATTCTATCACTGAGTAGGCATGTACAGATCTCTTCATGGACCCAAAAATATCGAATTTTCGGGTGTTTTGAGCCTGAATTTGAAATATAAACGTGTACAGAAGATGCATGCACATATCGACATTGGGCACCTAAAATATCGATTTTTAGCATGTATTGGGCTTTTATTTTGAAAATATTCTAGCACTGAGTAGGCATGCACAGATCGCTTCTGGGACCCAAAAATACCGAATTTTTTGGGAGTTTTGAGCGTGAATTTGAGATATAAACGGGTACAGTACAGAAGATGCATGCACATATCGACATTGGGCATCTAAAATATCGATTTTTTGCATGTTTTAGGTCTGTATCTTGAAAACATTCTAGCATTGCGTAGGCATGTACAGATCGCTTCTGGGACCCAAAAATATCGAATTTTCGGGAGTTTTGAGCCTGAATTTGAGATATAAACGGGTACAGAAAATGCATGCTCATATCGACATTTAGCACCTAAAATATCGATTTTTAGCATGTTTTGAGCCTATATTTTGAAAACGTTCTAGCACTGAGTAGGCATGTACAGATCGCTTCTGGAACCCAAAAATATTGAATTTTCCGTGGTTTTGAGCCTGAATTTGAGATATAAACGGGTACTGAAGATGCATGCACATATCGACTTTGGGCACCTAAAATATCGATTTTCAGCATGTTTTGGGCCTGTATTTTAAAAGTACTCTAACACGGAGTAGGCATGTACAGATCTCTTCTGGGACCCAAAAATATCGAGTTTTCGGGTGTTTTGAGCCTGAATTTGAGATATAAACGGGTACAGAACATGCATGCACATATCGACTTGGGACATATAAAATATTGATTTTTAGCATGTTTTGAGCCTATATTTTGAAAACATTCTAGCACTGAGTAGACATGTACAGATTGCTTCTTGGACCCAAAAATATAGAATTTTCGGGTGTTTTTAGCCTGAATTTGAGATATAAACGGGTACAGAAGATGCATGCACATATCGACATTGGGCACCTAAAATATCGATTTTTAGCATGTATTGGGCCTATATTTTGAAAATATTCCAGCACTGAGTAGGCATTTACAGATCGCTTCTGGGACACAAAAATATCGAATTTTCGGGTGTTTTAAGCCAGAATTTGGGATATAAACGGGTACAAAAGATGTATGCACATATCGACTTTTTGCACCTAAAATATTTGATTTTGAGCATATTTTGGGTCTGTATTTTGAAAACATTCTAGCAAAGAGTAGGCATGTACAGATCGCTTCTGAGACCCGAAAATATCGAATTTTCGGGTGTTTTGAGCCTGAATTTGAGATATAAACGGGTACAGAAGATGCATGCACATATCGACTTTGGGCACCCAAAATATCGATTTTGAGCATGTTTTGGGCATCTATTTTGAAAATATTCTAACACGAAGTAGGCATGTACAGATTGCTTCTGGGACACAAAAATATCGAATTTTTGGGTGTTTTGAGAATGAATTTCAGATATATACGGGTACAGAAGATGCATGCACATATCGACTTTGGACAGCTAAATTATAGATTTTTAGCATGTTTTGAGCCTATATTTTGAAAACTTTCCAGCACTGAGTAGGCATGTACAGATCGCTTCTGAGACCCAAAAATATCGAATTTTCGGATGTTTTCAGCGTGAATTTGGAATATAAACGGGTATAGAAGATGCATACACATATTGACTTTGGGTATATAAAATATCGATTTTGAGCATGTTTTGGGCCTGTATTTTAAAAATACTCTAACACGGAGTAGGCATGTAAAGATCGCTTCTGGGACCCAAAATAATCGAATTTTCGGGTGTTTTGAGCCTGAATTTGAGATATAAACCGGTACAGAAAATGCATGCTCATATCGACATTTAGCACCTAAAATATCGATTTTTAGCATGTTTTGGGCCCACATTTAAAAAATATTCTAGCACTGAGTAGGCATGTACAGATAGCTTCAGGGACCCAAAAATATCAAATTTTCGGGTGTTTTGAGCCTGAATTTCGGATATAAACGTGTACTGAAGGTGCATTCACATATCGACTTTGGGCACCTAAAATATCGATTTTCAGCATGTTTTGGGCCTGTATTTTGAAAGTACTCTAACACGGAGTAGGCATGTACAGATCGCTTCTGGGACCCAAAAATATCGAGTTTTAGGGTGTTTGAGCCTGAATTTGAGATATAAACGGGTACAGAAGATGCATTCACATATCGACTTTGGGCACCCAAAATATCGATTTTTAGCATGTTTTGTTCCAATATTTTGAAAATATTCTATCACTGAGTAGGCATGTACAGATCGCTTCTGGGACAAAAAAATATCGTATTTTCGGGTGTTTTGAGCCTGAATTTGGGATATAAACAAGTACAAAAGATGTATGCACATATCGACTTTGGACACCTAAAATATCGAATTTCAGCATGTTTTAGGCCTATATTTTGAAAACATTCTAGCACTGAGTAGACATGTACAGATCGCTTCTGGGACACAAAAATATCGAATTTTCGGGGGTTTTAAGCCTGAATTTGGGATATAAACGGGTACAAAAGATGTATGCACATATTGACTTTTTGCACCTAAAATATCGATGTTGAGCATGTTTTGGGTATGTATTTTGAAAACATTCTAGCAAAGAGTAGGCATGTACAGATCGCTTCTTGGACCCGAAAATAACGAATTTTCGGGTGTTTTGAGAATGAATTTGAGATATGAACGGGTACAGAAGATGCAAGCACATATCGACTTTGGGCACCCAAAATATCGATTTTGAGCATGTTTTGGGCATCTATTTTGAAAATACTCTAACACAAAGTAGGCATGTACAAATCACTTCTGGAACCCAAAAATATCGAATTTTCGGGTGTTCTGAGCCTGAATTTTGGATATAAACGAATACAAAAGATGTATGTACATATCGACTTTGGACACCTAAAATATCTATTTTTAGCATGCTTTAAGCCTATATTTTGAAATTTTTTTAGCACTGAGTAGGCATGTAAATATCCCTTCTGGGACCCAAAATTATCGAATTTTCGGGTGTTTTGAGCCTGAATTTGAGATATAAACCGGTACAGAAAATGCATGCTCATATCGACATTTAGCACCTAAAATATCGATTTTTAGCATGTTTTGGGCCTGTATTTTGAAAATACTCTAACACGGAGTAGGCATGTACAGATCGCTTCAAGGACCCAAAAATAACGAATTTTCGGGTGTTTTGAGCCTGAATTTGGGATATAAACGGGTACAAAAGATGTATGCACATATCGACTTTGGACACCTAAATTAAAGATTTTTAGCAAGTTTTGAGCCTATATTTTGAAAACTTTCTAGCACTGAGTAGGCATGTACAGATCGCTTCTGGAACCCAAAAATATTGAATTTTCCGTTGTTTTGAGCCTGAATTTGAGATATAAACGGGTACAGAAGATGCATGCACATATCGACTTTGGGCACCTAAAATATCGATTTTCAGCATGTTTTGGGCCTGTATTTTGAAAGTACTCTAACACGGAGTAGGCATGTACACATCTCTTCTGGAACCCAAAAATATCGAGTTTTCGGGTGTTTTGATCCTGAATTTGAGATATAAACGAGTACAGAAGATGCATGCAGATATCGACTTTGGGCACCTAAAATATCGATTTTTAGCATGTTTTGGGCCTATATTTTGAAAGTATTCTAGCCATGAGTAGGGATGTACAGATCGCTTCTGGGACCCTAAAATATCGAATTTTCGGGTGTTTTAAGCCTGAATTTGGGATATAAACGGGTATAGAATATGCATACACATATTGACTTTGGAAACCTAAAATATCGATTTTGAGCATGTTTTGGGCCTGTATTTTGAAAATACTCTAACACGGAGTAGGCATGTAAAGATCGCTTCTGGGACCCAAAATTATCGAATTTTCGAGGGTTTTGAGCCTAAATTTGAGATATAAACCGGTACAGAAAATGCATGCTCATATCGACATTTAGCACCTAAAATATCGATTTTTAGCATGTTTTGGGCCTACATTTAAAAAATATTCTAGAACTGAGTAGGCATGTACAAATCGCTTTATGGACCCAAAAATATCGAATTTTCGGGTGTTTTTACCCTGAATTTGGGATATAAACGGGTACAAAAGATGTATGCACATATCGACTGTGGACACCTAAAATATCGATTTTTAGCATGTTTTAAGCCTATATTTTGAAAACATTCTAGCACTGAGTAGACATGTACAGAACGCTTATGGGACTCAAAATATCGAATTTTCGGGTGTTTTGACCTTGAATTTGAGATATAAACGGGTACAGAAGATGAATGCACATATCGACTTTGGATACCTAAAATATCGATTTTTAGCATGTTTTGAGCCTTTTTTTTTTAAACATTCTAGCAAGGAGTAGGCATGTACAGATCGCTTCTGGGACCCTAAAATATCGAATTTTCGGGTGTTTTAAGCCTGAATTTGGGATATAAACGGGAACAGAAGATGCATGCACATATCGACTTTGGGCACCTAAAATATCAAATTTTAGCATGTTTTAGGCCAATATTTTGAAAACATTCTAGCACTGAGTAGACATGTACAGATCGCTTCTGGGACCCAAAAATATCGATTTTTCGGGTGTTTTGAGCCTGTATTTGAGATATAAACGGGTACAGAAGATGCATGCACATATCGACTATGTGGAGCTAAAATACCGATTTTAAGCATGTTTTGGCCATGTATTTTGAAAATACTCAAACACGAAGTAGGCATATACAGATCGCTTCTGGGACCCAAAAATATCGAATTTTCGGGTGTTTTGAGCTTGAATTTGGGATATAAACGGGTACAGAAGATGCATACACATATCGACTTTTTGCACCTAATATATCGATTTTGAGCATGTTTTGGGTCTGTATCTTGAAAACATTCTAAGAATGAGTAGGTATGTACATATCGCTTCTGGGACCCAAAAATATCGAATTTTCGCGTGTTTTGAGCCTGAATTTGGGATATAAACAAGTACAAAAGATGTATGCGCATATCGACTTTGGACACCTAAAATATCGAATTTTAGCATGTTTTAGGCCTATATTTTGAAAACATTCTAGCACTGAGTAGACATGTACAGATCGCTTCTGGGACCCAAAAATATCGATTTTTCGGGTGTTTTGAGCCTGAATTTGAGATATAAACGGGTACAGAAGAAGCATGCACATATCGACTTTGGGCACCCAAAATATCGATTTTGAGCATGTTTTTGGCATCTATTTTAAAAATACTCTAACACGATGTAGGCATGTACAGATCGCTTCTGGGACACAAAAATATTGAATTTTTGGGTGTTTTGAGCCTGAATTTGAGATATAAACGGGTACTGAAGATGCAGGCACATATCGACTTTTTGTACTTAATATATCGATTTTGAGCATGTTTTGGGTCTGTATCTTGAAAACATTCTAAGAAGGAGTAGGCATGTACAGATTGCTTCTGGGACACAAAAATATCTAATTTTCGGGTGTTTTAAGCCTGAATTTGAGATATAAACGGGTAGAGAAGATGCATGCACATATCGACTTTGGGCACCCCAAATACCGATTTTTTGTATGTTTTGGGCCAATATTTTGAAAATATTCTATCACTGAGTAGGCATCTACAGGTCGCTTCTGGGACCCAAAAATATTGAATTTTCGGGTGTTTTGAGCCTGAATTTGAGATATAAACGGGTACAGAAGATGCATGCACATATCGACTATGTGAAGCTAAAATATCGATTTTCAGCATGTTTTGGGCATGTATTTTGAAAATACTCTAACACGGAGTAGGCATGTACAGATCGCTTCTGGGACCCAAAAATATCGAATTTTCGGTTGTTTTGAGCCTGAATTTGAGATATAATCGGGTACTGAAGATGCATGCACATATCGACTTTTAACACCTAAAATATCGATTTTGAGCATGTTTTGGGTCTGTTTTTTATAAAACATTCTAGCAAAGAGTAGGCATGTACAGGTCGCTTCTGGGACCCAAAAATATCGATTTTTCGGGTGTTTTGAGCCTGAATTTGAGATATAAACGGGTACAGATGATGCATGCACATATCGACTTTGGGCACCCAAAATATCGATTTTAAGCATGTTTTAGGCATCTATTTTGAAAATACTCTAACACGAAGTAGGCATGTACAGATCGCTTTTGGGACACAAAAATATTGAATTTTCGGGTTTTTTGAGACTGAATTTGAGATATAAACGGGTACTGAAGATGCAGGCACATATCGACTTTTTGCACCTAATATATCGATTTTGAGCATGTTTTAGGTCTATCTTGAAAACATTTTAAGAAGGAGTAGGCATGTACAGATGGCTTCTGGGACACAAAAATATCTAATTTTCGGGTGTTTTAAGCCTGAATTTGAGATATAAACGGGTAGAGAAGATGCATGCACATATCGACTTTGGGCACCCCAAATATCGATTCTAGCATGTTTTAGGCCTGTATTTTGAAACTACTCTAACAAGGAATAGGCATGTACAGATCGCTTCTGGGACAAAAAAATATCGAATTTTTGGGTATTTTTAGCCTAAATTTGAGATATAATCGAGTACAGAAGATGCATGCACATATCGACTTTTTGCACCTAAAATATCGATTTCAGCATGTTTTGGGCCTTTATTTTGAAAGTACTCTAACACGGAGTAGGCATGTACAGATCGCTTCTGGGTCCCAAAAATATTGAATTTTCTGGTGATTTGAGCCTGAATTTGAGATATAAACATGTACAGAAGATGCATGCACATATCGACTTTGTGGAGCTAAAATATCGATTTTCAGCATGTTTTGGGCATGTATTTTGAAAATACTCTAATACGGAGTGGGCATGTACAGATCGCTTCTGGGACCCAAAATTATCGAATTTTCGGGTGTTTTGAGCCTGAATTTGAGATATAAATGGGTACAGAAGATGCATACACATATTTACTTTGGGCACCTAAAATATCGATTTTCAGCATGTTTTGGGCCTGTATTTTAAAAAATACTCTAACACGGAATAGGCAGGTACAGATTGCTTCTGGGACCCAAAAATATCGAATTTTTGGGTATTTTGAGCCTGAATTTGAGATATAATCGGGTACAGAAGATGCATGCACATATCGACTTTGGGCACCTAAAATATCAATTTACAGCATGTTTTGGGCCTGTATTTTGAAAGTACTCTAACACAGAGTAAGCATGTTCAGATCGCTTCCGAGACCCAAAAATATTGAATTTTCGGGTGATTTGAGCCTGTATTTGAGAAATAAACGGGTACAGAAGATGCATGCACATATCGACTATGTGAAGCTAAAATATCGATTTTCAGCATGTTTTGGGCATGTATTTTGAAAATACTCTAACACGGAGTAGGCATGTACAGATCGCTTCTGGGACCCAAAAATATCGAATTTTCGGTTGTTTTGAGCCTGAATTTAAGATATAATCGGGTACTGAAGATGCATGCACATATCGACTTTTAACACCTAAAATATCGATTTTGAGCATGTTTTGGGTCTGTATTTTATAAAACATTCTAGCAAAGAGTAGGCATGTACAGATCGCTTCTGGGACCCAAAAATATCGATTTTTCGGGTGTTTTGAGCCTGAATTTGAGATATAAACGGGTACAGAAGATGCATGCACATATCGACTTTGGGCACCCAAAATATCGATTTTAAGCATGTTTTAGGCATCTATTTTGAAAATACTCTAACACGAAGTAGGCATGTACAGATCGCTTTTGGGACACAAAAATATTGAATTTTCGGGTGTTTTGAGCCTGAATTTGAGATATAAACGGGTACAGAAGATGCATGCACATATCGACTTTGGGCACCTAAAATATCAATTATTGGTATAGTGAAACCAGCACAGCTGGATTGCTATAGAATACGCCCCTTCTCAAGCCCAGGCCCCGTATAGGCATAATCTGGGTTGGAAGCGTCAATTCCGTGACGTTCATCAGAAGTAAATAAAATTCAAATCTGGCGCTGTACTGATAGTGGAGCCACCTGGTGGTGGCGTGGTGAGGTATTAAGCCCCTCCTCCGCTGAATACCGCTCGATCACTCTGTCGCGGAACACGTCTCAGTCAACATCTACGCTCCTCGCTGCTACGCTATGGTATTGTGTCACGTGTTCCTGCTAATATTTCCTTTTGTGTTCTAGTGGCTAGCCTGCTTTGCAGATGTATCGTGTGTGTATTCTAGGAGGGTTTTAGGTGTTTATGGGTTTTTTTTCTTCGTTAGGACTGAGTTCTTTTTTCCTTAGCGAAGGGGGGGCTTTTCAGCCCCTTTGTTCGGAGTTGTTCTCCGTTTTTCCCCCCTTTCACCTTTCCTCCTGCCACTAGTACATTCTTCGTGTGTATTTTATCGGGGTTTCTGGGGTTTTTAGCGAGGTTAGTGGGCGCCACGTGGGACTTCACCTCCCCACGTGGTGAGCACATGGGGTCTTTGCAGCCCTTCCTCTTGCCTTCCCCGATTATTATGTGTCCCCTCTCGGTAAAGGGGAGTGAGAATTGTGCCCTGGTTCTCTCTTCCTCTCCCAGGCGGGGGTTTTTTATTTGATTTTTGGTGTTTTTCCAATATTTGTAGCCTGGAGTGTTTCTTCTCAGGCTAGCTTGTTGGGGGCTACTTTTCGGGTTTTTTTCCCCTTCCCTGTCCTGCCTCCCTTCCTCCTGCCACTAGTACACGTCATTTAGTGTATTTTTCCTCGGGGTTTTTTGGTGTTAGCGAGGTTTTTTCCTCCCCACGTGGGGCTCTTTCCTCCCCACGTGGGGCTCTTTCCTCCCCACGTGGTGCGGGGGTAGGACTACTTAGCCCCTTATCGTTGTTTCCCCCGAGTGTGGTTTAGTGTTACGTGGGGAGCGAGGATTGTGCCAGGTTCTCGTTTCTCCTTCCCAGCGTATTTTTGGGGTTTTTTCTGGTGTCTTCCCAGTTTGTCTGTTACCCTGGGAATTGCCCATCAGGCTGTCTGTGCCTCTCCTTTGGGGCCTGCAGACCGGGGGTTCTTTCCCAGCCCCCGCGGGGGGGGGGGGTTTCCCGGGTTGGTGCGTGTGGGGGTTTTTTGTTTGGGGTTCGTTCCCGGGTCCGAGGGGGCTTGCTATCCCCCTCCGCCCGTGTCCTATTATTTTTGTTTGTGTCTTTGTACGCATGGCTTCACGTGTTAACCCCTTTTTTGTGAGTTTTTCTCCCGCAGTCTGGCCACCAGCTTCGTTCGCCCCATGCACCCTGCTTCACCCCATAGGCTTGCGACCCTTTGGTGTGTAGTGTGGAAGGCCGTATGTTGTGTTTTTCTCTGCACATGGCGCGAACACGTGTGCGTGTTTGCCCCTTGTGTGGGGATTTTCCCCGTGTGTGTGTTGATTGGTGTGTGCGCTCACGCTGTGACTGTCTTCCTCCGTGTGCGGTGAGTACTTGTTTGGGTTTTTTCTCCTGGGGTTTTTTAGCCCTGTGGAGAGTTAGGTTTTTTATTTGCACGTGTCCCTTCTACTCTGTGTCTTGGGGCCTCTGCACCTTTTTGGTGTTTTTCCTTGTCAGCTCTTTTAGTGTCTTAGGTTATTATTCTGATAATGTTGCCTGCACTTCTGTAGCTGCCTTACCAAGCAACGTTTTACTCACTACACCTGCTTAACTTCTTGCTACTACTGTACTGTTCTTGTCTGCGTTGTAGCATTCTTCTTCGTGCAGTACTGTTTTTTCAACATTCAGTACCTTCTCTTTTCTCTCAATTCAGTACAGTTTTTATAGTTTTTAACATTATGCGGTAGGGTAGTAAGACTTTCTATCTTTCTTCTTACATAACTCTTACTTTGTGCTTGCCCTTATTGGGGGTAAGAGGAGCTTATTACTTTCTGGTAGAGTAACAAGTTCCTCCTTTTAAACCCTCTCCCTCCTTGGGTTTCCTAGGGGCTTTTGGGGACCGTGTTTGCGGGGTTTTTCCCCAGCAGTGTGGGGGTGAGTATGTGTGGGTTAGTGTTTTGCCTTGGGAGTTAGTGTTTTCCTCCCTCGGGGTGTTTTGTGTTTTTTCATGTATGTACACGTGGGTTCACGTGTTAACCCCCTTTTTTCTCCCGCAGTCCACTCGTGCCTTGTGTGCTTCTTCTGGCTGCACCGTGAGGTTGTTCCTCGACGTGCATCACCACTGTTCACCCCGCACATGCTTCTGCACTCCCAGGAGTACGTTCCTGCTACGTGCCTCTCGAGGTCACAGAGGATCTAACTCCTAGCACTCCGCCGAGTCCCCATCGCCTTCCCTGGATGGTTCTGTGCCTCCCTTCCATGGTTTCCCACCATTCCCGGAAGCGAGCCAGATCACCACGCTGGCCCCCCTGGCTACCTGACCGGTACCAGGACCCAGCAGGGAAGCTGCTTCGTCTCCCCCATGGGCGAGCTCCTCGAGCCGCTCTCGGGGGTGCAAGCACGAGTCCAGGAGGAGGTCTCGCCCTCAGGTCCACAGGGTTTCGGATCCCTAGCACCCCGAGAGGCCTCCTCTCCTTCCTTTAGTCGGCTCTGATAACCCCCCCGAGGTTTCCACCTCAGCAGGAGGGGGTCAGACCGTCGGGCTGCACCCCTGGTCACCTCCCAGGTACCAGGGCCCAGCAAGGAAAGGCTCCTTCTCCCACGCGGACGCGCTCAAAGAGCCGCTCCCGAGGGAGCAAGCGTAGCACCAAATGCAGGTCCTCCTCAGCTAAGGACCCGTTGGGGTACCGACTGACGAACCTGCAGGTCCCTGCCAACTAGGCTCCGACCACAGCCTAGGGACCTACACATGCACAACCTAGTACCAAAGAGCAGGTCCCTCTCAGCCAAGGACCCGGTAGGGTACTAACTGACAAACCTGCTAGGACCTGGCCAGCTAGGGGGCTACCCAGGCACAACCTAGTGCCAAGAACAGGACCTTTTCAGCCCAGGACCCGGTGGGGGTACTAACGGGCAAGCCTGCTAGGACCTAACCAGCTAGGCTCCTACTACAGCCTAGGGTGCTACCCATGCACGACCTAGTGCCAACAGCAGGACCCACTCAGCCAAGGACCCGGTAGGGTCCCGACTGATAAACCTGTTAAGACCTGGCCAGCTAGGGTTCTACCCATGCACATCCTAGGGCCAAGAGCAGGACCCGCTCAGCCAAGGACCCGGTAGGGTACTGACTGACAAGCCTGCGAGGACCTGGCCAGCCAGTCTCCTCCACTATCTAGGTGCTGCCTATGCACAACCTAGCACCAATAGCAGGACCCGCTCAACCAACAACCCGGGAGGGTACTGACTGAGAGGCCTGCTGGGACCTAGCCAGCTAGGCTTCGACCACAGCCAAGGTTCTACCTGTGCACAACCTAGGGGCTACCTTGGGCTCAGCCAAGGCGCTACCTATGCACAACCTAGGGCGCTACCCGGGGCTCAACCTAGTGCGACATGGTCCTCAGCCTAGGGGCTACCTGGACCTGAACCTAGTGGCTACCTGGACCTGAACCTAGTGGCTAGCTGGACCTGAACCTGGGGTCCCAGCCTAGGGGGTACCTGGGACTCAGCCTACGGCAGCTAGTTCATGAGAGTTTATAACACACGGCCTCTTTGCCGCGTGAGGGAAATAGGAGAGCGAATGCGATAACGTTTCAAAACGTTCTCAGAACTGTTACAACACTCAAACTCGGAGGTTTTTCCAGTCACTGGCCTCCCTGACAGTGACGTTTTTACGTCCCTCTTTTCCCGTAATGATTCGCAGGTGGTCACCAGGGTTCTCCGAAACGTGAATCATTCTTTACCAAGAACGAGACACCCTACCCTGTGCTGACGTAGGTTTTCAATGGAGGTATGTCTTCCAGCGGTGGGGCAACTGTTGGTCCCCCATAATTTCCCACAGGTAACTGCTTGACCCACCAGTCTTCTGTTCTGCTTGGCTGGAAGGTTTTCAAAGTAGTTCCCTCACCTCACGGTGGTCCTTACCAAATTCAAACAAACCATTGATAAACTATACGGCTCCGGTTGTTGCCTACCGTCCTACCAAGCTGCACATGTCACTCTTGGTGTCATGTCCAAGCTCTCAAGGATGATATTACAGCTACCCTAGTCCTCGCCTCGGATCACCTGTTTTGTACCCCCATAACAGGGAGACATGGAGCAGCAAGATTTGTGTCTTGTACACCATACTCACTCAATGGGGGCTTCTTAACTACGTCCTTAACCTTTCATCGCACGCATTCCACTTAGGGGATGGGGCGAGGGGATATTGGGGCTTCGACTTTCCCTGGTCGATGCCTTGTATTAGTGCTCAGGACGGTCCTGGCGTTACACTCTCGACACTGTCCCAGACAGCCTCGTGAGATTTAAGGTTCGCCTCATTCCCTAGTGGGGGAGCCGGCCAATTATGTGCCACCCCACAGCCCCACTATTGCAACGGTACCCGTTCCTGAACCCGCCCTTCTCACCTTCCCTGCCGCGTCGCCGGTAGGGGACTCGAGTCCACCTGGGGATTTTGGAGCCGTTCCCGTTCCCCCAATCTCTCTGGGTCTCGAGTCCCCGGGGGGCACCCTGGCGGAGGAGCTGGCTGCCTCTCCTCCCCCTTTCCCGTCGCCTCATCCTGTGGACGACGGGTACCTTCCCTACTCTTGGGCCTTTCTTCCTTCGTCCTGGACTCACTCTTCAGAGGAGGTCAGACGGGTGCGTAGTCTCCCGATCCTTCTCAACCAGAGGTTTGGGTGAGGAGGCACGACGGGCTAGTGAAGCGGGAAGCGGACGAACTTTTTGGTTTGTCCGTAGGCCACGCGCCCTTCCCCACCTACCATGGTGGAGGCGGCGGGACCCGTTCCTGGACCTGCTCTATCCGAGTCCCCGCGGGGGAGCGGGTACGGGATCTGGGGGGGGGGCGGGACACCCACCACATCCTTCAAGACGATGTATCTGTTCCACTCGCTCTCCCTCACCCCCTGTGTTGCAATGGGGACTCCGCCCACCTTACCACAGGGTCCCCGTGGGAGACAGAAAAGGGGGAGGGTACGCCCGAAGGGAAAAGGTCGGACGACTTACCTTCTGTCACCAGACATCCCTTACGTCATCTCCATTCTGTACAGTCTCATGTTTAGAACATCTTGGTGTTTCTTTTCTCCTCTCGGGATATTTTACCCGAACCTAGGCCATAGCCTAGGTTCGGAGGACCCTAACAACAAAAATGGGGGGGGGGGTCCTCGACCCCCTGGCCCATCCCCTCGAGGGTGTTTTTAAAGACTTACGACTTGTAACACTTTTTGGTTTTAACCAAAAGTTGTCCGTATATAATGATAATAAATTATATGCGTAACAACCCTTCCACAGCAGCTACCACCCTAGCTTTGGGAAATCGTTTTACGATGGTCGGCCACCTCCACTGTTCGCCTCACGCACCCTGCTTCACGCCCAAGGGTTATGACCCTTTGGCGCGCGGTGTGTGCCGCCCCGGGGCTGAGCTGTGTCAGGAGACACCCGCCTCTGCCCGCACCCAAAACTTCCCCGCCCTGGCCTCCTTTCATAACACGGGGACTAGGGCCTGGAGAATGGCGGGCCCAGACTCCCTCCTGGCCCTTCACCGCGTCCTTTTCCTACCTGACCTTCGAGGGGGTTCCTCTGGAGGTTTGTCACCTCCTCCAGAAAGCTCTCTTCCTGCTCGCCTTAGCTACAGGGTACAGGGCCTCTCAGTTGGCAGCCCTTACCCGTCACACAGCCTTTTCATCTGTAAGCCCTAACCTTACTTCTTTAACTATCCCCCCCTCTCCCGCTTTCCCGGCTAAGAACGAGCAGGCTGACGACAGGATTGGCCCTCTCGCAGTACCCTCGTTCCTGAGGGCTGGAAGTTTCCACCCCCTCTGGCCAGTCCACGCGTTTCTACATACGTGGAGGCGACGAGAGGGGCTTCTCCGGACCACCTCTTCTACAACTCTAGGTCCGGTAACCCTCTTTTCCCTAGGTCAATCGGATGGGTGACTGGATATATATATTAAACACAGGATTACTGCATCCTTGTGTCCTCCTTCATCCTCTCGGGATCGCATGACCTGAGCCGGGGCCATAGCCCTAGCTCAGAGGACTTTAATAACAAAGGGGGGGGGGGCACCCCCTCTCCTGTACCTGACCCCTCGAGTCTGCCTATATAGACTTTAGTTGGTTAACAATTCTGGTCTATAACAGAATAGTCTACGGTATATATATTTTATTATAAGCTATTACAACACTTCCACCACAGCTAGCCCCCTAGCCATTGTTGGAAGTTGCTTTAGCTTCAGCCTCACCTTAGCTCGGTTACCTGTTATGATGGGGGGGGGGGTTCAGGGTCACGGCTAGGGTCACCCCTCCTCCCCCTCCTCTCCTAGACCCGACCCCTCGAGTCTGCCTTTAAAGAAGACCCGAACCCTCGAGTCTGCCTATAAAGACTTTATGTGTAACAATTCTGGTCTATAACAGAATGGTCTACGGGTATATGGGATAAGCTACTACACCCCCACCACGGCTACTCACCTAGCCAGTGTTGGGAGGTGCTTTAGCTTCTACCTCACCGGTTACCTTTCCTGCTCTCCGCTCTCAACCACTCTTAACTAGCACGTGATTGCCTCCACCTCACCTCCCACCTACCGCATCGCATGCATAGCAATCCAGCTGTGCTGGTTTCACTATACCAATAATAGTGCATTTGTCGCGGCTTCTAGCCGCTTAAATTGTATTTATTGGTTGTGAAACCAGCACAGCTTTGACTGTCCCACCCACCTCCCGATGCGGCAGGCATTCACTTTCTTTCTCATTGGAGTGAACGAGCGGTATTCAGCGGAGGAGGGGCTTAATACCTCACCATGCCACCACCAGGTGGCTCCACTATCAGTACAGCGCCAGATTTGAATTTTTATTTACTTCTGATGATCGTCACGGAATAGACCCTTCCAACCCAGATTATGCCTATACGGGGCCTGGGCTTGAGAAGGGGCGTATTCTATAGCAATCCAGCTGTGCTGGTTTCACAACCAATAAATACAATTTAAGCGGCTAGAAGCCGCGACAAATGCACTATTATTGTTAGCTTCACTGTGTGTGTTGGTCAGACAGTTTGATTCAACTACCTGCTGTCCAGTAAGGATAGAGAAGGTCAAGTTCCCTCAATATAATATTATTGTTAGCTTCACTGTGTGTGTTGGTCAGACAGTTTGATTCAACTACCTGCTGTCCAGTAAGGATAGAGGGGGTCAAGTTCCTTCCATAAGATGGTGTCTCAGGGAATCATAAACACAGCTGTACAGTCAATACCAAAAGTTTGTCCTTCTTAGTCCATGATACGTTCCTGTTAATCAGGGAACACTCTATGTGATAGAATTGACAGCTATACATGGTTTAAATGTCTAATATTACATATGACCATATGTGAACTAAACTAATTTAACGACAAATACCTCAAAGTAATAATATTATATATGTTGTTAAGGTGGAATCATAATATTATTGAGAAATATATGATATTGGTGCAGGAAGATTTTTGTTTACGGACACCAACACACAGAAATATATATAATGTTGCCAGAAAGTTGTATATTCAATATACCAAAGCATTTTCAGTCAAAGAGGTAACGTTGCAAGAATACAATAATGTTGCCAGATACACACGTCATCAACATAGATAATGGCAGTGTGTGTTACGCCATTACATGTTGTTTTTTTGTTCTATAAATACAGTACTTCCCCTCCTGGCCTCTCCTCTCCCCATTCAGTGTTAAGTAACCTTCCATTTATACCTCTGTTGCTAAAAAGTATTAATTTAAACTTCGACATGTATTTTAGTAACATGAATATTTCGTACATGTTGTGACTTAACATTATTCGTTACCATTTGTTTAACACGGGTAATACAATGTGACAAATACTCTTCTTTCCATTGTCTCTATCAATCATTCCCTCTTTTGTTCCTTCCTATTACCACACTGGACTCTGATTCTTTCTAGTCTTACCAATCCCCAATCTCTCCTATCAGTTTCATTTCACAGACTCGTCTTCATTATGCCATACTCACTCTGATATAGTCTGAGATTTATGTTGTCATTGTACTAACATTAAAATAGAAATTGGCATAAACCTTATAATTTTGATGCTCACAACTTTACTCAGATTAATAATAAAAGGTTAAAGGTCCGCTTATGAGTGGTAGTCAATGGGACAGAGTGAAGCACACACAAGACTGTATGAAATACTACAATAGCACGCATCACAAGGATGATGAATGGCCCAGAGACCTCTCCACTCACGTGAGACCCGAGTCAGCTTCGGCTATAGCTGGGTAAGCAGGAAGACCTCACTGAGATAGCCGAGTCAAACTCCCCACACCCTACTCACAGGGGTGGTAACCTCTGGAATCAGTGAAAGATTTTTATGGTGTCCCAAGCAAGGACCGAACACTGGACCATTTGTAGCAGAAAAGAAGCGGGGACCAAGTAAAGGCCCCAAGCAGAGATGTGTGTGTTTGTTTCCCCACAAATTAACCAAGTAAAGAACCCAAGCAGAGATGTGTGTGTTTGTTTCCCCAGAAATTAACCAAGTAAAGAACCCAAGCAGAGATGTGTGTGTTTGTTTCCCCACAAATTAACTTCACATTCCACCATCCTGATGGGCTAAAAACGTTCTATAATATTTCATGTCCTATAATTTGACACACTATTATAATTCCATACACTCTTCTGTACTGCACACCTGCCAGTCAATAACAATTTTCTTTCGTTTTTATATTTCTGTGTTCATTCCTTGTCACGTGTCATTGTGCCAGTTTAATGTGTGTGTGTTTTATCGCGCAGTGAGCACATTTTTTTCCTGTCTTGATTTATCTATCTTCTTCCTGTCTGTTCCACGTCTAAATTCTCTCTCTCTCTCTCTCTCTCTCTCTCTCTCTCTCTCTCTCTCTCTCTCTCTCTCTCTCTCTCTCTCATGAACTAAGAACAGAGTGTTACTGTTAAATACTCTGTATTGTGTGGCCCGTGAACATACTAGGAATTAATAATAGAATCCGGCCTGCAAATACTGCTGACAAATACTGTTTGTCAACCCTACACTCTCTCCAAGTCAATGCTACTTGGTACTCTGGTCACCAAGTCTCACCTTCACTATCAGCTCTCGGACTGTCACCTCAATGATATTCTTCTGTTGTGTTTCTCATCCATTGAACTGAACATTGAAACAATTGTTTATGGCAAGTAGAACCAACCATCACACTAATTTGTATGTTTACCAAGAACACTCTTCAATGAACAATGTCACCAAACAATCTCACTAATTTGTATGTTTATTTTTCAATAATTTTTTTTTACAAAGCCACTTTGTGGTTCTGGTATGTCACTGCTGCCTGTGACATGCTCCAGAAAGTCTCATCTGACCTTCACCCTACTGTACAAAGGTATCCCGCTCTTGATTTACAGGCACAGCAATATGTAAACGAGTGGCAGGAGCAGTAGACCCAGCAGGAAGAATATAATGATTTACAGGCAGAGAGAGAGAGAGAGAGAGAGAGAGAGAGAGAGAGAGAGAGAGAGAGAGAGAGAGAGAGAGAGAGAGAGAGAGAGAGAGAGAGAGAGAGAGAGAGAGAGAGAGAAATTGTATATATATGTATGTACGTGACAGGAAACGTGTGTGTGTGTGTGTGTGTGTGTGTTGGGTTCGTACTATCCCTATCGCTGTAAAATTATTGACCATTAAATTCCTTTAAATTAAGATTAACTTGGACTACTGTATGAAGGTAAAACTGATTTTGTGGTTAATGCATGTGTGTGTGTGTGTGTGTGTGTACCAATCTGAAATGCTTGTGATCCTCCCTAGATACAGAAAAGTTGTTTGATAATTGTTAAACAAATATGGATCATTTGTCAGACTTAAAATAAAGTATACTACATTGATTTGCAAGAAGTAACAACACAATAATTGACAAAGGATTAAATTACTCGCAGTACACTGAAGTTCATTATCTAATTTGTATTATCTCTTCCTCCACTGTCCCTACGGATGCCGCCATGACACTATCTCAAGGTCACACACACATTAACACACATACATTATTACAAGGCCACACACACATTAACACACATACATTATTACAATGCCACACACACATTAACACACATACATTATTACAAGGCTACACACACATTAACACGCATACATTATTACAAGGCTACACACACATTAACACACATATACTATCACAAGGCCACACACACATTAACACACACACTATCTCAAGGCTACACACATACACTATCACAGGGCCACACACACCTTAACACACATACACTATCACAGGGCCACACACACATTAACACACACACACTATCACCAGGCCACACACACATTAACACACATACAGTATATAAAACCAATATCTTTCATGTATGTTTATCTTTTCTTGTAACACTACATGAATATATTTTATTTGTATATTTGACATGTATTTGTCTAATTTTAACAATATACAGTATATATTAGATATATTGGTACATCCTGTGATAAGTCTTGCAGACAGTCGTATATACAATAGGGTGGAGGGTAGGGTGAGTGAGGAGAAGGAGAGAGGAAGGATGGAGGGTTTGGAGGGAACGATGACGTAAGGGTAAGAATAAGGAAGAGTAGGAATGAAGGAAAGGGAAGAAATTGTAGGAAGGGATAGGAGAAAAAGGTTAATGGGAAGGAAGTGAGGATTGGGGATAGTAAAGGAGAGGAAGGGAGAGGATATGAAGCTGTAAAGGAAGGAAAGGGAAAAGAGCGGTAGGGGAGGGAAGGGAAGGGTAGGTAGGGTATAGAAAGGGGAGGGAGAGGAACGAATAGGAGAATGTAAAGGTATAAATTTTATATTTGTCATCTTGGTTAGTGGGAAGGGTAACACATTGAGGAATATTGTGTCAGACATTAATTTTATGTTTGTTATCTTGGTTAGTGGGAAGGGTAACACATTGAAGATGTTAAAACTAGAGTCACAACAGTCACTTATCGTTCATCATTATTTGTCTCTCATACAACCTCTTTTCTCTGCCTAATATATTACCAAGTCAATGTATTTACTTATACATTACACATATAGTATATTGGTTTTCTTGGTGTGTTTTGTGTTGTCCATGTTGGTGTTCCTTCATTACTATTGTGTCACCCTCCTGTCCTCTACAACACACACATGACTACTGTGTAAACTGTGGACAACAAAGGTTAGTATACACACAACCACTATGTTGTTAATTAAGTCACGAGAGAGAGAGAGAGAGAGAGAGAGAGAGAGAGAGAGAGAGAGAGAGAGAGAGAGAGAGAGAGAGAGAGAGAGAGAGAGAGAGAGAGAGAGAGAGAGAGAGAGATCACTATGACACTTACCTAGAGAAAGATTTTTAGGATTCAAATTGCGAGTGTCATAATTACACTGTTAACATTCGATGGAGAAAAGTAGATGAAAGAAAATTGGAGTTTGTATTTTTATGACATATACTAGATGGCTATAAGATATAATAATCTCAGAGTATAGAAATAAATTACACTATATCATCATGTCAGCCAATTATCACAGAAAGAATAAGGAAATCTGCCAGTAACACACACACACACATCACAATCATTTACTGCCTTTCTGCCATCCACCCTGAGCACTCATCGGACCTGCCCTGATCGACCACATCATCGTCACATCAGACCGTCTTAAGATCCAGTTTCCTTCTTCCAAGCTAGTTATCTGTGGTGACTTTAATGAATTAAATACTAGCAACCTTCAGTTACAGCTTTCATTAAAGTAAGTTGTAGACATTCCAACCAGTGGCAATGTGGTAATTATTTCCCACAGAGAAGCATTAACGACATAATATCAGCAATTATCGTTGTTATTTAACATTTATATTGCCAGTAGTTACAGCCATCTAAAAAGATTCTCGAATTTATTTATATATTTATAATACCAAAATTTCGAGCCATCTAAAAAGATACTCGAACTTAATTAAAGAAACAATCACATAACATCACAAATCCAAGAAATCAGTCGAATATCTCGATAATATATTTCTGGGTTGTGAAGCACTAGATCATAAATTACCAGGTTTAGTCTGGAAGCCGGAAAGTTAGTATTTACGGAGGCAGTGATGAGAACACACCATACAGAGTGGATTATACAGGTGGGAAAAAGTGTTAGAGGGAATTCTCACATACGTGCAATACAAAAGAACTTGATACACAACCACGTCTGGACATCAAGCTGCAACTCCAATACAGCTTAACTAAACAATATATCGTTCACTTCTCATGATAAGTATCCGATTATATACCAGCTGGCCAGTTAGGTAGGATAAGGATCGATTTAGAGATAACGTTACGACACAGGAACAATACAAAGAATAAAGGAAGTTTCATATCCATTCGTAACGTAAATTTACAACATATGATATATTGTTTTTTTCATACTTATTTTTTACCTCTGGACTGTAGGGTGTCAGTAGCCCGTGAATCTTGCGAGGCCCCGAGATTATTGGGTGTTGCACTAGATGGGACAGTGAAGCTTCTTGGTGATGTTGGTACCGTAGCTTCTCTTCTGCCCCACTAGATGACGACACCTTATTTATACACGTCAATATCACTATCACTATATATAATTATAAATCATGCTACAATGAGCGACATACTAAAATAATTAAGATTAATTTGTTTAGTGAAGGAGTTAACTTCGAACTCGTAAGTAAATATACGAAAGCCCGTGTGAAAGTTTTGTGTGAAAGTTGTTGTTAATCGAGGTCGGCTAGGGCGGTCGTGACAAGTAAATTTCATAACGGGCAACATTACCTTAGACCTAGTGTTGACTGACATTTTGGTAACCAGCTTTACCCTGCCCCCCCAACCCTTCCCTCCCCTGGGACGCAGCACACATTGTTCTGTTCTGTATTTACCTGCACCCACCACTATACTCCACCAAGCCCCTGTCATTATGACCACACCTGACTCAGCCTAAAGGTCAGTGAATCACCTGGTACCCCTGGACTGAAGTCATCACTGAGACAGACTTATACACCAAGTGGAATAATATTGTTATCACCTCTACTCTACACACCTGACACAGCCTTAAGGTCAGTGAATCACCTGGTTCCCCTGGACTGAGGTCAAGACAGACTTATACACCAAGTGGAATAATTTTGTTATCACGTCGACTCTACACAAACATAAACAGGTTCAAACGGCTCAGAAATAAAGTAATCTGAGAAATTGCCAAGGCAAAGAAAAACCACTACCCAAGTAAAATTTACAGTTTAAAACAAACAAATAATTTTCAATGGTTTTTCAAAATAAAACATCTGTGTGGACTATCAAATAATTTCTCCACCATCCCCTGTGTCTCCCATCTCTCTCACCCTGAATCCAGTGACAAAATGAACCATCACTTCTCCACCATCTGTCAGATCCTCCCTTCGCTTGACTACACGAAGCTCCCCGTCTATCTACCTTCTCCATCCTTACCTCACTCTTGTGCACTCTGAAGATTTTGTTTGCTTTTCCATCAAAGCCTTGTCTGGCCTGATGGAGAGCAGTTTATCGGATGTAGCTTCCTGTCTGGAGGCAAACTCAGACATATCAGAAGACAACGAGTTTTTACAATAGGATAAATGGCCGCCTTGGCAGCCCTTACCCAATATCCCCCTCTTTTCAATCATTCCTCAACATGGGTTACAGATATCCATCTCATCCACCTCTACCAAGCAATGTGTGGAGGCCTCTTCTGACTGCTGGGAATCTGCTAATGTGAATTGTTTGCCTCTCACTGCCAAGACCGTCAAGAATACTTCGGATGTGCATGACGTACTTGACTCTCAGTCTTCTTTGCCTTGCTCTGGTGCTTCGACCCCTACCCACTCCTGTTCCTCGTCTCATTCTCCTGCGTTTGCCCTGGGTGACACATGAGTCAAGCTCTCCTTTTCTATGGACATGAAGCTGCAGTGGTTGTTTGTCGTTAACGAGGCCCTCCAACTGCATCATGAACTGGCTGAAGAAAAGATGTCTGCAGTCACATCCCGGTTCATCATCATCTCCAGAAAGTGTCAGGTCATTATCAAGAGAGTCAAGTATGGTGAATATTTTTGTCTCTCCCTCACATTCCTCAGGGTTCGCCTGAGAGTCCTCGTGTGGTTGCATAGTCCCCAAGAAGATTTAATGTACCCCAGCTCCATAGTCCCCATGCAGACTCTTAAGAACCCCAGCTACATAGTACCCATGCAGACTCTTAAGAACCCCAGCTACATAGTACCCATGCAGACTCTTAAGAACCCCAGTTACATAGTACCCACACAGACTCTTAAGAACCCCAGCTACATAGTACCCATGCAGACTCTTAAGAACCCCAGCTACATAGTACCCACGCAGACTCTTAAGAACCCCAGCTACATAGTACCCATGCAGACTCTTAAGAACCCCAGCTACATAGTACCCACGCAGACTCTTAAGAACCCCAGCTACATAGTACCCATGCAGACTCTTAAGAACCCCAGCTACATAGTACCCATGCAGACTCTTAAGAACCCCAGCTACATAGTACCCAAGCAGACTAAAAGTACCCAAGCTACATCTTCACCTGGTTTCCTGTTGATGTTGACCAGAGTCTTGCCGAGGGACACCCTGGTGTGTACGCTGCCTTTCGTTTCCTCAAGGATCTTCTTCTTCAGATTTTCCGATATTTTTAAGGGGCCGTCGTTTCCTGTTTTGGGCATCCTGTTCTATCATTATCTTGTCTTGCTGGTCCCTCGCAATTCTGTTCTTCCATCTAAGCTTCGGTCTTCCTCTACCTCCTCTTTCCTCCACTTCTATATTCATGATTCTTCTTCACACTTGGTTCTCTTCCGTACACATACAATGTCCATACCACTGTAGTATTCTTTGCTGTACCATCTTCGATACTTCCATCATCTTGGTCATTTCGCTAATATGTTCATTCCGGATACTATCTCTTCTTGTGACTCAATATATCCACCTCAGCATTCACATTTCCGCAATTTCCAGTTTCTGTTCTTGAGCTTTCATTATATTATAAAGCTTCCATTTAATCTTTGCACTAATTCTCTTGTCACATAGAACTCCGGTTGACTTTCTCCAGTTAATTCAAGCTCACTGTATTCTCTGGCTACTTTCAGCCTCAATATCTTTGAAACTTCTGATCCCAGGTATTTGAAATTCTGCACCTTCTTGATATTTTTGCATCCATTCTGTCTTATCCCTGCCCTGCCTCCCATCACCTCTCACCCATCAATAATCCATCATAAGTTCTGCTTAAGCTTCATGCCTCTATCCTCCAGGGCTTGATACCTTTCCAGTTTTTGTTCCTCTCCATCCTAGCTCAAGTCAACCAATACAATGTCATCCAAGAATAAAGCACTACATGTAACCTCCTCTCTAACATCTGCAGTCATCTCATCCATCACAAGATCGAAAATGTAAGGGCTGAGAACCGACACTCTTCCGTCATTCTAACAACACTTCTTACTCGAGCCGTTGTTCCTGCATACATACTGTATCTTGCTGAACAATTCCATACATCTTAGGAACTTCTTTCACCTTCATACATCTCCAAACTTCCTGCTTTGAAACCCAATCATACACTTTCTCCAGATCAATGAACACCAAGTGTAGCTCTTTCTGCTTTCTTCTGAACTTCTCTGTTGGCTGTCTCAAAGAAACTATTGCATCCACTGTCCCTTTTCCGGTATAAACCCGAACTGTTCTTCTCTTACACAAGTTTCTCTCCATATTCTCTCTTCTATCTAATACAGAACTCATGCATAGATTTCCATCATCTAAAACATAGGTTTTATGCCTCTGTAATTACTACAGTCCTGGATGTCTCCTTTCTCTTTATAAATCAGTACCAGTACATTGTAGCCAGCCAATCTCATAATATATTCACTCCTTTTCTCCCTAAACATTTCCACTCTTTGACTGGTAATACCATCAGGACCAACTGTCTTTCCTTCTTTCATTTTTAGTAACGCTATTTGTAGTTCCTCTCCATTAATATCTTGTACTTCTCTTACATGCTGATTTCCATCTTCTATAGTTTTCCTCATTCAATAATTCCCTGGTGATGTGGGCAAAACTTTAAGGGTTTTGGCGCCCCTTCGGCCTCAGCCACAAGCTTTTAGTTCTTCAACTGTCCCTCTTTCCTTTCTATCTCCTTCCTGCTTGCTGTCTCCACTCTCCATCACCTTTTTCTTACGCTATATGACCTCGCTGTTGCGGAGCCTAATATCAATCAATCAATCAATCAATCAATCATTCAATAATTTCTCAAAATACACCATGTATTTACACCATCCTTATCTGTCAACACTCTCCCTCCTCATCCTTGATCTACTTGATGTGTGTTAGATCTTTGGTGGCTTTGTTTCTGTTCTTCGCTATCCTATACATATTCTTCTGTCCCTCTGTCGCCTCTAGCTACTCATAGAAATCATTCGTTGCTGTCGCCTTACCCTGTGCTACTGCTCCTTTGTATTCTATACATGCCACTTTCCAAGCCTCTCTAATCTCTTTCGAAACATTTGTGTCATAGGCTCTCTTTGCTTTTTCTGTTTACTGATTTTTCTCCAGTGTATTCTGGTTCAACCACCAAGTTTCTTTATTATTTTGTTGTTCTTTGCCAAATATTTTACTGACAACTTCTTCCTCTTTTCAAATCACATTAATATTCTCTTTCCACCAGGTGTTCGTATTTTATTCTGGTTTGATGTTACACAGAAATGCTTCATTAAAGTCTGCCTCAGTTCTTGATGTTTCATTCTACACCCTTTTATCTTTGGTTCTCCCTTCGAAGTTCAAATTCCTGCAGTAATATAATCTGATACCACTAAACACACACAACCCCCCCCTCCCCAAGCCTGTCCCGTAAATCACCGTACCCCCCTAGCACACACAACCCCCCCTCCCCAAGCCTGTCTCTCTATTTCTGCACCCCCTAAACACTTTCCCCTCTTATCGTTTTACAATTCTTCAGTTCAGCCAGTTGCCCTCTCCTATACAAAATGATATCTATCTGTGTCTGCCTTACTACACTGCTGTATGTAGCATAATATTTGCACGTAAAGAAGGTGTTACAAATTGCAAGATCAAATGCCACTGCGAAATGCACTCTTCATTCTCCTTCCTCATTCATCTCGCCGATGCCATGTCCTCCATAAACTTTACCTATATTTTCACCAACATGTCTATTTAGGTTACATCCGATAATTACTCTCTCGTCTGCAAACATCGACGTCATGAACTCATTCATTGTTCTCCAGAACTCAATTTTATCTTCCTATTCACATGCTACTTGTGGAACACATCTTGTTACTATGTTCAACACCTTTTCTCCACGACACACCTTTATTCGCATTATTCTATAATATATCCCTTTAACCTACACTTCCTTATCTTTCATATATCCTTGCTGATAATGATCCACTTCTTCCATAGTTGTTAGCTCCACTGTACAGCATCTTATAACCAATGCCTATCTCCTTTGCTTTATTTAATTTCCATCTTCTTTCCTGTAAACACAATATATCCATCTGCTTTCTCTCCATAACATCTACAAGCTCTACAACGCTTGGTAATGCTGCCAACATTCAGGGTTCTGACTCGTTTCCTCTAGGATGGTTCCCCTGTATTACTGTTGACTGTAGTCTTCCTCACCCACCTCTACTACAACGCCTGGTAATGCTGCCAACATTTTGGGTTCTGACTCGTTTCCTCTAGGATGGTTCCCCTTATTACTGTTGACTGTAGTCTTCCTCAACTACCTCCACTTGAGATTTCCTTCCATTTCCTCTCGTGTCTTCCACCCTGTGATGTCTCCCTGGGGCAGGGGGCTACAAATATCTCCCCAGTATCCCTGCTTGTTGTTAAATGACTAAAAGCGGCTTTCACTTCAATTGTCCCTATTTTCATGTAACCTTAGTACTTACTGTCCCACCTCTCAATCACTTTCTTCCTTTGGGGCCATAGGACCTCGCTGTTACAGCGCCTAATATCAATAAATCAATCAATCAACCAGTGTGTGATGTGTGGAAACTTCATAATGACTAGCCTTGTTGCTGAAGAGTTGGACTCATCTTCTGGTACCGTTCACCCTTGTTGAAGTGTGTCTGGTGTGTGACTGATCATAACTCCATGATGTGTTATGTTAGGAGTAAACCATCATGTCCTACTGCCTCCACCTATGAGCCTCCAAGTCCTGGGAACTTGTTTCTGTGGAAGTGACCACATTGCTTTCAGCCAGGAGTTAACGTGTGTCATGGTTGTGATTGATGCTAGTCCCCAACTCGTGCCTCTATTACCACAGTACTTCATCCACCATCACCTTCCCAGTCTATTACCACAGTCTACTACCACAGTACTTCATCCACCATCACCTTTCCAGTATATTACCACAGTACTTCATCCACCATCACCTTTCCAGTATATTACCACAGTACTTCATCCACCATCACCTTCCCAGTCTATTACCACAGTCTACTACCACAGTACTGCATCCACCATCACCTTCCCAGTCTATTACCACAGTACTTCATCCACCATCACCTTCCCAGTCTATTACCACAGTCTACTACCACAGTACTGCATCCACCATCACCTTCCCAGTGTATTACCACAGCCTACTACCACAGTACTTCATCCACCATCACCTTCCCAGTGTATTACCACAGTACTTCATCCACCATCACCTTTCCAGTATATTACCACAGTACTTCATCCACCATCACCTTCCCAGTCTATTACCACAGTCTACTACCACAACACTGCATCCACCATCACCTTCCCAGTCTATTACCACAGCACTGCATCCACCATCACCTTCCCAGTCTATTCCTCCCAACAATCCTGCCCCACCTCCTAACCTTGCCCTCCGCCAGTTTGTTGCTTCTGTCAAGGCACGATGTAGTGCCCTTGAGAACTGCTTTTCTGCCCTTGAAGCCAGGATTGACAGGCTGGTTGCATCTCTGTCCACCTCTATTCCCAAACTCTCCACCGTTGTTGAGACTCAGTAATCCATCATCTCAGCCGTTACCACCTTTACTTTACCGACAAGATGGCAACTATTGATTTTTGCCTTGAGTTTTGTTTTTCTTTATTTTACATTTAACGTTTTTTGGAGGGCTAAGAGGTGTGATGTGAAAGTATGTGCTTTATTCCCTGACCCTCCTTGGAGCAGGGTTGGTCACGATGTTTACTGCAGGTCATGTCACAAGGATATCAAGTCTGCCTTGTCCTACATCCAAATAGTGTCCCTGCAACGGTGTTCTATCAGCAGGTCATTCAGTTTCTCTGTCAAGTAGTGGAGTGAGGCAGGCCCCTGTCTTGGTGGACGGTACATAGCGCAGATCATGAGGACTGAACAGTCAGCCAGTACAACCCAGAAAAACATGGTTTCCATCTGGAGAGGTGTTTCCACATTTAGTAGCTGGGACTAATTACCCTCCTTGAAACATAGAGCCTTCCCGCCTCCTGCTCGTTCCAGGCGATCCCTCCTGGTCCAGTGGGTATAGCCACGTATTTTGTCTCTTTCTCCAGGTCGTTCATCTGCCTCTACTCTCCGGACTTCTTCCTGCAAACATAGGGTTCGCTCTTAATGTCATCTCCTGGAGCATCTGTGGTATCACCAGTTATGTTAAACTCAGTCAACTCATGGTCAATGTTTTTCCTCATCATCCGAGTATTTTCTTTCTCCAGGAATTATTTCCAGGATGGTCTCTCACCTCTGGACAAACTCTTAACTTGCATACATACCTTCTAGCCACATCACCTTCTTCTGTACCTCCACCGATCCTGACATGATCTTTCAGCTTCAGGAAGGTACTCTGGATCTCATCCTCACATCGGGACTGATAACATCTCAGAACCAGTGCTCCACGGTGCCAGTTTTATTCTCTGTTCATGTCACACTTTGGCTTCATTATATTCTACCTGCTGGGTCTACTGCTCCTGCCACTCGTTTACATATTGCTGTTCCTGTAAATCATTATATTCTACCTGCTGGGTCTGCTGCTCCTGCCAATCGTTTACATATTGCTGTGCCTGTAAATCATTATATTCTACCTGCTGGGTCTACTGCTCCTGCCAATCGTTTACATATTGCTGTGACTGTAAATCATTGTATCAGATTACTTTACTGAGGGAATTTGAACTTGGAAGGGAGAACCAAAGATTAAAGGGTGGAGATTGAAACTGAGGGAGACTTTCATAGAAGCATTTTTGAGTAACATCAAACAAGAATAAAATCTGAAGACCTGGTGGAAAGAAAATATTAATGTGATTTGAAAAGAGGAAGAAATTGTCGGTAAAACATTTGGTAAAGAACAACAAAATATATAAAGAAACTTGGTGGTTGAACCAGGATACACTGGAGAAAATCAGTAAACAGAAAGAAGCAAACAGAGCCTATGACACGAATGTTTCGAAAGAGATTAGAGAGTCTTGAAAGGTGGTGTGTATAGAATACAAAGGAGCAGTAGCACAGGGTAAGGCGACAGTAACGAATGATTTCTATGAGCAGCTAGAGGCGACAGAGGGACAGAAGAATATGTATAGGATAGCGAAGAACAGAAACAAAGCCACCAAAGATCTAACACACATCAAGTAGATCAAGGATGAGGAGGGAGAGTGTTGACAGATAAGGATGGTGTAAATACAGAGTGGAATGATTATTTTGAAAAATTATTGAATGAGGAGAACGATTGGAGAATGATAGAGGATGGAAATTAGCATGTAAGAGAAGTACAGGATATTAACGGATTTGAAGTACAGATAGCGTTACTAAAAATGAGAGAAGGAAAGGCAGTTGGTCCTGATGGTATTACCAATCAAAGAGTGGAAATGTTTAGGGAGAGAAGGAGTAAATATATTATGAGATTTGCTGGCTACAATGTACACTCGTGATACGTAATCTCTGACCAGACGAACGGCAGGAGGCACCACACATACCCTGCATTCGAACTCAGCCTCTATAGGTGGACTGGGAGGGGAAATGAGCAATACCAGGCGATTCAAAGCTTTCTGCTCATCACACTCTGGTCAGAAATTATGTATCACGAGTGTAGTGATACTGATTTATAAAGAGAAAGGAGACATCTAGGAGAGTAGTAATTACAGAGGCAAAAAATCTATGTCTCAGATGATGGAAAACTATGCTTGAGTTCTATATTTGATAGAAGTGAGAATATGGAGAGAAACTTGTGTAAGAGAAGAACAGTTCGGGTTTATACCAGAAAAGGGACAGTGGATGCAATAGTTTCTTTGAGACAGGCAATGGAGAAGTACAGAAGGAAGTAGAAAGAGCTACACTTGGTGTTCATTGATCTGGAGAAAGTGTATGATCGGGTTTCAAGGCAGTTTCAAGTTTGGAGATGTATGAAGGTGAAAGAAGTTCCTAAGATGTATGTAATTGTTCAGCAAGATACAGTATGTATGCAGGAACAACGGCTCGAGTAAGAAGTGTTGTTAGAATGATGGAAGAGTGTCGGTTCTCAGCCCTTACATTTTCGATCTTGTGATGGATGTGATGACTGCAGATGTTAGAGAGGAGGTTACATGTAGTGCTTTATTCTTGGATGACATTGTATTGGTTGACGTGAGCACAAACTGGAAAGGAGTCAAGCCGTGTAAGATAGAGGTATGAGGTTGAAGCAGGACTTAAGATGGAATATTGATAGGTGAGAGGTGATGGGAGGCAGGGCAGGGGACTATGTAGCTGGGGTACTTTAAGTATGCTTGGGGACTATGAAGCTGGGGTACTTTAAGTCTGCTTGGGGACTATGTAGCTGGGGTACTTTAAGTCTGCTTGGGGACTATGTAGCTGGGGTACTTTAAGTCAGCTTGGGGACTATGAAGCTGGGGTACTTTAAGTCTGCTTGGGGACTATGCAACCCCACGAGGACTCTCAGGCGAACCCTGAGGAATGTGATGGAGAGACAAAAATATTCACCATACTTGACTCTCTCGATGATGTCCTGACACTTTCTGGAGATGATGATGAACCGGGATGTGACTGCAGACATCTTTACTTCAGCCAGTCCATGCTGCAGTTGGAGGGCCTTGTTAACGACAAACAACCACTGCAGCTTCATGTCCATAGAAAAGGAGAGCTTGACTCATGTGTCACCCAGGGCAAATGCAGGACAATGAGACGAGGAACAGGTGTGGGTAGGGGTCGAAGCACCAGAGCAAGGCAAAGAAGACTGAGAGTCAAGTACGTCATGCACATCCGAAGTATTCTTGACGGTCTTGGCAGTGAGAGGCAAACAATTCACATTAGCAGATTCCCAGCAGTCAGAAGAGGCCTCCACACATTGCTTGGTAGAGGTGGATGAGATGGATATCTGTAACACATGCTGAGGAATGATTGAGAAAAGGGGGATATTGGGTAAGGGTTTGCCAAGGCGGCCATTTATCCTATTGTAAAAACTCGTTGTCTTCTGATATGTCTGAGTTTGCCTCCAGACAGGAAGCTACATCCGATAAACTGCTCTCCATCAGGCCAGACAAGGCTTTGATGGAAAAGCAAACAAACTCTTCAAAGTGCACAAGAGTGAGGTAAGGATGGAGAAGGTAGATAGCCGGGGAGCTTCGTGTACATGCCTACTTCGTGTTAGAGTATTTTCAAAATAGATGCCTAAAACATGCTTAAAATCGATATTTTGGGTGCCCAAAGTCGATATGTGCATGCATCATCTGTACCCGTTTATATCTCAAATTCAGGCTCAAAACACCCGAAAAATCGATATTTTTGGGTCCCAGAAGCGATCTGTACATGCCTACTCTTTGCTAGAATGTTTTATAAAAAACAGACCCAAAACATGTTAAAAATCGATATTTTAGGTGTTAAAAGTCGATATGTGCATGCATCTTCAGTACCCGATTATATCTCAAATTCAGGCTCAAAACAACCGAAAATTCGATATTTTTGGGTCCCAGAAGCGATCTGTACATGCCTACTCCGTGTTAGACTACTTTCAAAATACAGGCCCAAAACATGCTGAAAATAGATATTTGAGGTGCCCAAAGTCGATATGTGTATGCATCTTCTGTACCCGTTTATATCCCAAATTCAGGCTTAAAACACCCGAAAATTCGATATTTTAGGGTCCCAGAAGCGATCTGTACATGCCTACTCCTTGCTAGAATGTTTTCAAAATATAGGCTCAAAACATGCTAAAAATCGATATTTTAGGTATCCAAAGTCGATATGTGCATTCATCTTCTGTACCCGTTTATATCTCAAATTCAAGGTCAAAACACCCGAAAATTCGATATTTTGAGTCCCATAAGCGTTCTGTACATGTCTACTCAGTGCTAGAATGTTTTCAAAATATAGGCTTAAAACATGCTAAAAATCGATATTTTAGGTGTCCACAGTCGATATGTGCATACATCTTTTGTACCCGTTTATATCCCAAATTCAGGGTAAAAACACACGAAAATTCGATATTTTTGTGTCCATGAAGCGATCTGTACATGCCTACTCAGTTCTAGAATATTTTTTAAATGTAGGCCCAAAACATGCTAAAAATCGATATTTTAGGTGCTAAATGTCGATATGAGCATGCATTTTCTGTACCGGTTTATATCTCAAATTTAGGCTCAAAACCCCCGAAAATTCGATAATTTTGGGTCCCAGAAGCGATCTTTACATGCCTACTCCGTGTTAGAGTATTTTCAAAATACAGGCCCAAAACATGCTCAAAATCGATATTTTAGGTTTCCAAAGTCAATATGTGTATACATATTCTATACCCGTTTATATCCCAAATTCAGGCTGAAAACACCCGAAAATTCGATATTTTTTTGTCCCAGAAGCGATCTGTACATCCCTACTCATGGCTAGAATACTTTCAAAATATAGGCCCAAAACATGCTAAAAATCGATATTTTGGGTGCCCAAAGTCGATATCTGCATGCATCTTCTGTACTCGTTTATATCTCAAATTCAGGATCAAAACACCCGAAAACTCGATATTTTTGGGTTCCAGAAGAGATGTGTACATGCCTACTCCGTGTTAGAGTACTTTCAAAATACAGGCCCAAAACATGCTGAAAATCGATATTTTAGGTGCCCAAAGTCGATATGTGCATGCATCTTCTGTACCCGTTTATATCTCAAATTCAGGCTCAAAACAACGGAAAATTCAATATTTTTGGGTTCCAGAAGCGATCTGTACATGCCTACTCAGTGCTAGAAAGTTTTCAAAATATAGGCTCAAAACTTGCTAAAAATCTTTAATTTAGGTGTCCAAAGTCGATATGTGCATACATCTTTTGTACCCGTTTATATCCCAAATTCAGGCTCAAAACACCCGAAAATTCGTTATGTTTGGGTCCTTGAAGCGATCTGTACATGCCTACTCCGTGTTAGAGTATTTTCAAAATACAGGCCCAAAACATGCTAAAAATCGATATTTTAGGTGCTAAATGTCGATAAGAGCATGCATTTTCTGTACCGGTTTATATCTCAAATTCAGGCTCAAAACACCCGAAAATTCGATAATTTTGGGTCCCAGAAGGGATATTTACATGCCTACTCAGTGCTAAAAAAATTTCAAAATATAGGCTTAAAGCATGCTAAAAATAGATATTTTAGGTGTCCAAAGTCGATATGTACATACATCTTTTGTATTCGTTTATATCCAAAATTCAGGCTCAGAACACCCGAAAATTCGATATTTTTGACTTCCAGAAGTGATTTGTACATGCCTACTTTGTGTTAGAGTATTTTCAAAATAGATGCCCAAAACATGCTCAAAATCGATATTTTGGGTGCCCAAAGTCGATATCTGCATGCATCTTCTGTACCCGTTTATATATCAAATTCAGGCTCAAAACACCCGAAAACTCGATATTTTTGGGTCCCAGAAGAGATCTGTACATGCCTACTCCGTGTTAGAATATTTTTTAAATGTGGGCCCAAAACATGCTAAAAATCGATATTTTAGGTGCTAAATGTCGATATGAGCATGCATTTTCTGTACCGGTTTATATCTCAAATTCAGGCTCAAAACACCCGAAAATTCGATTATTTTGGGTCCCAGAAGCGATCTTTACATGCCTACTCCGTGTTAGAGTATTTTCAAAATACAGGCCCAAAACATGCTCAAAATCGATATTTTATATACCCAAAGTCAATATGTGTATGCATCTTCTATACCCGTTTATATTCCAAATTCAGGCTGAAAACATCCGAAAATTCGATATTTTTGGGTCCCAGAAGCGTTCTGTACATGCCTACTCATTGCTAGAATACATTCAAAATATAGGCCCAAAACATGCTAAAAATCGATATTTTGGGTGCCCAAAGTCGATATCTGCATGCATCTTCTGTACCCGTTTATATATCAAATTCAGGCTCAAAACACCCGAAAACTCGATATTTTTGGGTCCCAGAAGAGATCTGTACATGCCTACTCCGTGTTAGAGTACTTTCAAAATACAGGCCCAAAACATGCTCAAAATCGATATTTTAGGTGCAAAAAGTCGATAAGTGCATGCATTTTCAGTACCCGTTTATATCTCAAATTTAGGCACAAAACACCCAAAAATTCAATATTTTTGGGTTCCAGAAGCAATCTGTACATGCCTACTCAGTGCTGGAAAGTTTTCAAAATATAGGCTCAAAACATGCTAAAAATCTATAATTTAGCTGTCCAAAGTCGATATGTGCATGCATCTTCTGTACCCGTATATATCTGAAATTCATTCTCAAAACACCCAAAAATTCGATATTTTTGTGTCCCAGAAGCGATCTGTACATGCCTACTTCGTGTTAGAGTATTTTCAAAATAGATGCCCAAAACATGCTCAAAATCGATATTTTGGGTGCCCAAAGTCGATATGTGCATGCATCTTCTGTACCCGTTTATATCTCAAATTCAGGCTCAAAACACCCGAAAATTCGATATTTTCGGGTCTCAGAAGCGATCTGTACATGCCTACTCTTTGCTAGAATGTTTTCAAAATACAGACCCAAAATATGCACAAAATCAAATATTTTAGGTGCAAAAAGTCGATATGTGCATACATCTTTTGTACCCGTTTATATCCCAAATTCTGGCTTAAAACACCCGAAAATTCGATATTTTTGTGTCCCAGAAGCGATCTGTATATGCCTACTCAGTGCTGGAATATTTTCAAAATATAGGCCCAATACATGCTAAAAATCGATATTTTAGGTGCCCAATGTCGATATGTGCATGCATCTTCTGTACACGTTTATATCTCAAATTCAGGCTTAAAACACCCGAAAATTCTATATTTTTGGGTCCAAGAAGCAATCTGTACATGCCTACTCAGTGCTAGAATGTTTTCAAAATATAGGCTCAAAACATGCTAAAAATCAATATTTTATATGTCCCAAGTCGATATGTGCATGCATGTTCTGTACCCGTTTATATCTCAAATTCAGGCTCAAAACACCCGAAAACTCGATATTTTTGGGTCCCAGAAGAGATCTGTACATGCCTACTCCGTGTTAGAGTACTTTTAAAATACAGGCCCAAAACATGCTGAAAATCGATATTTTAGGTGCCCAAAGTCGATATGTGCATGCATCTTCAGTACCCGTTTATATCTCAAATTCAGGCTCAAAACCACGGAAAATTCAATATTTTTGGGTTCCAGAAGCGATCTGTACATGCCTACTCAGTGCTAGAACGTTTTCAAAATATAGGCTCAAAACATGCTAAAAATCGATATTTTAGGTGCTAAATGTCGTTATGAGCATGCATTTTCTGTACCGGTTTATATCTCAAATTCAGGCTCAAAACACCCGAAAATTCGATAATTTTGGGTCCCAGAAGGGATATTTACATGCCTACTCAGTGCTAAAATGTTTTCAAAATATAGGCTTAATGCATGCTAAAAATCGATATTTTAGGTGTCCAAAGTCGATATGTGAATACATCTTTTGTACCCGTTTATATCCAAAATTCACGCTCAAAACACCCGAAAATTCGATATTTTTGGGTCCCTGAAGCGATCTGTATAGGCCTACTCCGTGTTAGAGCATTTTCAAAATACAGGCCCAAAACATGCTCAAAATTGATATTTTAGGTTCCCAAAGTCAATATGTGTATGCATCTTCTATACCCGTTTATATCCCTAATTCAGACTGAAAACATCCGAAAATTTGATATTTTTTTGTCCCAGAAGCGTTCTTTACATGCCTAGTCATTGCTAGAATACTTTCAAAATATAGGCCCAAAACATGCTAAAAATCGATATTTTGGGTGCCCAAAGTCGATATCTGCATGCATCTTCTGTACCCGTTTATATATCAAATTCAGGCTCAAAACACCCTAAAACTCGATATTTTTGGGTCCCAGAAGAGATCTGTACATGCCTACTCCGTGATAGAGTACTTTCAAAATACAGGCCCAAAACATGCTCAAAATCGATATTTTAGGTGCAAAAAGTCGATATGTGCATGCATTTTCAGTACACGTTTATATCTCAAATTTAGGCACAAAACACCCAAAAATTCAATATTTTTGGGTTCCAGAAGCGATCTGTACATGCCTACTCAGTGCTAGAAAGTTTTCAAAATATAGGCTCAAAACATGCTAAAAATCTATAATTTAGCTGTCCAAAGTCGATATGTGCATGCATCTTCTGTACCCGTATATATATGAAATTCATTCTCAAAACACCCAAAAATTCGATATTTTTGTGTCCCAGAAGCGATCTGTACATGTCTACTTCGTGTTAGAGTATTTTCAAAATAGATGGCCAAAAAATGCTCAAAATCGATATTTTGGGTGCCCAAAGTCGATATGTGCATGCATCTTCTGTACCCGTTTATATCTCAAATTCTGGCTCAAAACACCCGAAAATACGATATTTTTGGGTCCCAGAAGCGATCTGTATAAGTCTACTCCGTTTTTGAGTATTTTCAAAATACAGCCCAAAACATGCTAAAAACCGATATTTTAGGTGTCCAAAGTCGATATGTGCATACATCTTTATATCCAAAATTCACGCTCAAAACACCCGAAAATTCGATATTTTTGGGTCCCTGAAGCGATCTGTACATGCCTAATCCGTGTTAGAGTATTTTCAAAATACAGGCCCAAAACATGCTCAAAATCGATATTTTAGGTTCCCAAAGTCAATATGTGTATGCATCTTCTATACCCGTTTATATCCCAAATTCAGGCTGAAAACACCCGAAAATTCGATATTTTTTTGTCCCAGAAGCGTTCTGTACATGCCTACTCATTGCTAGAATACTTTCAAAATATAGGCCCAAAACATGCTAAAAATCGATATTTTGGGTGCCCAAAGTCGATATCTGCATGCATATTCTGTACCCGTTTATATCTCAAATTCAGGCTCAAAACACCCGAAAACTCGATATTTTTGGGTTCCAGAAGCGATCTGTACATGCCTACTCAGTGCTAGAAAGTTTTCAAAATATAGGCTCAAAACATGCTAAAAATCTATAATTTAGGTGTCCAAAGTCGATATGTGCATACATCTTTTGTACCCGTTCATATCCCAAATTCAGGCTCAAAACACCCGAAAATTCGATATTTTTGGGTCCCTGAAGCGATCTGTACATGCCTACTCAGTGCTAGAATATTTTTAAATGTAGACCCAAAACATGCTAAAAATCGATATTTTTGGTGCTAAATGTCGATATGTGCATGCATTTTCTGTACCGGTTTATATCTCAAATTCAGGCTCAAAACACCCGAAAATTCGATAATTTTGGGTCCCAGAAGGGATATTTACATGCCTATTTAGTGCTAAAATGTTTTCAAAATATAGGCTTAAAGCATGCTAAAAATCGATATTTTAGGTGTCCAAAGTCGATATGTGCATACATCTTTTGTATCCGTTTAAATCCAAAATTCAAGCTCAAAACACCCGAAAATTCGATATTTTTTTGTCCAGTAAGCGATCTGTACATGCCTACTCAGTGCTGGAATATTTTTAAAATATAGGCCAAAAACAGGCTAAAAATCGATATTTTAGGTACCCAATGTCGATATGTGCATGCATCTTCTGTACCCGTTTATATCTCAAATTCAGGCTTAAAACACCCGAAAATTCGATATTTTTGGGTCCAAGAAGCAATCTGTACATGCCTACTCAGTGCTAGAATGTTTTCAAAATATATGCTCAAATCATGCTAAAATCAATATTTTATATGTCCCAATTCGATATGAGCATGCATGTTCTGTACCCGTTTATATCTCAAATTCTGGCTCAAAACACCCGAAAATACGATATTTTTGGTCCCAGAAGCAATCTGTTTAAGCCTACTCCGTGTTTGAGTATTTTCAAAATACAGGCCCAAAACATGCTGAAAATCGAAATTTTGGCTACCCATAGTCGATATGTGCATGCATCTTCTGTACCCGTTTATATCTCAAATTCAGGCTCAAAACAACGGAAAATTCAATATTTTTGGGTTCCAGAAGCGATCTGTACATGCCTACTCAGTGCTAGAAAGTTTTCAAAATATAGGCTCAAAATATGCTAAAAATCTATAATTTAGGTGTCTAAAGTCGATATGTGCATACATCTTTTGTACCCGTTTATATCCCATATTCTGGCTCAAAACTCCCGAAAATTCGATATTTTTCGGTCTATGAAGCGATCTGTACATGCCTACTCAGTGCTAGAACATTTATTAAATGTAGGCCCAAAACATGCTAAAAATCGATATTTTAGGTGCTAAATGTCGATATGAGCATGTATTTTCTGTACCGGTTTATATCTCAAATTCAGGCTCAAAACACCCGAAAATTCGATAATTTTGGGTCCCAGAAGGGATATTTACATGCCTACTCAGTACTAAAAAGTTTTCAAAATATAGGCTTAAAGCATGCTAAAAACCGATATTTTAGGTGTCAAAAGTCGATATGTGCATACATCTTTATATCCAAAATTCACGCTCAAAACACCCGAAAATTCGATATTTTAGGGTCCCTGAAGCGATCTGTACATGCCTACTCCGTGTTAGAGTATTTTCAAAATACAGGCCCAAAACATGCTCAAAATCGATATTTTAGGTTCCCAAAGTCAATATGTGTATGCATCTTCCATACCCGTTTATATCCCAAATTCAGGCTGAAAACACCCGAAAATTCGATATTTTTTTGTCCCAGAAGCGTTCTGTACATGCCTACTCATTGCTAGAATACTTTCAAAATATAGGCCCAAAACATGATAAAAATCGATATTTTGGGTGCCCAAAGTCGATATGTGCATGCATCTTCAGTACCCGTTTATATCTCAAATTCAGGCTCAAAACAACGGAAAATTTAATATTTTTGGGTTCCAGAAGCGATCTGTACATGCCTACTCAGTGCTAGAAAGTTTTCAAAATATAGGCTCAAAACATGCTAAAAATCTATAATTTAGGTGTCCACAGTCGATATGTGCATGCATCTTCTGTACCCGTATATATCTGAAATTCAGGCTGAAAACACCCAAAAATTCGATATTTTGTGTCCCAGAAGCGATCTGTACATGCCTACTTCATGTTAGAGTATTTTCAAAATAGATGCCCAAAACATGCTCAAAATCGATATTTTGGGTGCCCAAAGTCGATATGTGCATGCATCTTCTGTACCCGTTTATATCTCAAATTCAGGCTCAAAACACCCGAAAATTCGATATTTTTGGATCCCAGAAGCGATCTGTACATGCCTACTCTTTGCTAGAATGTTTTCAAAATACAGACCCAAAACATGCTCAAAATCGATATTTTAGGTGCAAAAAGTCGATGTGTGCATGCATTTTCAGTACCCGTTTATATCTCAAATTTTGGCACAAAACCCCAAAAAATTCAATATTTTTGGGTTCCAGAAGCGATCTGTACATGCCTACTTCATGTTAGAGTATTTTCAAAATAGATGCCCAAAACATGCTCAAAATCGATATTTTGGGTGCCCAAAGTCGATATGTGCATGCATCTTCTGTACCCGTTTATATCTCAAATTCAGGCTCAAAACACCCGAAAATTCGATATTTTTGTGTCCCAGAAGCGATCTGTACATGTCTACTTAGTGCTAGAATGTTTTTAAAATATAGGCCTAAAACATTCTAAAATTCGATATTTTAGGTGTCCAAAGTCGATATGTGCATACATCTTTTGTACTTGTTTATATCCCAAATTCAGGCTCAAAACACCCGAAAATTCGATATTTCTGGGTCCCAGAAGCGATCTGTACATGTCTACTCAGTGATAAAATATTTTCAAAATATTGGCCCAAAACATACTAAAAATCGATATTTTGGGTGCCCAAAGTCGATATGTGAATGCATCTGCTGTACCCGTTTATATCTCAAATTCAGGCTCAAAACACCCGAAAATTAGATATTTTTGTTTCCCAGAAGCGATATGCACATACCTACTCCTTCTTAGAATGTTTTCAAGATACAGACCCAAAACATGCTCAAAATCGATATATTAGGTGCAAAAAGTCGATATGTGCCAGCATCTTCAGTACCCGTTTATATCTCAAATTCAGGCTCAAAACACCCAAAAATTCAATATTTTTGGGTCCCAGAAGCGATCTGTACATGTCTACTCAGTGCTAGATTGTTTTGAAAATTTAGGCTTAAAACATGCCTAAAATCGATATTTAATGTGTCCCAAGTCGATATGTGAATGCATGTTCTGTACCCGTTTATATCTCAAATTTAGGCTCAAAACAAACGAAAATTCTATATTTTTGGGTCTCAGAAGCGATCTGTATATGCCTACTCCGTGTTTGAGTATTTTCAAAATACATGCCCAAAACATGCTGAAAATCGATATTTTAGCTGCCCATAGTCGATATGTGCACGCATCTTCTGTACCCGTTTATATCTCAAATTCAGGCTCAAAACACCCGAACATTTAATATTTTTGGGTCCCAGAAGCGATCTGTACATGCCTACTCCGTGTTAGAGTACTTTCAAAATACAGGCCATAAAAAATGCTGAAAATCGATATTTTAGGTGCCCAAAGTCGATATGTGCATGCATCTTCTGTAAACGTTTATATCTCAAATTCAGGCTCAAAACACCCGAAAATTCGATATTTTAGGGTAACAGAAGCGATCTGTGCATGCCTACTCCGTGTTAGAGTATTTTCAAAATATAGGCTTAAAACATGCTAAAAATCGTTATTTTACGTGTCCAAAGTCGATATGTGCATACATCTTTTGTACCCGTTTATATCTCAAATTCAGGCTCAAAACACCGGAAAATTCGATATTTTTGGGTCCCTTAAGCGACCTGTACATGCCTACTCCGTGTTAGAGTATTTTCAAAATACATGCCCAAAACATGCTCAAAATCGATATTTTTGGTGCAAAGAGTCTATATGTGTATGCATCTTCATTACCTGTTTACATATCAAATTCAGGCTCAAAACACCCGAAAATTCAATATTTTTGGGTTCCAAATGCCTACTCAGTGCTAGAATGTTTTCAAAATACATGCCCAAAACATGCTGAAAATCGATATTTTAGCTGCCCATAGTCGATATGTGCATGCATCTTCTGTACCCGTTTATATCTCAAATTCAGGCTCAAAACACCCGAAAATTTAATATTTTTGGGTCCCAGAAGCGATCTGTACATGCCTACTCCGTGTTAGAGTACTTTCAAAATACAGGCCATAAAAAATGCTGAAAATCGATTTTTTAGGTGCCCAAAGTCGATATGTGCATGCATCTACTGTACCCGTTTATATCACAAATTCAGGCTCAAAACACCCGAAAATTCGATATTTTTGGGTCCCAGAAGCGATCTGTGCATGCCTACTCCGTGTTAGAGTACTTTCAAAATTCAGGCCCAAAACATGCTAAAAATCGATATTTAAGGTGCCCAAAGTGGAAATGTGCATTCATCTTCTGTACCCGATTATATCTCAAATTCATGCTCAAAATACCCGAAAATTCGATATTTTTGGGTCCAAGAAGCGATCTGTACATGCCTACTCTGTGTTAGAGTATTTTCAAAATATAGGCTTAAAACATGCTAAAAATCGTTATTTTACGTGTCCAAAGTCGATATGTGCATACATCTTTTGTACCCGTTTATATCCCAAACTCAGACTCAAATCACCCGAAAATTCTATATTTTTGGGTCACAGAAGCGATCTATACATGCCTACTCAGTAATAGAATATTTTCAAAATATAGGCTCAAAACAAGCTAAAACTCGATATCTTAGGTACTCAATGTCGATATGTGCATGCGTATTCTGTACCCGTTTATATCTCAAATTCAGGCTCAAAACACCCGAAAATTCGATATTTTTGGGTCCCAGTAGCGATCTGTGCATGCCTACTCCGTGTTAGAGTACTTTCAAAATTCAGGCCCAAAACATGCTAAAAATCGATATTTTTGGTGCAAAGAGTCGATATGTGCATGCATCTTCATTACCTGTTTACATATCAAATTCAGGCTCAAAACACCCAAAAGTTCGATATTTTTGGGTCCCAGACGCGATCTGTACATGCCTACTCCGTGTTACAGTACTTTCAATATACAGGCCCAAAACAAGCTGAAAATCGATATTTTAGGTGCCCAAAGTCGATATGTGCATGCATGTTCTGTACCCTTTTATATCCCAAATTCAGGCTCTAAACACCCGAAAATACGATATTTTTGGGTCCCAGAAGCGATCTGTACATGTCTACTCAGTGCTAAAATGTTTTCAAAATATAGGCTTAAAACATGCTAAAATTCGATATTTTAGCTCCACATAGTCGATATGTGCATGCATCTTCTGTACCCGTTTATATCTCAAATTCAGGCTCAAAACACCCGAAAATTCGATATTTTTGGGTCCCAGAAGCGATCTGTACATGCCTACTCTGTGTTAGAGTACTTTTTGAATTTCAGGCCCAAAACATGCTGAAAATCGATATTTTTGGTGCCCAAAGTGGATATGAGCATGTATCTTCTGTACCCGTTTATATCTCAAATTCAGACTCAAGACACCCGAAAATTCGATATTTTTTTGTCCCAAAAGCGACTTGTACATGCCTACTCTATGCTAGAATGTTTTCAAGATACAGACCAAAAATATGCTCAAAATCGATATTTTAGGTGCAAAAATTGGATATGTGCATGCATCTTCAGTACCCGTTTATATCTCAAATGCAGGCTCAAAATTCCCGAAAATTCGATGTTTTTGGGCCTCAGAAGCAATCTGTACATGCCTATTCAGTGTTAGAGTATTTTCAAAATACAGGCCCATAACATGCTGAAAATCAATATTTGAGGTGCCAAAAGTCAATATGTGTATGTATCTTCTGTACCCGTCTATATCCCAAATTCAGGCTCAAAACACCCGAAAATTCGATATTATTGTGTCCTCGAAGCGATCTGTACATGCCTACTCCGTGTTAGAGTATTTTCAAAATACAGGCCCAAAACATGCTCAAAATCGATATTTTAGGTGCCCAAAGTCGATATGTGCATGCATCTTCTGTATCCGTCTATATCCCAAATTCAGGTTCAAAACACCCGAAAATTCGATATTTTTGGGTCCCAGAAGCGATCTGTACATGCCTACTCCGTGTTAGAGTACTTTTTGAATTTCAGGCCCAAAACATGCTGAAAATCGATATTTTAGGTGCCCAAAGTGGATATGAGCATGTATCTTCTGTACCCGTTTATATCTCAAATTCAGGCTCAAAACACCCGAAAATTCGATATTTTTGGGTCCCAAAAGCGATCTGTACATGTCTACTCTGTGTTAGAGTATTTTCAAAATACAGGCCCAAAACATGCTAAAAATCGATATTTTAGGTGCCCAAAGTCGATATGTGCATGCATCTTCTGTACCCGTTTATATCCCAAATTCAGGCTCAAAACACCCGAAAATTAGATATTTTTGTGTCACAGAAGCGATCTGTATTTGACTACGCAGTGTTAAAATGTTTTCAAAATATAGACTCAAAACATGCTAAAAATCGATATTATGGGTGCCCAAGTCGATATGTACATGTATTTTCTGTACCCGATTATATCTCAAATTCAGGCTCAAAACACCCGAAAATTCGATATTTTTGTGTCCCAGAAGCGATCTGTACATGACTATTCCGTGTTAGAATACTTTCAAAATATAGGCCCAAAACATGCTCAAAATCGATATTTTGGGTGCCCAAAGTCGATATGTGCATGCATCTTCTGTACCCGTTTATATCTCAAATTCAGGCTCAAAACACCCGAAAATTCGGAATTTTTGGGTCCCAGAAGCGATCTGTACATGTCTACTCAGTGCTAGAATAATTTCAAAATATTGGCCCAAAACATGCTTAAAATCGATATTTTGGGTACCCAAAGTCGATATGTGCATGCATCCTCTGTACCCGTTTATATTTCAAATTCAGGCTCAAAACACCCGAAAATTCGATATTTTTAGGAACGAGAAGCGATTTGTACATGTCTACTCCGTGTTAGAGTATTTTCAAAATACAGGTCCAAAACATGCTCAAAATCGTTAATTTAGGTGCAAAAAGTCGATATGTGCATGTATCTTCAGTACCGGTTTATATCTCAAATTCAGGCTCAAAACACCCCAATATTCAATAGTTTTAGGTTCCAGAAGCGATCTGTACATGTCTACTCAGTGCTAGAATGTTTTTAAAATATAGGTTTAAAACATGCTAAAAATTTATATTTTAGGTGCAAAAAGTCAATATGTGCATGCATATTCAGTACCCGTTTATATCTCAAATTCAGGCTCAAAACACCCGAAAATTCGTTATTTTTGGGTTTTAGATGCAATCTGTATATGCCTACTCCGTGTTTAAGTATTTTCAAAATACATGCCCAAAACATGCTGAAAATCGATATTTTAGCTGCCCATAGTCAATATGAGCATGCATCTTCTGTACCCGTTTATATCTTAAATTCAGGGTCTAAACACCCGAAAATTCGGTATTTTTGGGTCCCAGAAGCGGTCTGGTATACATGCCTACTCAGTGTTAGAGTTCTTTAAAAATACAGGCCATAAAACATGCTGAAAATCGATATTTTAGGTGCCCAAAGTCGATATGTGCATGCATCTTCTGCACCCGTTTATATCTCAAATTCAGGCTCAAAACACCCGAAAATTCGGTATTTTTGGGTCCCAGAAGCGATCTGTACATGCCTACTTCTTGCTAGAATGTTTTCAAGATACAGACCCAAAACAAGCTTAAAATCGATATTTTAAGTGCAAAAGTCGATATGTGCATGCATCCTCTGTACCGGTTTACATCTCAAATTCTGGCTCAAACACCCGAATATTCAATAATTTTAAGTTCCAGAAGCGATCTGTACATGTTTACTCAGTGCTAGAATGTTTTTAAAATATTTGTTTAAAACATGCTAAAAATTTATATTTTAGGTGTCCCAAGTCGATATGTGCATGCATCTTCTGTACTCGTTTATATCTTAAATTCAGGCTCAAAACACCCGAAAATTCGATATTTTTGGGTCCCAGAAGCGATCTGTATATGCCTACGCAGTGTTAAAATGTTTTCAAAATATAGACTCAAAACATGCTAAAAATCGATATTTTGGGTGCCCAAGTCGATATGTACATGTATTTTCTGTACCCGATTATATCTCAAATTCAGGCTCAAAACACCCGAAAATTCGATATTTTTGTGTCCCAGAAGCGATCTGTACATGCCTATTCCGTGTTAGAATACTTTCAAAATATAGGCCCAAAACATGCTCAAAATCGATATTTTGGGTGCCCAAAGTCGATATGTGCATGCATCTTCTGTACCCGTTTATATCTCAAATTCAGGCTCAAAAAGCCTAAAAATTCAATATTTTTGGGTCCCAGAAGCGATCTGTACATGCCTACTCAGTGCTAGAGTAATTTCAAAATATTGGCCCAAAACATTCTAAAAATCGATATTTTGGGTGGTCAAAGTCGATATGTGCATGCATCCTCTGTACCCGTTTATATTTCAAATTCAGGCTCAAAACACCCGAGAATTCGATATTTTTAGGAACGAGAAGCGATATGTACATGCATACTCCGTGTTAGAGTATTTTCAAAATTCAGGTTCAAAACATGCTCAATATCGATATTTTGGGTGCCCAAAGTCTATATGTGCATGCATCTTCTGTACGCGTTCTTTATATTTCAAATTCAGGCTTAAAACACCCGAAAATTCGATATTTTTGCGTTTTAGAAGGAATCTGTACATGCCTACCCCTTGCTTGAATGTTTTCAAGATACAGACCCAAAACATGCTCAAAATCGATTATTTAGGGCAAAAAGTCGATATGTGCATGTATCTTCAGTACCGGTTTATATCTCAAATTCAGGTTCAAAACACCCCAATATTCAATAGTTTTAGGTTCCAGAAGCGATCTGTACATGTCTACTCAGTGCTAGAATATTTTTAAAATATAGGTTTAAAACATGCTAAAAATTTATATTTTGGGTGTCCCAAGTCGATATGTGCATGCATCTTCTGTACTCGTTTATATCTCAAATTCAGGATCAAAACACGCGAAAATTCGATATTTTTTGGTCCCAGAAGTGACCTGTATATACCTACTCCACGCTAGAATGTTTTCAAGATACAGACCCAAAACATGCCCAAAATCAATATTTTAGGTGCAAAAAGTCGATATGTGCATGCTTATTCAGTACCCGTTTATATCTCAAATTCAGGCTCAAAACACCCAAAAATTCGATATTTTTGGATTTTAGATGCAATCTGTATATGCCTACTCAGTGCTAGAATATTTTCAAAATAAAAGCCCAATACATACTAATAATCGATATTTTAAGTGCCCAATGTTGATATGTGCATGCATCTTCTGTACCCGTTTATATCTCAAATTCAAACTCAAGACACCCGAAAATTTGATATTTTTGGGTCCCTGAAGCGACTTGTACATGCCTACACTTTGCTAGAATGTTTTCAAGATACAGACCCAAAATATGCTCAAAATCGATATTTTTTGTGCAAAAAGTCGATATGTACATGCATCTTCAGTAGCCGTTTATATCTCAAATGCAGGCTCAAAACACACGAAAATTCGATATTTTTGGTTCCAGAAGCGATCCGTACATGCCTAGTCAGTAATAAAATATTTTTAAAATATAGGCCCAAAACAAGCTAAAAATCTATATTTTAGGTGCCCAAAGTCGATATGTGCATACATCTTCTGTACCCGTTTATATCTCAAATTCAGGCTCAAAACACCCGAAAATTCGATATTTTTGTGTCCCAGAAGCGATCTGTACATGCCTAATTCTTGTTAGAGTATTTTCACAATACAGACCCAAAACATGCTCAAAATCGATATTTTAGGTGCAAAGAGTCGATATGTGCATGCATCTTCATTACATGTTTACATATCAAATTCAGGCTCAAAACTCCCGAAAATTCAATATTTTTGGGTTCCAGAAGCGATCTGTACATCCCTACTCAGTCCTAGAATGTTTTCAAAATATAGGCTCAAAACATGCTAAAAATCGATATTTTAGGTGTCCCAAGTCAATAAGTGCATGCATCTTTTGTACCCGTTTATATCTCAAATTCAAGCTGAAACCACTCGAAAATTCGATATTTTTGGGTCCCAGAAGGGATCTGAACATGCCTACTCCGTGTTAGAGTATTTTCAAAATACATGCCCAAAACATGCTGAAAATCGATATTTTAGGTGCCCATAGTCGATAAGTGCATGCATCTTCTGTACCCGTTTATATCTTAAATTCAGGCTCAAAACACCCGAAAATTCGATATTTTTGGGTCCCAGAAGCGATCTGTACATGCCTACGCAATGCTAGAATGTTTTCAAGATACAAACCTAATACATGCTAAAAATCGATATTTTAGGTGCCCAATGTCAATATGTGCATGCATCTTCTGTACCCGTTTATATCTTAAATTCAGGCTCTAAACACCCGAAAATTCGATATTTTTGGGTCCAAGAAGAGATCTGTACATGCCTACTCAGTGATAGAATGTTTGCAAAATATAGGCTCAAAATATGCTAAAAATCGAAATTTTAGGTGTCCCAAGTCGATGTGTGCATAGATATTCTGTACCTGTTTATATCTCAAATTCAGGCTCAAAGCACCCTAAAATTCGATGTTTTTGGGTCCTAGATGCAATCTGTATATGACTACTCCGTGTTTAAGTATTTTCAAAATACATGCCCAAAATATGCTGAAAATCGATATTTTAGCTGCCCAAAGTCAATATGTGTATGGATCTTCTGTACCCGTTTATATCCCAAATTCATGCTCAAAACACCCGAAAATTCGATATTTTTGTGTCCCAGAAGCGATCTGTACATGCCTACTCCGTGTTAGAGTACTTTAAAAATACAGGCCATAAAACATGCTCAAAATCGATATTTTGGGTGCCCAAAGTCGATATGTGCATGCATCTTCTGTACCCGTTTATATCTCAAATTCAGGCTCAAAACACCCGAAAATTCGGTATTTTTGGGTCCCAGAAGCGATCTGTACATGCCTTCTCAGTGCTAGAATTTTTTTCAAAATATAGGCTTAAATCATGCTAAAAATCAATATTTTAGGTGCAAAAAGTCGATATGTGCCTGCATCTTCAGTACCCGTTTATATCTCAAATTCAGGCTCAAAACACCTAAAAATTCAATATTTTTGGGTCCCAGAAGCGATCGGTACATGCCTACTCAGTGCTAGAATAATTTCAAAATATTGGCCCAAAACTTGCTAAAAATCGATATTTTGGGTGCTCAAAGTCGATATGTGCATGCATCCTCTGTACCCGTTTATATTTCAAATTCAGGCTCAAAACACCTGAAAATTCGATATTTTTAGGAACGAGAAGCGATATGTACATGCCTACTCAGTGTTAGAATACTTTCAAAATATAGGCCCATAACATGCTCAAAATCGATATTTTGTGTGCCCAAAGTCGATATGTGCATGCATCTTCTGTACCCGTTTATATCTCAAATTCAGGCTCAAAACACCCGAAAATTCGGTATTTTTGGGTCCCAAAAGCGATCTGTACATGTCTACTCAGTGCTAGAATGTTTTTAAAATATAGGTTTAAAACATGCTAAAAATTTATATTTTAGGTGTCCCAAGTCGATATGTGCATGCATCTTCTGTACTCGTTTATATCTCAAATTCAGGCTCAAAACACACGAAAATTCGATATTTTTTGGTCCCAGAAGCGACTTGTATATACCTACTCCACGCTAGAATATTTTTTAAGAAACAGACCCAAAACAGGTTCAAAATCGATATTTTAGGTGCGAAAAGTCGATATGTGCATGCATATTTAGTACCCGTTTATATCTCAAATTCAAGCTCAAAACACCCGAAAACTCGATATTTTTGGGTCCCAGAAGCGATCTGTACATGCCTACGCAATGCTAGAATGTTTTCAAGATACAGACCTAAAACATGCTAAAAATCGATATTTTAGATGCCCAATGTCGATATGTTCATGCATCTTCTGTACTGTACCCGTTTATATCTCAAATTCAGGCTCAAAACTCCCGAAAATTCGGTATTTTTGCGTCCCAGAAGCGATCTGTGCATGCCTACTCAGTACTAGAATATTTTCAAAATAAAAGCCCAATACATGCTAAAAATCGATATTTTAGATGCCCAATGTCGATATGTTCATGCATCTTCTGTACTGTACCCGTTTATATCTCAAATTCAGGCTCAAAACACTCGAAAATTCGATATTTTTGGGTCCTAGATGCAATCTGTATATGCCTACTCCGTGTTTAAGTATTTTCAAAAGACATGCCCAAAACATGCTGAAAATCGATATTTTAGCTGCCCATAGTCAATATGTACATACATCTTCTGTACCCGTTTATATCTTAAATTCAGGCTCTAAACACCCGAAAATTCGGTATTTTTGGATCCCAGAAGCAATCTGTACATGTCTACTTCTTGCTAGAATGTTTTCAAGATACAGACCCAAAACAAGCTTAAAATCGATATTTTAGGTGCAAAAAGTCGATATGTGCATGTATCTTCAGTACCGGTTTACATCTCAAATTCAGGCTCAAAACACCCGAATATTCAATAATTTTAGGTTCCAGAAGCGATCTGTACATGTTTACTCAGTGCTAGAATGTTTTTAAAATATAGGTTTAAAACATGCTAAAAATTTATATTTTAGGTGTCCCAAGTCGATATGTGCATGCATCTTATGTACTCGTTTATATCTCAAATTCAGGCTCAAAACACCCGAAAATTCGATATTTTTTGGTCCCAGAAGCAACCTGTATATGCCTACTTCTTGCTAGAATGTTTTCAAGATACAGACCAAAAACATGCTCAGAATCGATATTTTAGAAGCCCAATGTCGATATGTGCATGCATCTTCTGTACTGTACCCGTTTATATTTCAAATTCATGCTCAAAACACCCGAAAATTCAATATTTTTGTGTCCCGGAAGCGATCTGTACATGCCTACTCCGTGTTAGAGTACTTTCAAAATACAGGCCCAAAACATGCTTAAAAATCGATAGTTTGGGTGTCCCAAGTCGTTATGTGCATGGATGTTCTGTACCAGTTTATATCTCAAATTCAGGCTCAAAACACACGAAAATTCGATATTTTTGGGTCCCAGATGCAATCTGTATATGCCTACTCCGTGTTTAAGTATTTTCAAAATACAAGCCCAAAACATGCTGAAAATCGATATTTTAGGTGATCAAAGTCGATTTGAGCATGCATCTTCTGTACCCGTTTATATCTCAAAATCAGGCTCAAAACTCCCGAAAATTCGATATTTTTGGGTCCCAGAAGCGATCTGAACATGCCTACTCCGTGTTAGAGTATTTTCAAAATACAGGCCGAAAACATGCTGAAAATCAATATTTTAGGTGCCCAAAGTCAATATGTGCATGCTTCTACTGTACCCGATTATATCTCAAATTCAGGCTCAAAACACCCTAAAATTTGGTATTTTTGTGTCCCAGAAGCGATCTGTACATCCCTACTCCATGCTAGAATGTTTTCAAGATACAGACCCAAAACATGCTCAAAATCGATATTTTAGGTGCAAAAAGTCGATATGTGAATGCATCTTCAGTGCCCGTATATATCTCAAATTCAGGCTCAAAACACCCAAAAATTCAATATTCTTGGGTCCCCGAAGCGATCTGTACATGTCTACTCCTTGCTAGAATGTTTTAAAATATAGGCTTAAAACATGCTAAAAATCAATATTTTAGGTTTCCCAAGTCGATATGTGCATGAATCTTCTGTACCAGTTTATATCTCAAATTCAGGCTCAAAACACCCGAAAAATCGATATTTTTGGGTTCCAGATCTGAACTGTACATGTCTACTAAGTGCTACAGAAGCGATCTGTACATGCCTACTCCGTGTTAGAGAATGTTTTAAAAATACAGGCCCAAAACATGCTAAAAATCGATATTTTAGGTGCACGAAGTCGATATGTGCATGCATCTTCTGTACCCGTTTATATCTCAAATTCAGGCTCAAAACACCAGAAAATTCGATATTTTTGGGTCCCAAAAGCAAATTTTACATGCCTACTCCTTGCTAGAATGTTTTCAAAATACAGACCAAAAACATGCTCAAAATCGATATTTTAGGTGGAAAAAGTCGATATGTGCATTCATCTTCTGTACCCGTTAATATCTCAAATTCAGGCTCAAAACACCCGAAAATTCAATATTTTTGAGTCACATAAGCGATCTGTACATGCCTACTCCTTTCTAGAATGTTTTCAGGATACAGACCCAGAACATGAACAAAATCGATATTTTAGGATCAAAATGTCGATATGTGCATGTATCCTCAGTACCCGTTTATATATCAAATTCATTCTAAAACACCCGAAAATTGAATATTTTTGGGTCCCAAAAACAATCTGTACATGCCTACTCCTTGCTAGAATGTTTTCAAGATACAGACCCAAAACATGCTAAAAATCGATATTTTAGGTGCAAAAAGACAATATGTTCATGCAACTTCTGTACCCGTTTATATATCAAATTCAGGCTCGAAACACCCGAAAATTCGATATTTTTGGGTCCTAGAAGCTATCTGTACGTGCATACTCCGTGTAAGAGTTTTTTTAAAATACAGGCCCAAAACATGCAAAAAATCGATATTTTAGGTGCCCAAAGTCAATATGTGTATGCATCCTCTGTACCAGGTTATATCCCAAATTCAGGCTCAAAACACCCGAAAAATCAATATTTTTGGGTCCCAGAAGCGATCTGTACATGCCTACTCCTTTCTAGAATGTTTTCAAGATACAGAATCAAAACATGCACAAAATCGATATTTTAGGTTCAAAAAGTCGATATGTGAATGCATCATCTGTACCCGGTTATATCCCAAATTCTGGCTCAAAACCCCCGAAAATTCGATATTTTTGGGTCCCAGAAGCGATCTGTACATGCCTACTCAGTGCTAGAATATTTTCAAATTATACGCCGAAAACATACTAAAAATAGATATTTTGGGTGCCAAAGTCGATATGTGCATGCATCTTCTCTACCCGTTTATATCTCAAATTCTGGCTCAAAACACCCAAAAAATCGATATTTTTTTGTCCCAGAAGCGATCCGTACATGTCTACACCGTGTTAGAGTATTTTCAAAATACAGGCCCAAAACATGCTCAAAATCGATATTTTAGGTGCCCAAAGTCAATATGTGCATGCATCTTCTGTACCCGTCTATATCTCAAATTCAGGCTCAAAAACACCCGAAAATTCGATATTTTTGGGTCCCAGAAGCGATCTGTACATGCCTACTCCGTGTTAAAGTATTTTCAAAATACAGGCCGAAAACATGCTGAAAATCAATATTTTAGGTGCCCAAAGTCAATATGTGCATGCTTCTACTGTACCCGATTATATCTCAAATTCAGGCTCAAAACACCCTAAAATTTGGTATTTTTGTGTCCCAGAAGCGATCTGTACATCCCTACTCCATGCTAGAATGTTTTCAAGATACAGACCCAAAACATGCTCAAAATCGATATTTTAGGTGCAAAAAGTCGATATGTGAATGCATCTTCAGTGCCCGTATATATCTCAAATTCAGGCTCAAAACACCCAAAAATTCAATATTCTTGGGTCCCCGAAGCGATCTGTACATGTCTACTCCTTGCTAGAATGTTTTAAAATATAGGCTTAAAACATGCTAAAAATCAATATTTTAGGTTTCCCAAGTCGATATGTGCATGCATCTTCTGTACCAGTTTATATCTCAAATTCAGGCTCAAAACACCCGAAAAATCGATATTTTTGGGTTCCAGATCTGATCTGTACATGTCTACTAAGTGCTACAGAAGCGATCTGTACATGCCTACTCCGTGTTAGAGAATGTTTTAAAAATACAGGCCCAAAACATGATAAAAATCGATATTTTAGGTGCACGAAGTCGATATGTGCATGCATCTTCTGTACCCGTTTATATCTCAAATTCAGGCTCAAAACACCAGAAAATTCGATATTTTTGGGTCCCAAAAGCAAATTTTACATGCCTACTCCTTGCTAGAATGTTTTCAAAATACAGACCAAAAACATGCTCAAAATCGATATTTTAGGTGGAAAAAGTCGATATGTGCATTCATCTTCTGTACCCGTTAATATCTCAAATTCAGGCTCAAAACACCCGAAAATTCAATATTTTTGAGTCACATAAGCGATCTGTACATGCCTACTCCTTTCTAGAATGTTTTCAGGATACAGACCCAGAACATGAACAAAATCGATATTTTAGGATCAAAAAGTCGATATGTGCATGTATCCTCAGTACCCGTATATATATCAAATTCATTCTAAAACACCCGAAAATTGAATATTTTTGGGTCCCAAAAACAATCTGTACATGCCTACTCCTTGCTAGAATGTTTTCAAGATACAGACCCAAAACATGCTAAAAATCGATATTTTAGGTGCAAAAAGACAATATGTTCATGCAACTTCTGTACCCGTTTATATATCAAATTCAGGCTCGAAACACCCGAAAATTCGATATTTTTGGGTCCTAGAAGCTATCTGTACGTGCATACTCCGTGTAAGAGTTTTTTTAAAATACAGGCCCAAAACATGCAAAAAATCGATATTTTAGGTGCCCAAAGTCAATATGTGTATGCATCCTCTGTACCAGGTTATATCCCAAATTCAGGCTCAAAACACCCGAAAAATCAATATTTTTGGGTCCCAGAAGCGATCTGTACATGCCTACTCCTTTCTAGAATGTTTTCAAGATACAGAATCAAAACATGCACAAAATCGATATTTTAGGTTCAAAAAGTCGATATGTGAATGCATCATCTGTACCCGGTTATATCCCAAATTCTGGCTCAAAACCCCCGAAAATTCGATATTTTTGGGTCCCAGAAGCGATCTGTACATGCCTACTCAGTGCTAGAATATTTTCAAATTATACGCCGAAAACATACTAAAAATAGATATTTTGGGTGCCAAAGTCGATATGTGCATGCATCTTCTCTACCCGTTTATATCTCAAATTCTGGCTCAAAACACCCAAAAAATCGATATTTTTTTGTCCCAGAAGCGATCCGTACATGTCTACACCGTGTTAGAGTATTTTCAAAATACAGGCCCAAAACATGCTCAAAATCGATATTTTAGGTGCCCAAAGTCAATATGTGCATGCATCTTCTGTACCCGTCTATATCTCAAATTCAGGCTCAAAAACACCCGAAAATTCGATATTTTTGGGTCCCAGAAGCGATCTGTACATGCCTACTCCGTGTTAAAGTATTTTCAAAATACAGGCCGAAAACATGCTGAAAATCAATATTTTAGGTGCCCAAAGTCAATATGTGCATGCTTCTACTGTACCCGATTATATCTCAAATTCAGGCTCAAAACACCCTAAAATTTGGTATTTTTGTGTCCCAGAAGCGATCTGTACATCCCTACTCCATGCTAGAATGTTTTCAAGATACAGACCCAAAACATGCTCAAAATCGATATTTTAGGTGCAAAAAGTCGATATGTGAATGCATCTTCAGTGCCCGTATATATCTCAAATTCAGGCTCAAAACACCCAAAAATTCAATATTCTTGGGTCCCCGAAGCGATCTGTACATGTCTACTCCTTGCTAGAATGTTTTAAAATATAGGCTTAAAACATGCTAAAAATCAATATTTTAGGTTTCCCAAGTCGATATGTGCATGCATCTTCTGTACCAGTTTATATCTCAAATTCAGGCTCAAAACACCCGAAAAATCGATATTTTTGGGTTCCAGATCTGATCTGTACATGTCTACTAAGTGCTACAGAAGCGATCTGTACATGCCTACTCCGTGTTAGAGAATGTTTTAAAAATACAGGCCCAAAACATGCTAAAAATCGATATTTTAGGTGCACGAAGTCGATATGTGCATGCATCTTCTGTACCCGTTTATATCTCAAATTCAGGCTCAAAACACCAGAAAATTCGATATTTTTGGGTCCCAAAAGCAAATTTTACATGCCTACTCCTTGCTAGAATGTTTTCAAAATACAGACCAAAAACATGCTCAAAATCGATATTTTAGGTGGAAAAAGTCGATATGTGCATTCATCTTCTGTACCCGTTAATATCTCAAATTCAGGCTCAAAACACCCGAAAATTCAATATTTTTGAGTCACATAAGCGATCTGTACATGCCTACTCCTTTCTAGAATGTTTTCAGGATACAGACCCAGAACATGAACAAAATCGATATTTTAGGATCAAAAAGTCGATATGTGCATGTATCCTCAGTACCCGTATATATATCAAATTCATTCTAAAACACCCGAAAATTGAATATTTTTGGGTCCCAAAAACAATCTGTACATGCCTACTCCTTGCTAGAATGTTTTCAAGATACAGACCCAAAACATACTAAAAATCGATATTTTAGGTGCAAAAAGACAATATGTTCATGCAACTTCTGTACCCGTTTATATATCAAATTCAGGCTCGAAACACCCGAAAATTCGATATTTTTGGGTCCTAGAAGCTATCTGTACGTGCATACTCCGTGTAAGAGTTTTTTTAAAATACAGGCCCAAAACATGCAAAAAATCGATATTTTAGGTGCCCAAAGTCAATATGTGTATGCATCCTCTGTACCAGGTTATATCCCAAATTCAGGCTCAAAACACCCGAAAAATCAATATTTTTGGGTCCCAGAAGCGATCTGTACATGCCTACTCCTTTCTAGAATGTTTTCAAGATACAGAATCAAAACATGCACAAAATCGATATTTTAGGTTCAAAAAGTCGATATGTGAATGCATCATCTGTACCCGGTTATATCCCAAATTCTGGCTCAAAACCCCCGAAAATTCGATATTTTTGGGTCCCAGAAGCGATCTGTACATGCCTACTCAGTGCTAGAATATTTTCAAATTATACGCCGAAAACATACTAAAAATAGATATTTTGGGTGCCAAAGTCGATATGTGCATGCATCTTCTCTACCCGTTTATATCTCAAATTCTGGCTCAAAACACCCAAAAAATCGATATTTTTTTGTCCCAGAAGCGATCCGTACATGTCTACACCGTGTTAGAGTATTTTCAAAATACAGGCCCAAAACATGCTCAAAATCGATATTTTAGGTGCCCAAAGTCAATATGTGCATGCATCTTCTGTACCCGTCTATATCTCAAATTCAGGCTCAAAAACACCCGAAAATTCGATATTTTTGGGTCCCAGAAGCGATCTGTACATGCCTACTCCGTGTTAAAGTATTTTCAAAATACAGGCCGAAAACATGCTGAAAATCAATATTTTAGGTGCCCAAAGTCAATATGTGCATGCTTCTACTGTACCCGATTATATCTCAAATTCAGGCTCAAAACACCCTAAAATTTGGTATTTTTGTGTCCCAGAAGCGATCTGTACATCCCTACTCCATGCTAGAATGTTTTCAAGATACAGACCCAAAACATGCTCAAAATCGATATTTTAGGTGCAAAAAGTCGATATGTGAATGCATCTTCAGAGCCCGTATATATCTCAAATTCAGGCTCAAAACACCCAAAAATTCAATATTCTTGGGTCCCCGAAGCGATCTGTACATGTCTACTCCTTGCTAGAATGTTTTAAAATATAGGCTTAAAACATGCTAAAAATCAATATTTTAGGTTTCCCAAGTCGATATGTGCATGCATCTTCTGTACCAGTTTATATCTCAAATTCAGGCTCAAAACACCCGAAAAATCGATATTTTTGGGTTCCAGATCTGAACTGTACATGTCTACTAAGTGCTACAGAAGCGATCTGTACATGCCTACTCCGTGTTAGAGAATGTTTTAAAAATACAGGCCCAAAACATGCTAAAAATCGATATTTTAGGTGCACGAAGTCGATATGTGCATGCATCTTCTGTACCCGTTTATATCTCAAAATCAGGTTCAAAACACCAGAAAATTCGATATTTTTGGGTCCCAAAAGCAAATTTTACATGCCTACTCCTTGCTAGAATGTTTTCAAAATACAGACCAAAAACATGCTCAAAATCGATATTTTAGGTGGAAAAAGTCGATATGTGCATTCATCTTCTGTACCCGTTAATATCTCAAATTCAGGCTCAAAACACCCGAAAATTCAATATTTTTGAGTCACATAAGCGATCTGTACATGCCTACTCCTTTCTAGAATGTTTTCAGGATACAGACCCAGAACATGAACAAAATCGATATTTTAGGATCAAAAAGTCGATATGTGCATGTATCCTCAGTACCCGTTTATATATCAAATTCATTCTAAAACACCCGAAAATTGAATATTTTTGGGTCCCAAAAACAATCTGTACATGCCTACTCCTTGCTAGAATGTTTTCAAGATACAGACCCAAAACATGCTAAAAATCGATATTTTAGGTGCAAAAAGACAATATGTTCATGCAACTTCTGTACCCGTTTATATATCAAATTCAGGCTCGAAACACCCGAAAATTCGATATTTTTGGGTCCTAGAAGCTATCTGTACGTGCATACTCCGTGTAAGAGTTTTTTTAAAATACAGGCCCAAAACATGCAAAAAATCGATATTTTAGGTGCCCAAAGTCAATATGTGTATGCATCCTCTGTACCAGGTTATATCCCAAATTCAGGCTCAAAACACCCGAAAATTCAATATTTTTGGGTCCCAGAAGCGATCTGTACATGCCCACTCCGTGTTAGAGTATTTTCAAAATACAGGCCCAAAACATGCTCAAAATCGATATTTTAGGTGCCCAAAGTCGATATGTGCATGCATCTTCTGTACCCGTGTATATCCCTAATTCTGGTTCAAAACACCCGAAAATTCGATATTTTTGGGTCCCAGAAGAAATCTGTACATGCCTACTCAGTGCTAGAATATTTTCAATTTATACGCCGAAAACATGCTCAAAATCGATATTTTAGGTGCCCAAAGTCGATATGTGCATGTATCTTCTGAACCCATTTAAATCCCAAATTCAGACTCAAAACACCCAAATAATCGATATTTTTGGGTCCCAAAAGCCATCAGTACATGCATACTCCGTGTTAGAGTATGTTCAAAATACAGGCCTAAAACATGCTGTAAATCGATATTTTAGCTGCCCAAAGTCAATATGTGTATGCATCTTCTGTACCCGTCTATATCCCAAATTCAGGATCAAAACACTCGAAAATTCGATATTTTTGGGTCCCAGAAGCAATCTGTACATGCCTACTTCTTGCTAGAATGTTTTCAAGATACAGACCCAAAACATGCTCAAAATCGGTATTTTAGGTGCCAAAAGTCGATATGTGCATGCATCTTCTGTATCCGTTTATATCTCAAATGTAGGCTCAAAACACCCCAAAATTCGATATTTTTGGGTCCCAGAAGCGATCTGTACATGTCTACACCGTGTTTGAGTATTTTCAAAATACAGGCCCAAAAGATGCTCAAAATCGATATTTTAGGTGCCCAAATTCGATATGTGCATGCATCTTCTGTACCCGTTTATATCTCAAATTCATGCTCAAAACACCCGAAAATTCGATATTTTTGGGTCCCAGAAGCGATCTGTACATGCCTATTCCGTTTTAAAGTATTTTCAAAATACAGGCCCAAAACATGCTGAAAATCTATATTTTAGGTGCCCAAAGTCAATAAGTGAATGCATCTTCTGTACCCGTCTATATCCCAAATTCAGGTTCAAAACACCAGAAAATTCGGTATTTTTGGGTCCCAGAAGCGATCTGTACATGCCTACTCAGTGCTAGAATGTTTTCAATATACAGACCCAAAACATGCTCAAAATCGATATTTTAGGTGCAAAAAGTCGATATGTGCATGCATCCTCTGTACCCGGTTATATCCCAAATTCTGGCTCAAAACCCCCGAAGATTCGATATATTTGGGGCCCAGAAGCGATCTGTACATGCCTACTCAGTGCTAGAATATTTTCAAATTATACGCCCAAAACATACTTATAATCGATATTTTGGGTGCCAAAGTCGATATGTGCATGCATCTTCTGTACCCGTTTATATCTCAAATTCAGACTCAAAACACCCGAATATTCGATATTTTTGGGTCCCAAAAGCCATCTGTACGTGCATACTAAGTGTCAGAGTATTTTCAAAATACAAGCCTAAAACATGCTGAAAATCGATATTTTAGCTGCCCAAAGTCAATATGTGTATGCATCTTCTGTACCCGTCTATATCCCAAATTCAGGTTCAAAACATTCGAAAATTCGATATTTTTGGGTCCCAGAAGCAATCTGTACATGCATACTTCTGGCTAGAATGTTTTCAAGATACAGTCCCAAAACATGCTCAAAATCGATATTATAGGTGCAAAAAATCGATATGTGCATGCATCTTCTGTACCCGTTTATATCTCAAATTCAGGTTCAAAACACCCTAAAATTCGATATTTTTGGGTCCCAGAAGCAATCTGTACATGCCTACTCAGTGCTAGAATATTTTCAAATTATACGCCCAAAACATACTAAAAATCGATATTTTGGGTGCCAAAGTCGATATGTGCATGCATCTTCTGTACCCGTTTATATCTCAAATTCAGGCTCAAAACACCCAAAAAATCGATATTTTTGTGTCCCAGAAGCGATCTGTACATGTCTACACCGTGTTTGAGTATTTTCAAAATACAGGCCCAAAAGATGCTCAAAATCGATATTTTAGGTGCCCAAAGTCGATATTTGCATGCATCTTCTGTACCCGTTTATATCTCAAATTCATGCTCAAAACACCCGAAAATTCAATGTTTTTGGGTCCCAGAAGCGATCTGTACGTGCATACTCCGTGTTAGAGTGTTTTTAAAATACAGGCCCAAAACATGCTGAAAATCGAAATTTTATGTTCCCAAAGTCAATATGTGTATGCATCTTCTGTACCCGTGTATATCCCTAATTCTGTTTCAAAACAGCCGAAAATTCAATATTTTTGGGTCCCAGAAGTGATCTGTACATGCCTACTGAGTGCTAGAATATTTTCAATTTATACGCCGAAAACATGCTCAAAATCGATATTTTAGGTGCCCAAAGTCGATATGTGCATGTATCTTCTGTACCCATTTAAATCCCAAATTCAGACTCAAAACACCCGAATATTTGATATATTTAGGTCCCAAAAGCCATCTGTACATGCCTACTCAGTGATAGAGTATATTCAAAATACAAGCCTAAAACATGCTGAAAATCGATATTTTAGCTGCCCAAAGTCAATATGTGTATGCATTTTCTGTACCCGTCTATATCCCAAATTCAGGTTTAAAACATTCGAAAATTCGATATTTTTGGGTTCCAAAAGCAATCTGTACATGCCTACTTCTTGCTAGAATGTTTTCAAGATACAGTCCCAAAACATGCTCCAAATCGATATTTTAGGTGCAAAAAGTCGATATGTGTATGCATCTTCTGTACCCGTTTATATCTCAAATTCAGGCTCAAAACACCCGAAAATTCGATATTTTTGGGTCCCAGAAGCGATCTGTACATGCCTTCTTCGTGTTAAAGTATTTTCAAAATAAAGGCTCAAAACATGCTGAAAATCTATATTTTAGGTGCCCAAAGTCAATATGTGTATACATCTTCTGTACACGTGTATATCCCAAATTCAGGTTCAAAACGCCAGAAAATTCGGTATTTTTGGGTCCCAGAAGCGATCTGTACATGCCTACTCCTTGCTAGAATGTTTTCAAGATACAGACCCAAAACATGCTCAAAATCGATATTTTAGGTGCAAAAAGTCGATATGTGCATGCATCCTCTGTACCCGGTTATATCGCAAATTCAGGCTCAAAACACCTGAAAATTCGATATTTTTGGGTCCCAGAAGTGATCTGTACATGCCTACTCAGTGCTAGAATATTTTCAAATTATACGCCCAAAACATACTAAAAATCGATATTTTGGGTGCCAAAGTCGATATGTGCATGCATCTTCTGTACCCGTTTATATCTCAAATTCAGGCTCAAAACACCCGAAAATTCGATATTTTTGGGTCCCAGAAGCGATCTGTACATTCCTACTCCGTTTTAAAGTATTTTACAAATACAGGCCCAAAACATGCTGAAAAAATATATTTTAGGTGCCCAAAGTCAATAAGTGTATGCATCTTCTGTACCCGTCTATATCCCAAATTCAGGTTCAAAACACCAGAAAATTCGATATTTTTGGGTCCCAGAAGCGATCTGTACATGCCTACTCCTTCCTAGAATGTTTTCAATATACAGACCCAAAACATGCTCAAAATCGATATTTTGGGTGCCCAAAGTCGATATGTGCATGCATCTTCTGTACCCGTTTATATCTCAAATTCAGGCTCAAAACACCCAAAAAATCGATATTATTGTGTCCCAGAAGCGATCTGTACATGTCTACACCGTGTTTGAGTATTTTCAAAATACAGGCCCAAAAGATGCTCAAAATCGATATTTTAGGTGCCCAAAGTCGATATTTGCATGCATCTTCTGTACCAGTTTATATCTCAAATTCATGCTCAAAACACCCGAATATTCGATATATTTGGGTCCCAAAAGCCATCTGTACATGCCTACTCAGTGATAGAGTATATTCAAAATACAAGCCTAAAACATGCTGAAAATCGATATTTTAGCTGCCCAAAGTCAATATGTGTATGCATTTTCTGTACCCGTCTATATCCCAAATTCAGGTTTAAAACATTCGAAAATTCGATATTTTTGGGTTCCAAAAGCAATCTGTACATGCCTACTTCTTGCTAGAATGTTTTCAAGATACAGTCCCAAAACATGCTCCAAATCGATATTTTAGGTGCAAAAAGTCGATATGTGCATGCATCTTCTGTACCCGTTTATATCTCAAATTCAGGCTCAAAACACCCGAAAATTCGATATTTTTGGGTTCAAGAAGCGATCTGTACATGCCTTCTTCGTGTTAAAGTATTTTCAAAATACAGGCTCAAAACATGCTGAAAATCTATATTTTAGGTGCCCAAAGTCAATATGTGTATACATCTTCTGTACCCGTGTATATCCCAAATTCAGGTTCAAAACACCCGATAATTTAATATTTTTGGGTCCCAGAAGCGATCTGTACATGCCTACTCAGTGCTAGAATGTTTTCAAAATATAGGCTCAGAACATGCTACAAATCGATATATTGGGTGCCCAAAGTCGATATGTGCATGCATCTTCTGTACCCGTTTATATCTCAAATTCAGACTCAAAACACCCGAATATTCGATATTTTTGGGTCCCAAAAGCCATCTGTACATGCATACTCCGTGTCAGAGTATTTTCAAAATACAAGCCTAAAACATGCTGAAAATCGATATTTTAGCTGCCCAAAGTCAATATGTGTATGCATTTTCTGTACCCGTCTATATCCCAAATTCAGATTCAAAACACTTGAAAATTCGATATTTTTGGGTCCCAGAAGCAATCTGTACATGCCTACTTCTTGCTAGAATGTTTTCAAGATACAGTCCCAAAACATGCTCAAAATCGATATTTTAGGTGCCCAAAGTCGATATGTGCATGCATCTTCTGTACCCGTTTATATCTCAAATTCAGTCTCAAAACTCCGAAAATTCGATATTTTGTGTCCCAGAAGCGATCTGTACATGCATACTCCGTGTTAGAGTGTTTTTAAAATACAGGCACAAAACATGTTGAAAATTGATATTTTAGGTGCACAAAGTCAATATGTGTATGCATTTTCTGTACCCGGTTATATCTCAAATTCAGGCTCAAAACACCCGAAAATTCGATATTTTTGGGTCCCAGAAGCGATCTGTACATGCCTTCTCCGTGTTAAAGTATTTTCAAAATACAGGCTCAAAACATGCTGAAAATCTATATTTTAGGTGCCCAAAGTCAATATGTGTATGCATCTTCTGTACCCGTGTATATCCCAAATTCAGGTTCAAAACACCAGAAAATTCGGTATTTTTGGGTCCCAGAAGCGATCTGTACATGCCTACTCCTTGCTAGAATGTTTTCAAGATACAGACCCAAAACATGCTCAAAATCGATATTTTAGGTGCAAAAAGTCGATATGTGCATGCATCCTCTGTACCCGGTTATATCGCAAATTCAGGCTCAAAACACCTGAAAATTCGATATTTTTGGGTCCCAGAAGCGATCTGTACATGCCTACTCAGTGCTAGAATATTTTCAAATTATACGCCCAAAACATACTAAAAATCGATATTTTGGGTGCCAAAGTCGATATGTGCATGCATCTTCTGTACCCGTTTATATCTCAAATTCATGCTCAAAACACCCGAAAATTCAATGTTTTTGGGTCCCAGAAGCGATCTGTACATGCCTACTCAGTACTAGAATATTTTCAATTTATACGCCGAAAACATGCTCAAAATCGATATTTTATGTGCCCAAAGTCGATATGTGCATGCATCTTCTGTACCCATTTATATCCCAAATTCAGACTCAAAACACCCGAATATTCGATATTTTTGGGTCCCAAAAGCCATCTGTACATGCATACTCCGTGTCAGAGTATTTTCAAAATACAAGCCTAAAACATGCTGAAAATCGATATTTTAGCTGCCCAAAGTCAATATGTGTATGCATCTTCTGTACCCGTCTATATCCCAAATTCTGGTTCAAAACATTCGAAAATTCGATATTTTTGGGTCCCAGAAGCAATCTGTACATGCCTACTTCTTGCTAGAATGTTTTCAAGATACAGTCCCAAAACATGCTCAAAATCGATATTTTAGGTGCAAAAAGTCGATATGTGCATGCATCTTCTGTACCCGTTTATATCTCAAATTCAGGCTCAAAACACCCGAAAATTTGATATTTTTGGGTCCCAGAAGCGATCTGTACATGCCTTCTCCGTGTTAAAGTATTTTCAAAATAAAGGCTCAAAACATGCTGAAAATCTATATTTTAGGTGCCCAAAGTCAATATGTGTATGCATCTTCTGTACCCGTGTATATCCCAAATTCAGGTTCAAAACACCAGAAAATTCGGTATTTTTGGGTCCCAGAAGCGATCTGTACATGCCTACTCCTTGCTAGAATGTTTTCAAGATACAGACCCAAAACATGCTCAAAATCGATATTTTAGGTGCAAAAAGTCGATATGTGCATGCATCCTCTGTACCCGGTTATATCTCAAATTCAGGTTCAAAACACCTGAAAATTCGATATTTTTGGGTCCCAGAAGCGATCTGTACATGCCTACTCAGTGCTAGAATATTTTCAAATTATACGCCCAAAACATACTAAAAATCGATATTTTGGGTGCCAAAGTCGATATGTGCATGCATCTTCTGTACCCGTTTATATCTCAAATTCATGCTCAAAACACCCGAAAATTCAATGTTTTTGGGTCCCAGAAGCGATCTCTACGTGCATACTCCGTGTTAGAGTGTTTTTAAAATACAGGACCAAAACATGCTGAAAATCGATATTTTAGGTTCCCAAAGTCGATATGTGCATGTATCTTCAGTACCCGTTTATATCTCAAATTCAGGCTCAAAACACCCGAAAATTCAATATTTTTGAATCCCAGGAGCGATCTGTACATGCCTACTCAGTGCTAGAATATTTTCAAATTATACGCCCAAAACATACTAAAAATCAATATTTTGGGTGCCAAAGTCGATATGTGCATGCATCTTCTGTACCCGTTTATATCTCAAATTCAGGCGCAAAACACCCCAAAAAATCGATATTTTTGTGTCCCAGAAGCGATTTGTACATGTCTACACCGTGCTATAGTATTTTTAAAATACAGGCCCAAAACATGCTCAAAATCGATATTTTAGGTGCCCAAAGTCGATATGTGCATGCATCTTCTGTACCCGTTCATATCTCAAATTCAGGCTCAGAACACCCTAAAATTCGATTTATTTGGGTTCCAGAAGCGATCTGTACGTGTCTACTCAGTGTTAGAGTATTTTAAAAATACAGGACCAAAACATGCTCAAAATCGATATTTTGGGTGCCCAAAGTCGATATGTGCATGTATCTTCAGTACCCGTTTATATCTCAAATTCAGGCTCAAAACACCCGAAAATTCAATATTTTTGAATCCCAGGAGCGATCTGTACATGCCTACTCAGTGCTAGAATATTTTCAAATTATACGCCCAAAACATACTAAAAATCGATATTTTGGGTGCCAAAGTCAATATGTGTATGCATCTTCTGTACCCGGTTATATCTCAAATGCAGGCTCAAAACACCCGAAAAATCGATATTTTTGGGTCCCTTTAGCAATCTGCACATGCCTACTCAGTGCTAGAATGTTTTTAAAATACAGGCTTAAAACATGCTATAAATCGATATTTTAGGTTTCCAAAGTCGATATGTGCATGCATCTTCTGTACCCGTTTATATCTCAAATTCAGGCTCAAAACATCCGAAAATTCGATATGTTTGGGTTCCAGAAGCGATCTGTACATGCCTACTCCATGTTAAAGTATTTTCAAAATACAGGCCCAAAACATGCTGAAAATCTATATTTTAGGTGCCCAAAGTCAATTTGTGTATGCATCTTCTGTACCCGTTTATATCTCAAAATCAGGTTCAAAACACCCGAAAATTCGGTATTTTTTGGTCCCAGAAGCGATCTGTACATGCCTACTTCTTGCTAGAATGTTTTCAAGATACAGACCCAAAACATGCTCAAAATCGATATTTTAGGTGCAAAAAGTCGATATGTGCATGCATCCTCTGTACCCGGTTATATCGCAAATTCAGGCTCAAAACACCTGAAAATTCGATATTTTTGGGTCCCAGAAGCGATCTGTACATGCCTACTCAGTGCTAGAATATTTTCAAATTATACGCCCAAAACATACTAAAAATCGATATTTTGGGTGCCAAAGTCGATATGTGCATGCATCTTCTGTACCCGTTTATATCTCAAATTCATGCTCAAAACACCCGAAAATTCAATGTTTTTGGGTCCCAGAAGCGATCTGTACATGCCTACTCAGTACTAGAATATTTTCAATTTATACGCCGAAAACATGCTCAAAATCGATATTTTATGTGCCCAAAGTCGATATGTGCATGCATCTTCTGTACCCATTTATATCCCAAATTCAGACTCAAAACACCCGAATATTCGATATTTTTGGGTCCCAAAAGCCATCTGTACATGCATACTCCGTGTCAGAGTATTTTCAAAATACAAGCCTAAAACATGCTGAAAATCGATATTTTAGCTGCCCAAAGTCAATATGTGTATGCATCTTCTGTACCCGTCTATATCCCAAATTCTGGTTCAAAACATTCGAAAATTCGATATTTTTGGGTCCCAGAAGCAATCTGTACATGCCTACTTCTTGCTAGAATGTTTTCAAGATACAGTCCCAAAACATGCTCAAAATCGATATTTTAGGTGCAAAAAGTCGATATGTGCATGCATCTTCTGTACCCGTTTATATCTCAAATTCAGGCTCAAAACACCCGAAAATTCGATATTTTTGGGTCCCAGAAGCGATCTGTACATGCCTTCTCCGTGTTAAAGTATTTTCAAAATAAAGGCTCAAAACATGCTGAAAATCTATATTTTAGGTGCCCAAAGTCAATATGTGTATGCATCTTCTGTACCCGTGTATATCCCAAATTCAGGTTCAAAACACCAGAAAATTCGGTATTTTTGGGTCCCAGAAGCGATCTGTACATGCCTACTCCTTGCTAGAATGTTTTCAAGATACAGACCCAAAACATGCTCAAAATCGATATTTTAGGTGCAAAAAGTCGATATGTGCATGCATCCTCTGTACCCGGTTATATCTCAAATTCAGGTTCAAAACACCTGAAAATTCGATATTTTTGGGTCCCAGAAGCGATCTGTACATGCCTACTCAGTGCTAGAATATTTTCAAATTATACGCCCAAAACATACTAAAAATCGATATTTTGGGTGCCAAAGTCGATATGTGCATGCATCTTCTGTACCCGTTTATATCTCAAATTCATGCTCAAAACACCCGAAAATTCAATGTTTTTGGGTCCCAGAAGCGATCTCTACGTGCATACTCCGTGTTAGAGTGTTTTTAAAATACAGGACCAAAACATGCTGAAAATCGATATTTTAGGTTCCCAAAGTCGATATGTGCATGTATCTTCAGTACCCGTTTATATCTCAAATTCAGGCTCAAAACACCCGAAAATTCAATATTTTTGAATCCCAGGAGCGATCTGTACATGCCTACTCAGTGCTAGAATATTTTCAAATTATACGCCCAAAACATACTAAAAATCAATATTTTGGGTGCCAAAGTCGATATGTGCATGCATCTTCTGTACCCGTTTATATCTCAAATTCAGGCGCAAAACACCCCAAAAAATCGATATTTTTGTGTCCCAGAAGCGATTTGTACATGTCTACACCGTGCTATAGTATTTTTAAAATACAGGCCCAAAACATGCTCAAAATCGATATTTTAGGTGCCCAAAGTCGATATGTGCATGCATCTTCTGTACCCGTTCATATCTCAAATTCAGGCTCAGAACACCCTAAAATTCGATTTATTTGGGTTCCAGAGGCGATCTGTACGTGTCTACTCAGTGTTAGAGTATTTTAAAAATACAGGACCAAAACATGCTCAAAATCGATATTTTGGGTGCCCAAAGTCGATATGTGCATGTATCTTCAGTACCCGTTTATATCTCAAATTCAGGCTCAAAACACCCGAAAATTCAATATTTTTGAATCTCAGGAGCGATCTGTACATGCCTACTCAGTGCTAGAATATTTTCAAATTATACGCCCAAAACATACTAAAAATCGATATTTTGGGTGCCAAAGTCAATATGTGTATGCATCTTCTGTACCCGGTTATATCTCAAATGCAGGCTCAAAACACCCGAAAAATCGATATTTTTGGGTCCCTTTAGCAATCTGCACATGCCTACTCAGTGCTAGAATGTTTTTAAAATACAGGCTTAAAACATGCTATAAATCGATATTTTAGGTTTCCAAAGTCGATATGTGCATGCATCTTCTGTACCCGTTTATATCTCAAATTCAGGCTCAAAACATCCGAAAATTCGATATGTTTGGGTTCCAGAAGCGATCTGTACATGCCTACTCCATGTTAAAGTATTTTCAAAATACAGGCCCAAAACATGCTGAAAATCTATATTTTAGGTGCCCAAAGTCAATATGTGTATGCATCTTCTGTACCCGTTTATATCTCAAAATCAGGTACAAAACACCCGAAAATTCGGTATTTTTTGGTCCCAGAAGCGATCTGTACATGCCTACTTCTTGCTAGAATGTTTTCAAGATACAGACCCAAAACATGCTCAAAATCGATATTTTAGGTGCAAAAAGTCGATATGTGCATGCATCCTCTGTACCCGGTTATATCCCATATTCTGGCTCAAAACCCCCGAAAATTCGATATTTTTGGGTCCCAGAAGCGATCTGTACATGCCTACTCAGTGCTAGAATATTTTCAAATTATACGCCCAAAACATACTAAAAATCGATATTTTGGGAGCCAAAGTCGATATGTGCATGCATCTTCTGTACCCGTTTATATCTCAAAATCAGGCTCAAAACTCCGAAAATTCGATATTTTTGGGTCTCTTAAGCAATCTGCACATGCCTACTCAGTGCTAGAATGTTTTGAAAGTACAGGCTTAAAACATTCTAGAAATCGATATTTTAGGTGTCCAAAGTCGATATGTGCATGCATCTTCTGTACCCGTTTATATCTCAAATTCAGGCTCAAAACACCCGAAAATTCGATATTTTTGGGTCCCTGAAGCGATCTGTACATGCCTACTCCGTGTTAATGTATTTTCAAAATACAGGCCCAAAACATGCTGAAAATCTATATTTTAGGTGCCCAAAGTCAATATGTGTATGCATCTTCTGTACCCGTCTATATCCTGAATTCAGGTTCAAAACACTAGAAAATTCTTTATTTTTTGGTCCCAGAAGCGATCTGTACATGCCTAATTCTTGCTAGAATGTTTTCAAGATACAGACCCAAAACATGCTCAAAATCGATATTTTAGGTGCAAAAAGTCGATATGTGCATGCATCCTCTGTACCCGGTTATATCCCAAATTCTGGCTCAAAACCCCCGAAAATTCGATATTTTTGGGTCCCAGAAGCGATCTGTACATGCATACTCAGTGCTAGATTATTTTCAAATTATACGCCCAAAACATACTAAAAATCGATATTTTGAGTGCCAAAGTCGATATGTGCATGCATCTTCTGTGCCCGTTTATATCTCAAATTCAGGCTCAAAACACCTAAAAAATCGATATTTTTTTGTCCCAGAAGCGATCTGTACATGTCTACACCGTGTTAGAGTATTTTCAAAATACAGGCCCAAAACATGCTCAAAATCGATATTTTAGGTTCCCAAAGTCGATATGTGCATGCATCTTCTGTACCCGTTCATATCTCAAATTCAGGCTCAGAACACCCAAAAAATTCGATTTATTTGGGTCCCAGAAGCGATCTATACGTGTCTACTCAGTGTTAGAGTATTTTAAAGATACAGGCCCAAAACATGCTCAAAATCGATATTTTGGGTGCCCAAAGTCGATATGTGCATGCATCTTCTGTACCCGTTTAAATCTCAAATTCAAACTCAAAACACCCGAATATTCGATATTTTTGGGTCCCAAAAGCAATGTGTACATGCATACTCCGTGTTAGAGTATTTTCAAAATACAGGCCTAAAACATGCTGAAAATCGATATTTTTGCTGCCCAAAGTCAATATGTGTATGCATCTTCTGTATCCGTCTATATCCCAAATTCAGGTTCAAAACACTCGAAAATTCGATATTTTTTAGTCCCAGAAGCAATCTGTACATGCCTACTCCTTGCTAGAATTTTTTCAAGATACAGACCCAAAACATGCTCAAAATCGATATTTTAGGTGCAAAAATTCGATATGTGCATGCATCTTCTGTACCCGTTTATATCTCAAATTCAGGCTCAAAACACCCGAAAATTTCATATTTTTGGGTCTCTTAAGCGATCTGTACATGCATACTCAGTGCTATAATGTTTTCAAAATATAGGCTCAAAACATGCTAAAAATCGATATTTTAGGTGTCCAAAGTCGATATGTGCATGAATCTTCTGTACCCGTTTATATCTCAAGATCAGGCTCAAAACACCCGAAAATTCGATATTTTTGGGTCCCAAAAGCGATCTGTACATGTCTTCTCCGTGTTAGAGTATTTTTAAAATACAGGCCCAAAACATGCTAAAAATCGATATTTTGGGTGCCAAAGTCGATATGTGCATGTATCTTCTGTACCCGTTTATATCTCAAATTCAGGCTCAAAACACCCAAAAAATCAATATTTTTGTGTCCCAGATGCGATCTGTACATGCCTACTCCGAGTTAGAGTATTTTCAAAATACAGGCCCAAAACATGCATGTTAAAAATCGATATTTTAGGTGCCCAAAGTCGATATGTACATGCATCTTCTGTATCCGTTTATATCTCAAATTCAGGCTCAAAACACACGAAAATTCGATATTTTTGGGTCTCAGAAGTGATCTGTACATGCCTACTCCGTGTTAAAGTATTTTCAAAATACAGGCCCAAAACATGCTGAAAATCTATATTTTAGGTGCCCAAAGTCAATATGTGTATGCATCTTCTGTACCCGTCTATATCCCTAATTCAGGTTCAAAACACCCGAAAATTCGATATTTTTAGGTCCCAGAAGCGATCTGTACATGCCTACTCCGTTTTAGAGTATTTTCAAAATACAGGCCCAAAACATGCTCTAAATCGATATTTTAGGTGCCCAAAGTCGAATGTGCATTCATCTTCTGTATCCTTTTATATCTCAAATTCAGGCTCAAAACACCCGAAAATTCGATATTTTTGGGTCCCAGAAGCGATCTGTACATGCCTACTCAGTGCTAGAATATTTTCAAATTATACGGCGAAAACATACTAAAAATCGATATTTTGGGTGCCAAAGTCGATATGTGCATGCATCTTCTGTATCCGTTTATATCTCAAATTCAGGCTCAAAAACACCCGAAAATTCGATATTTGTGGGTCCCCCAAGCGATCTGTTAATGCCTACTCCGTTATAGAGTGTTTTTAAAATACAGGCCCAAAACATGCTAAAAATCGATATTTTGGGTGCCAAAGTCGATATGTGCATGTATCTTCTGTACCCGTTTATATCTCAAATTCAGGCTCAAAAACACCCGAAAATTCGATATTTGTGGGTCCCCCAAGCGATCTGTACATGTCTACTCCGTGTTAGAGTATTTTTAAAATACAGGCCCAAAACATGCTAAAAATCGATATTTTGGGTGCCAAAGTCGATATGTGCATGTATCTTCTGTACCCGTTTATATCTCAAATTCAGGCTCAAAACACCCAAAAAATCAATATTTTTGTGTCCCAGATGCGATCTGTACATGCCTACTCCGAGTTAGAGTATTTTCAAAATACAGGCCCAAAACATGCATGTTAAAAATCGATATTTTAGGTGCCCAAAGTCGATATGTACATGCATCTTCTGTATCCGTTTATATCTCAAATTCAGGCTCAAAAAACACGAAAATTCGATATTTTTGGGTCTCAGAAGTGATCTGTACATGCCTACTCCGTGTTAAAGTATTTTCAAAATACAGGCCCAAAACATGCTGAAAATCTATATTGTAGGTGCCCAAAGTCAATATGTGTATGCATCTTCTGTACCCGTCTATATCCCTAATTCAGGTTCAAAACACCCGAAAATTCGATATTTTTGGGTCCCAGAAGCGATCTGTACATGCCTACTCCGTTTTAGAGTATTTTCAAAATACAGGCCCAAAACATGCTCTAAATCGATATTTTAGGTGCCCAAAGTCGATATGTGCATTCATCTTCTGTATCCGTTTATATCTCAAATTCAGGCTCAAAACACCCGAAAATTCGATATTTTTGGGTCCCAGAAGCGATCTGTACATGCCTACTCAGTGATAGAATATTTTCAAATTATACGGCGAAAACATACTAAAAATCGATATTTTGGGTGCCAAAGTCGATATGTGCATGCATCTTCTGTATCCGTTTATATCTCAAATTCAGGCTCAAAAACACCCGAAAATTCGATATTTGTGGGTCCCCCAAGCGATCTGTTAATGCCTACTCCGTTATAGAGTGTTTTTAAAATACAGGCCCAAAACATGCTGAAAATCGATATTTTATGTGCCCAAAGTCAATATGTGTATGCATCTTCTGTACACGTGTATATCCCTAATTCAGGTTCAAAACACCAGAAAATTCGATATTTTTGGGTCCCAGAAGCAATCTGTACATGCCTACTCCTTGCTAGAATGTTTTCAAGATACAGACCAAAAACATGTTCAAAATCGATATTTTAGGTGCAAAAAGTCGAAATGTGCATGCATCTTCTGTATCCGTTTATATGTCAAATTCAGGCTCAAAACACCAGAAAATTCGATATTTTGGGGTCCCCGAAGCGATCTGTACATGCCTACTCCTTGCTAGAATTTTTTCAAGATACAGACCCAAATCATGCTAAAAATCAATATTTTAGTTGTCCAAAGTCGATATGTGCATGCATCTTCTGTACCCGTTTATATCTCAAATTCAGGCTCAAAACACCCGAAAATTCGATATTTTTGGGTCCCAAAAGCGATCTGTACATGCCTACTCCGTGTTAGAGTATTTTTAAAATACAGGCCCATAACATGCTAAAAATCGATATTTTAGGTGCCCAAAGTCGATATGTGCATGCATGTTCTGTACCCGTTTATATCTCAAATTCAGGCTCAAAACACCCGAAAATTCAATATTTTTGGGTCCCAGAAGCGATCTGTACGTGCATACTCTGTGTTAGAATGTTTTAAAAATACAGGCCTAAAACATGCTGAAAATCGATATTTTATGTGCCCAAAGTCAATATGTGTATGCATCTTCTGTACACGTGTATATCCCTAATTCAGGTTCAAAACATCAGAAAATTCGATATTTTTGGGTCCCAGAAGCAATCTGTACATGCCTACTCCTTGCTAGAATGTTTTTAAGATACAGACCAAAAAAATGCTCAAAATCGATATTTTTAGTGCAAAAAGTCGATATGTGCATGCATCTTCTGTACCCGTTTATATCTCAAATTCAGGCTCAAAGCTCCAAAAATTCGATATTTTTGGGTCCCTTAAGCAATCTGTACATGCCTACTCAGTGCTAGAATGTTTTTAAAATACAGGCCTAAAACATGCTATAAATCGATATTTTAGGTGTCCAAAGACGATATGTGCATGCATCATCTGTACCCGTTTATATCTAAAATTCAGGCTCAAAGCATCCGAAAATTCAATATTTTTGGGTCCCAGAAGCGATCTGTACGTGCACACTCCGTGTTAGAGTGTTTTTAAAATACAGACCCAAAACATGCTGAAAATCGATATTTTATGTGTCCAAAGTCAAAATGTGCATGCATCTTCTGTACCCGTCTATATCCCAAATTCAGGTTCAAAACACCATAAAATTCGATATTTTTGGGTCCCAGAAGCGATCTGTACATGTCTACTCCGTGTTAGAGTGTTTTTTAAATACAGGCCCATAACATGCTAAAAATCGATATTTTAGGTGCCCAAAGTCGATATTTGCATGCATCTTCTGTACCCGTTTATATCTCAAATTCAGACTCAAAACACCCGAAAATTCAATATTTTTGGGTCCCAGAAGCGATCTGTACGTGCCTACTCAGTGCTAGAATATTTTCAAATTATACGCTGGAAACATACTAAAAATCGATATTTTGGGTGCCAAAGTCGATATGTGCATGCATCTTCTGTACCCGTTTATATCTCAAATTCAGGCTCAAAACACCCAAAAAATCGATATTTTTGTGTCCCAGAAGCGAACTGTACATGTCTACACCGTGCTATAGTATTTTCAAAATACAGGCCCAAAACATGCTCAAAATCGATATTTTAGGTGCCCAAAGTCGATATGTGCGTGCATCTTCTGTACCCGTTCATATCTCAAATTCAGGCTCAAAACACCCTAAAATTCGATATATTTGGGTTCCAGAAGCGATCTGTTCGTGTCTACTCAGTGTTGGAGTATTTTAAAAATACAGGCCCAAAACATGCTCAAAATCGAAATTTTGGGTGCCCAAAGTCGATATGTGCATGAATCTTCTGTACCCGTTTATATCTCAAATTTAGACTCAAAACACCCGAATATTCGATATTTTTGTGTCTCAGAAGCGATCTGTACATGTCTACTCCGTGTTAGAGTATTTTCAAAATACAGGCCCAAAACATGCTCAAAATCGATATTTTATGTGCCCAAAGTCAAAATGTGTATGCATCTTCTGTACACGTGTATATCCCTAATTCAGGTTCAAAACTCCCGAAAATTCAATATTTCTGGGTCCCGGAAGCGATCTGTAAATGCCTACTCCGTGTTAATGTATTTTCAAAATACAGGCCCAAAACATGCTGAAAATCGATATTTTATGTGCCCAAAGTCAATATGTGTATGCATTTTCTGTACACGTGTATATCCCTAATTCAGGTTCAAAACACCAGAAAATTCGATATTTTTGGGTCCCAGAAGCAATCTGTACATGCCTACTCCTTGCTAGAATGTTTTCAAGATACAGACCAAAAAAATGCTCAAAATCGATATTTTTAGTGCAAAAAGTACCCGTTTATATCTCAAATTCAGGCTCAAAACTCCGAAAATTCGATATTTTTGGGTCCCTTAAGCAATCTGTACATGCCTACTCAGTGCTAGAATGTTTTTAAAATACAGGCCTAAAACATGCTATCAATCGATATTTTAGGTGTCCAAAGTCGATATGTGCATGCATCTTCTGTATCCGTTTATATCTCAAATTCTGGCTCAAAACGCCCGAAAATTCAATATTTTTGGGTCCCACAAGCGATCTGTACATGCCTACTCCGTGTTAATGTTTTTTCAAAATACAGGTCCAAAAAATGCTGAAAATCTATATTTTAGGTGCCCAAAGTCAATATGTGTATGCATCTTCTGTACCCGTCTATATCCCAAATTCAGTTTCAAAACACCAGAAAATACGGTATTTTTGGGTCCCAGAAGCGATCTGTACATGCCTACTCCTTGCTAGAATTTTTTCAAGATACAGACCCAAAACATGCTCAAAATCGATATTTTAGGTGCAAAAAGTCGATATGTGCATGCATCCTCTGTACCCGGTTATATCCCAAATTCTGGCTCAAAACCCCCGAAAATTCGATATTTTTGGGTCCCAGAAGCGATCTGTACATGCCTACTCAGTGCTAAAATATTTTCGATTTATACACCGAAAACATACTAAAAATCGATATTTTGGGTGCCAAAGTCGATATGTGCATGTATCTTCTGTACCCGTTTATATCTCAAATTCAGGCTCAAAACACCCAAAAAATCGATATTTTTTTGTCCCAGAAGCGATCTGTACATGTCTACACCGTGCTATAGTATTTTCAAAATACAGGCCCAAAACATGCTCAAAATCGATATTTTAGGTGCCCAAAGTCGATATGTGCGTGCATCTTCTGTACCCGTTTATATCTCAAATTTAGACTCAAAACACCCGAATATTCGATATTTTTGTGTCCCAGAAGCGATCTGTACATGCCTACTCCGTGTTAGAGTATATTCAAAATACAGGCCCAAAACATGCTCAAAATCGATATTTTATGTGCCCAAAGTCAAAATGTGTATGCATCTTCTGTACACGTGTATATCCCTAATTCAGGTTCAAAACACCCGAAAATTCAATATTTCTGGGTCCCAGAAGCGATCTGTACATGCCTACTCCGTGTTAATGTATTTTTAAAATACAGGCCCAAAACATGCTGAAAATCTATATTTTAGGTGAACAAAGTCGCTATGTGTATGCATCTTCTGTACCCGTCTATATCCCAAATTCAGTTTTAAAACACCATAAAATTCGGTATTTTTGGGTCCCAGATGCGATCTGTACATGCCTACTCCTTGCTAGAATTTTTTCAAGATACAGACCCAAAACATGCTAAAAATCGATATTTTAAGTGCAAAAAGTCGATATGTGCATGCATCTTCTGTACCCGTTTATATCTCAAATTTAGGCTCAAAACTCCGGAAATTCGATATTTTTGGGTCCCTTAAGCAATCTGCACATGCCTACTCAGTGCTAGAATGTTTTTAAAATACAGGCTTAAAACATGCTATAAATCGATATTTTAGGTGTCCAAAGTCGATATGTGCATACATCTTCTGAACCCGTTTATATCTGAAATTCAGGCTCAAAACACCCAAAAAATCGATAATTTTGTGTCCCAGAAGCGATCTGTACATGCCTACTCCGTGTTAGAGTAATTTCAAAATACTGGCCCAAAATATGTTAAAAATCGATATTTTAGGTGCCCAAAGTCGATATGTGCATGCATCTTCTGTATCCGTTTATATCTCAAATTCAGGCTCAAAACACCCGAAAATTCGATATTTTTGGGTCCCAGAAGCGATCTGTACATGCCTACTAAGTGTTAATGTATTTTCAAAATACAGGCCCAAAACATGCTGAAAATCTATATTTTAGGTGCCCAAAGTCAATATGTGTATGCATCTTCAGTACTCGTCTATATCCCAAATTCAGGTTCAAAACACCAGAAAATTCGGTATTTTTGGCCCAGAAGCGATCTGTACATGCCTACTCCTTGCTAGAATTTTTTCAAGATACAGACCCAAAACATGCTCAAAATCGATATTTTAGGTGCAAAAAGTCGATATGTGAATGCATCCTCTGTACCCGGTTATATCCCAATTTCTGGCTCAAAACCCCCGAAAATTCGATATTTTTGGGTCCCAGAAGCGATCTGTACATGCCTACTCAGTGCTAGAATATTTTCAAATTATACGCCGAAAACATACTAAAAATCGATATTTTGGGTGCCAAAGTCGATATGTGCATGCATCTTCTGAACCCGTTTATATCTCAAATTCAGGCTCGAAACACCCAAAAAATCGATATTTTTGTGTCCCAGAAGCGATCTGTACATGCCTACTCCGTGTTAGAGTACTTTCAAAATACAGGTCCAAAACATGCTCAAAATCGATATTTTAGGTGCCCAAAGTCGATATGTGCATGCATCTTCTGAATCCGTTTATATCTCAAATTCAGGCAAAAAACACCCGAAAATTCGATATTTTTTTTAGGTCCAAGAAGCGATCTGTACATGCCTACTCCGTGTTAATTTATTTTCAAAATACAGGCCCAAAACATGCTGAAAATCTATATTTTAGGTGAACAAAGTCAATATGTGTATGTATCTTCTGTACCCGTCTATATCCCAAATTCAGGTTCAAAACACCCGAAAATTCGATATTTTTGTGTCCCCGAAGCGATCTTTACATGCCTACTCCGTGTTAGAGTATTTTCAAAATACAGGCCCAAAACATGCTCAAAATCGATATTTTAGGTGCCCAAAGTCGATATGTGCATGCATCTTCTGTACCCGTTCATATCTCAAATTCAGTCTCAGAACACCCTAAAATTCGATTTATTTGGGTTCCAGAAGCGATCTGTACGTGTCTACTCAGTGTTAGAGTATTTTTAAAAATACAGGCCCAAAACATGCTCAAAATCGATATTTTGGGTGCCCAAAGTCGATATGTGCATGTATCTTCTGTACCCATTTATATCTCAAATTCAGACTCAAAACCCCCGAATATTCGATATTTTTGGGTCCCAGAAGCAATCTGTACATGCATACTCCGTGTTAGAGTATTTTCAAAATACAGGTCTAAAACATGCTGAAAATCGATATTTTAGCTGCCCAAAGTCAATATGTGTATGTATCTTCTGTACCCGTCTATATCCCAAATTTAGGTTCAAAACACTCGAAAATTCGATATTTTTGGGTCCCAGAAGCAATCTGTAAATGCCTACTTCTTGCTAGAATGTTTTCAAGATACAGACCCAAAACATGCTTAAAATCGATATTTTAAGTGCAAAAAGTCGAAATGTGCATGCATCTTCTGTACCCGTTTATATCTCAAATTCAGGCTCAAAACACCCGAAAATTCGATATTTTTGGGTCCCTTAAGCGATCTGTACATGCCTACTCAGTGCTAGAATGTTTTCAAAATATAGGCTCAAAACATGCTAAAAATCTATATTTTAGGTGTCCAAAGTCAATATGTGCATGCATCATCTGTACCCGTTTATATCTAAAATTCAGGCTCAAAACAAGCGAAAATTCGATATTTTTGGGTCCCAAAAGCGATCTGTACATGTCTACTCCGAGTTAGAGTATTTTTTAAATACAGGCCCAAAACATGCTCAAAATCGATATTTTAGGTGCCCAAAGTCGATATGTGCATGCATCTTCTGTACCCGTTTATATCTCAAATTCAGGCTCAAAACACCCGAAAATTCCATATTTTTGGGTCCCAGAAGCGATCTGTACGTGCATACTCCGTGTTAGTGTGTTTTTAAAATACAGGCCCAAAACATGCTGAAAATCGATATTTTATGTGCCCAAAGTCAATATGTGTATGCATCTTCTGTACACGTGTATATCCATAATTCAAGTTCAAAACACCAGAAAATTCGATATTTTTGGGTCCCAAAAGCAATCTGTACATGCCTACTCCTTGCTAGAATGTTTTCAAGATACAGACCCAAAACATGCTCAAAATCGATTTTTTTAGTGCAAAAAGTCGATATGTGCATGCATCTTCTGTACCCGTTTATATCTCAAATTCAGGCTCAAAGCTCCGAAAATTCGCTATTTTTGGGACCCAGAAGCAATCTGCACATGCCTACACAGTGCTAGAATGTTTTTAAAATACAGGCTTAAAACATGCTATAATTCGATATTTTATGTGTCCAAAGTCGATATGTGCATGCATCTTCTGAACCCGTTTATATCTCAGATTCAGGCTAAAAACACCCAAAAAACCGATATTTTTGCGTCCCAGAAGCGATCTGTACATGCCTACTCCGTGTTAGAGTATTTTCAAAATACAGGCCCAAAACATGTTAAAAATCGATATTTTAGGTGCCCAAAGACAATATGTGTATGCATCTTCGGTACCCGTCTATATCCCAAATTCAGGTTCAAAACACCAGAAAATTCGGTATTTTTTGGTCCCAGAAGCGATCTGTACATGCCTACTTATTGCTAGAATTTTTTCAAGATACAGACCCAAAACATTCTCAAAATCGATATTTTAGGTGCAAAAAGTCGATATGTGCATGCATCCTCTGTACCCGGTTATATCCCAAATTCTGGCTCAAAACCCCCGAAAATTCGATATTTTTGGGTCCCAGAAGCGATCTGTACATGCCTACTCAGTGCTAGAATATTTTCAAATTATACGCCGAAAACATACTATAAATCGATATTTTGGGTGCCAAAGTCAATATGTGCATGCATCTTCTGTATCCGTTTATATCTCAAATTCAGGCTCAAAACACCCGAAAATTCAATATTTTTAGGTCCCAGAAGCGATCTGTACATGCCTACTCCGTGTTAGAGTATTTTCAAAATACAGGCCCAAAACATGTTAAAAATCGATATTTTAGGTGCCCAAAGTCAATATGTGTATGCATCTTCGGTACCCGTCTATATCCCAAATTCAGGTTCAAAACACCAGAAAATTTGGTATTTTTTGGTCCCAGAAGCGATCTGTACATGCCTACTCCTTGCTAGAATGTTTTCAAGATACAGACTCAAAACATATTAAAAATCGATATTTTAAGTGCAAAAAGTCGATATGTGCATGCATCTTCGGTACCCGTTTATATCTCAAATTCAGGCTCAAAACTCCGAAAATTCGATATTTTTTGGTCCCTTAAGCATTCTGCACATGCCTACTCAGTGCTAGAATGTTTTTAATATACAGGCTTAAAACATGCTATAAATCGATATTTTAGGTGTCCAAAGTCGATATGTGCATGCATCTTCTGTACCCGTTTATATCTCAAATTCAGGCTCAAAACACCCAAAAAATCGATATTTTTGTGTCCCAGAAGCAATCTGTACATGCCTACTCAGTGCTAGAATGTTTTTAATATACAGGCTTAAAACGTGCTATAAATCGATATTTTAGGTGTCCAAAGTCGATATGTGCATGCATCTTCTGTACCTGTTTATATCTAAAATTCATTCTCAAAACACCAGAAAATTCGGTATTTTTGGGTCCCAGAAGCGATCTGTACGTGCATACTCCGTGTTAGAGTGTTTTTAAAATACAGGCCCAAAACATGCTGCAAATCGATATTTTATGTGCCCAAAGTCAATATGTGTATGCATCTTCTGTACACGTGTATATCCCTAATTCAAGTTCAAAACACCCGAAAATTCGATATTTTTGTGTCCCAAAAGCGATCTGTACATGCCTACTCCTTGCTAGAATGTTTTCAAGATACAGACCAAAAACATGCTCAAAATCGATATTTTAAGTGCAAAAAGTCGATATGTGCATGCATCTTCTGTACCCGTTTATATCTCAAATTCAGGCTCAAAACTCCGAAAATTCGATATTTTTGGGTCCCCGAAGCCATCTGTTCATGCCTACTCCGTGTTAGAGTATTTTGAAAATACAGGCCCAAAACATGCTCAAAATCGATATTTTAGGTGCCCAAAGTCGATATGTGCATGCATCTTCTGTATCCGTCTATATCCTAAATTCAGGTTCAAAACACCCGAAAATTCGATATTTTGGGTCCCAGAAGCGATTTGTACATGCCTACTTCTTGATAGAATTTTTTAAGATAGAAACCCAAGACATGCTCAAAATCGATATTTTAGGTGCAAAAAGTCGATATGTGCATGCATCTTCTGTACCCGTTTATATCTCAAATTCAGGCTCAAAGCACCCGAAAATTCCATATTTTAGGGTCCCTTAAGCGATCTGTACATGCATACTCAGTGCTAGAATGTTTGTAAAATATAGGCTAAAAACATGCTAAAAATCGATATTTTAAGTGTCCAAAGTCGATATGTGCATGCATCTTCTGTACCCGTTTTTATCTCAAATTCAGGCTCAAAACACCCGAAAATTCGATATTTTTGGGTCCCAAAAGCGATCGGTACATGTCTACTCCGTGTTAGAGTATTTTTTAAATACAGGCCCAAAACATGCTAAAAATCGATATTTTAAGTTCCCAAAGTCGATATGTGCATGCATCTTCTGTACCCGTTTATATCTCAAATTCAGGCTCAAAACACCCGAAAATTCCATATTTTTGGGTCCCAGAAGCAATTTGTACGTGTATACTCCGTGTTAGAGTGTTTTTAAAATACAGGCCCAAAACATGCTGAAAATCGATATTTTATGTGCCCAAAGTCAATATGTGTAAGCATCTTCTGTACACGTGTATATCCCTAATTCAAGTTCAAAACACCCGAAAATTCGATATTTTTGGGTCCCAAAAGCAATCTGTACATGCCTACTCTTTGCTAGAATGTTGTCAAGATACAGACCAAAAACATGCTCAAAATCGATATTTTAAGTGCAAAAAGTAGATATGTGCATGCATCTTCTGTACCCGTTTATATCTTAAATTCAGGCTCTAAACTCCGAAAATTCGATATTTTTGGGTCCCTTAAGCAATCTGCACATGCCTACTCCGTGTTAATGTATTTTCAAAATACAGGCCCAAAACATGCTGAAAATCTATATATTAGGTGCCCAAAGTCAATATGAGTATGCATCTTCTGTACCCGTCTATATCCCAAATTCAGGTTCAAAACACCCGAAAATTCGGTATTTTTGGGTCCCAGAAGCGATCTGTACATGCCTACTCCTTGCTAGAATTTTTTCAAGATTCAAACCCAAAACATGCTCAAAATCGATATTTTAGGTGCAAAAAGTCGATATGTGCATGCATCCTCTGTACCTGGTTATATCCCAAATTCTGGCTCAAAACCCCCGAAAATTCGATATTTTTGGGTCCGAGAAGCGATCTGTACATGCCTACTCAGTGCTAGAATATTTTCAAATTATACGCTGAAAACATACTAAAAATCGATATTTTGGGTGCCAAAGTCGATATGTGCATGCATCTTCTGTACCCGTTTATATCTCAAATTCAGGCTCAAAACACTCAAAAAAATCGATATTTTTGTGTCCCAGAAGCGATTTGTACATGTCTACAACGTGCTATAGTATTTTCAAAATACAGGCCCAAAACATGCTCAAAATCGATATTTTAGGTGCCCAAAGTCGATATGTGCATGCATTCTCTGTACCCGTTCATATCTCAAATTCAGGCTCAGAACACCCTAAATTTCGATTTATTTGGGTTCCAGAAGCGATCTGTACGTGTCTACTCAGTGTTAGAGTATTTTCAAGATACAGGCCCAAAACATGCTCAAAATCGATATTTTAGGTGCCCAAAGTCGATATGTGCATGCATCTTCTGTATCCGTCTATATCCCAAATTCAGGTTCAAAACACCCGAAAATTCGATATTTTTGGGTCCCAGAAGCGATCTGTACATGCCTACTCCTTGCTAGAATTTTTTAAGATACAAACCCAAGACATGCTCAAAATCTATATTTTAGGTGGAAAAAGTCGATATGTGCATGCATCTTCTGTACCCCTTTATATCTCAAATTCAGACTCAAAAACACCCGAAAATTCCATATTTTTGGGTCCCTTAAGCGATCTGTACATGCATACTCAGTGCTAGAATGTTTTCAAAATATAGGCTTAAAACATGCTAAAAATCGATATTTTAGGTGTCCAAAGTCAATATGTGCATGCATCTTCTGTACCCGTTTATATCTAAAATTCAGGCTCAAAACACCCGAAAATTCGATATTTTAGGGTCCCAAAAGCGATCTGTACATGTCTACTCCGAGTTAGAGTATTATTTAAATACAGGCCCAAAACATGCTGAAAATCGATATTTTAGGTGCCCAAAGTCGATATGTGCATGCATCTTCTGTACCCGTTTATATCTCAAATTCAGGCTCAAAACACCCGAAAATTCCTTATTTTTGGGTCCCAGAAGCGATCTGTACGTGTATACTCCGTGTTAGAGTGTTTTTAAAATACAGGCTCAAAACATGCAGAAAATCGATATTTTATGTGCCCAAAGTCAATATGTGTATGCATCTTCTGTACACGTGTATATCCCTAATTCAAGTTCAAAACACCCGAAAATTCGATATTTTTGGGTCCCAAAAGCAATCTGTACATGCCTACTCTTTGCTAGAATGTTTTCAAGATACAGACCAAAAACATGCTCAAAATCGATATTTTAAGTGCAAAAAGTCGATATGTGCATGCATCTTCTGTACCCGTTTATATCTTAAATTCAGGCTCTAAACTCCGAAAATTCGATATTTTTGGGTCCCTTAAGCAATCTGCACATGCCTACTCCGTGTTAATGTATTTTCAAAATACAGGCCCAAAACATGCTGAAAATCTATATATTAGGTGCCCAAAGTCAATATGAGTATGCATCTTCTGTACACGTCTATATCCCAAATTCAGGTTCAAAACACCCGAAAATTCGGTATTTTTGGGTCCCAGAAGCGATCTGTACATGCCTACTCCTTGCTAGAATGTTTTCAAGATACAGACCCAAAACATGCTCAAAATCGATTTTTTTAGTGCAAAAAGTCGATATGTGCATGCATCTTCTGTACCCGTTTATATCTCAAATTCAGGCTCAAAGCTCCGAAAATTCGGTATTTTTGGGTCCCAGAAGCGATCTGTACATGCCTACTCAGTGCTAGAATATTTTCAAATTATACGCCGAAAACATACTATAAATCGATATTTTGGGTGCCAAAGTCAATATGTGCATGCATCTTCTGTATCCGTTTATATCTCAAATTCAGGCTCAAAACACCCGAAAATTCAATATTTTTAGGTCCCAGAAGCGATCTGTACATGCCTACTCCGTGTTAATGTATTTTCAAAATACAGGCCCAAAACATGCTCAAAATCGATATTTTAGGTGCAAAAAGTCGATATGTGCATGCATCCTCTTTACCCGTTTATATCCCAAATTCTGGCTCAAAACCCCCGAAAATTCGATATTTCTGGGTCCCAGAAGCGATCTGCACATGCCTGCTCCTTGCTAGAACGTTTTCAAGATACAGACCCAAAACATGTTAAAAATCGATATTTTAAGTGCAAAAAGTCGATATGTGCATGCATCTTCTGTACCCGTTTATATCTCAAATTCAGGCTCAAAACTCCGAAAATTCGATATTTTTTGGTCCCTTAAGCATTCTGCACATGCCTACTCAGTGCTAGAATGTTTTTAATATACAGGCTTATAACATGCTATAAATCGATATTTTAGGTGTCTAAAGTCGATATGTGCATGCATCTTCTGTACCCGTTTATATCTCAAATTCAGGCTCGAAACACCCAAAAAATCGATATTTTTGTGTCCCAGAAGCAATCTGTACATGCCTACTCAGTGCTAGAATGTTTTTAAAATAAAGGCTTAAAACATGCTATAAATCGATATTTTAGGTGTCCAAAGTCGATATGTGCATGCATCTTCTGTACCTGTTTATATCTAAAATTCAGGCTCAAAAAACCCGAAAATTCGATATTTTTGGGTCCCAAAAGCGATTTGTACATGTCTACACCGTGCTATAGTATTTTTTAAATACAGGCCCAAAACATGCTCAAAATCGATATTTTAGGTGCCCAAAGTCGATATGTGCATGCATCTTCTGTACCCGTTTATATCTCAAATTAAGGCTCAAAACACCCGAAAATTCAATATTTTTGGGTCCCAGAAGCGATCTGTACGTGCATACTACGTGTTAGAGTTTTTTTAAAATACAGGCCCAAAACATGCTGAAAATCGATATTTTATGTGACCAAAGTCAATATGTGTATGCATCTTCTGTACACGTGTATATCCCTAATTCAAGTTCAAAATACCAGAAAATTCGATATTTTTGGCTCCCAAAAGCGATCTATACATGCCTACTCCTTGCTAGAATGTTTTCAAGATACAGACCCCAAACATGCTCAAAATCGATATTTTAAGTACAAAAAGTCGATATGTGCATGCATCTTCTGTACCCGTTTATATCTCAAATTCAGGCTCAAAACTCCGAAAATTCGATATTTTTGGGTCCCAGAAGCAATCTGTACATGCCTACTCAGTGCTAGAATGTTTTTAAAATACAGGCTTAAAACATGCTATAAATCGATATTTTATGTGTCCAAAGTCGATATGTGCATGCATCTTCTGTACCCGTTTATATCTCAAATTCAGGTTGAAAACACCCGAAAATTCCATATTTTTTGGGTCCCTTAAGCGATCTGTACATGCATACTCAGTGCTAGAATGTTTTCAAAATATAGGCTCAAAACATGCTAAAAATCGATATTTTAAGTGTCCAAAGTCGATATGTGCATGCATCTTCTGTACCCGTTTATATCTCAAATTCAGGCTCAAAACACCCGAAAATTCGATATTTTTGGGTCCCAAAAGCGATCTGTACATGTCTACTCCGTGTTAGAGTATTTTTAAAATACAGGCCCAAAACATGCTAAAAATCGATATTTTAAGGTCCCAAAGTCGATATGTGCATGCATCTTCTGTACCCGTCTATTACCCAAATTCAGGGTCAAAACACCCGAAAATTCGGTATTTTTGGATCCCAGAAGCGATCTGTACATGCCTACTCCTTGCTAGAATTTTTTCAAGATACAGACCCAAAACATGCTCAAAATCGATATTTTAGGTGCCCAAAGTCGATATGTGCATGCATCTTCTGTACCCGTTCATATCTCAAATTCAGGCTCAGAACACCCTAAAATTCGATTTATTTGGGTTCCAGAAGCGATCTGTACGTGTCTACTCAGTGTTAGAGTATTTTTAAAATACAGGCCCAAAACATGCTCAAAATCGATATTTTGGGTGCCCAAAGTCGATATGTGCATGCATCTTCTGTACCCGTTTATATCTCAAATTCAGACTCAAAACACCCGAATATTCGATATTTTTGGGTCCCAAAAGAAATGTGTACATGCATACTCCGTGTTAGAGTATTTTCAAATTACAGGCCTAAAACATGCTGAAAATCGATATTTTAGCTGCCCAAAGTCAATATGTGTATGCATCTTCTGTATCCTTCTATATCCCAAATTCAGGTTCAAAACACCCTAAAATTCGATATTTTTGGGTTCCAGAAGCGATCTGTACATGCCTACTTCTTGATAGAATTTTTTAAGATACAATCCCAAGACATGCTCAAAATGGATATCTTAGGTGCAAAAAGTCGATATGTGCATGCATCTTCTGTACCCGTTTATATCTCAAATTCAGGTTGAAAACACCCGAAAATTCCATATTTTTGGGTCCCTTAAGCAATCTGTACATGCATACTCAGTGCTAGAATGTTTGTAAAATATAGGCTCAAAACATGCTAAAAATCGATATTTTAAGTGTCCAAAGTCGATATGTGCATGCATCTTCTGTACCCGTATATATCTCAAATTCAGGCTCAAAACACCCGAAAATTCGATATTTTTGGGTCCCAAAAGCGATCGGTACATGTCTACTCCGTGTTAGAGTATTTTTAAAATACAGGCCCAAAACATGCTAAAAATCGATATTTTAAGTGCCCAAAGCCGATATGTGCATGCATCTTCTGTACCCGTTTATATCTCAAATTCAGGCTCAAAACACCCGAAAATTCCATATTTTTGGGTCCCAAAAGCAATCTGTACATGCCTACTCTTTGCTAGAATGTTTTCAAGATACAGACCAAAAACATGCTCAAAATCGATATTTTAAGTGCAAAAAGTCGATATGTGCATGCATCTTCTGTACCCGTTTATATCTTAAATTCAGGCTCAAAACTCCGAAAATTCGATATTTTTGGGTCCCTTAAGCAATCTGCACATGCCTACTCAGTGCTAGAATGTTTTTAAAATACAGGCTTAAAACATGCTATAAATCGATATTTTAGGTGTCCAAAGTCGTTAAGTGCATGCATCTTCTGTACCCGTTTATATCTCAAATTCAGGCTCAAAACACCCAAAAAATCGATATTTTTGCGTCCCAGAAGCGATCTGTACATGCCTACTCCGTGTTAGAGTATTTTCAAAATACAGGCACAAAACATGTTAAAAATCGATATTTTAGGTGCCCAAAGTCAATATGTGTATGCATCTTCTGTACCCGTCTATATCCCAAATTCAGGTTCAAAACACCAGAAAATTCGGTATTTTTGGGTCCCAGAAGCGATCTGTACATACCTACTCAGTGCTAGAATATTTTCAAATTATACGCCGAAAACATACTATAAATCGATATTTTGGGTGCCAAAGTCAATATGTGCATGCATCTTCTGTATCCGTTTATATCTCAAATTCAAGCTCAAAACACCCGAAAATTCAATATTTTTAGGTCCCAGAAGCGATCTGTACATGCCTACTCCGTGTTAATGTATTTTCAAAATACAGGCCCAAAACATGCTCAAAATCGATATTTTAGGTGCAAAAAGTCGATATGTGCATGCATCCTCTTTACCCGTTTATATCCCAAATTCTGGCTCAAAACCCCCGAAAATTCGATATTTCTGGGTCCCAGAAGCGATCTGCACATGCCTGCTCCTTGCTAGAATGTTTTCAAGATACAGACCCAAAACATGTTAGAAATCGATATTTTAAGTGCAAAAAGTCGATATGTGCATGCATCTTTTGTACCCGTTTATATCTCAAATTCAGGCTCATAACTCCGAAAATTCGATATTTTTGTGTCCCAGAAGCAATCTGTACATGCCTACTCAGTGCTAGAATGTTTTTAAAATACAGGCTTAAAACATGCTATAAATCGATATTTTAGGTGTCCAAAGTCGATATGTGCATGCATCTTCTGTACCTGTTTATATCTAAAATTCAGGCTCAAAACACCCGAAAATTCGATATTTTTGGGTCCCAAAAGCGATTTGTACATGTCTACACCGTGCTATAGTATTTTTTAAATACAGGCCCAAAACATGCTCAAAATCGATATTTTAGGTGCCCAAAGTCGATATGTGCATGCATCTTCTGTACCCGTTTATATCTCAAATTAAGGCTCAAAACACCCGAAAATTCAATATTTTTGGGTCCCAGAAGCGATCTGTACGTGCATACTACGTGTTAGAGTGTTTTTAAAATACAGGCCCAAAACATGCTGAAAATCGATATTTTATGTGACCAAAGTCAATATGTGTATGTATCTTCTGTACACGTGTATATCCCTAATTCAAGTTCAAAATACCAGAAAATTCGATATTTTTGGGTCCCAAAAGCGATCTGTACATGCCATCTCCTTGCTAGAATGTTTTCAAGATACAGACCCCAAACATGCTCAAAATCGATATTTTAAGTGCAAAAAGTCGATATGTGCATGCATCTTCTGTACCCGTTTATATCTCAAATTCAGGCTCAAAACTCCGAAAATTCGATATTTTTGGGTCCCAGAAGCAATCTGTACATGCCTACTCAGTGCTAGAATGTTTTTAAAATACAGGCTTAAAACATGCTATAAATCGATATTTTAGGTGTCCAAAGTCGATATGTGCATGCATCTTCTGTACCCGTCTATTACCCAAATTCAGGGTCAAAACACCAGAAAATTCGGTATTTTTGGAACCCAGAAGCGATCTGTACATGCCTACTCAGTGCTAGAATATTTTCAAAATACAGGCCCAAAACATGCTCAAAATCGATATTTTAGGTGCCCAAAGTCGATATGTGCATGCATCTTCTGTATCCGTCTATATCCTAAATTCAGGTTCAAAACACCCGAAAATTCGATATTTTTGGGTCCCTTAAGCGATCTGTACATGCATACTCAGTGCTAGTATGTTTGTAAAATATATGCTCAAAACATGCTAAAAATCGATATTTTAGGTGTCCAAAGTCGATATATGCATGCATCTTCTGTATCCGTTTATATCTCAAATTCAGGCTCAAAACACCCGAAAATTCGATATTTTTGGGTCCCAAAAGCGATCTGTACATGTCTACTCCGTGTTACAGTATTTTTAAAATACAGGCCCAAAACATGCTAAAAATCGATATTTTAGGTGCCCAAAGTCGATATGTGCATGCATCTTCTGTACCCGTTTATATCTCAAATTCAGGCTCAAAACACCCGGAAATACCATATTTTTGGGTCCCAGAAGCAATCTGTACGTGCATACTCCGTGTTAGAGTGTTTTTAAAATACAGGCCCAAAACATGCTGAAAATCGATATTTTATGTGCCCAAAGTCAATATGTGTAAGCATCTTCTGTACACGTGTATATCCCTAATTCAAGTTCAAAACACCCGAAAATTCGATATTGTTGTGTCCCAAAAGCGATCTGTACATGCCTACTCCTTGCTAGAATGTTTTCAAGATACAGACCAAAAACATGCGCAAAATCGATATTTTAAGTGCAAAAAGTCGATATGTGCATGCATCTTCTGTACCCGTTTATATCTCAAATTCAGGCTCAAAACTCCGAAAATTCGATATTTTTGGGTCCCCGAAGCCATCTGTTCATGCCTACTCCGTGTTAGAGTATTTTCAAAATACAGGCCCAAAACATGCTCAAAATCGATATTTTAGGTGCCCAAAGTCGATATGTGCATGCATCTTCTGTATCCGTCTATATCCTAAATTCAGGTTCAAAACACCCGAAAATTCGATATTTTTGGGTCCCAGAAGCGATTTGTACATGCCTACTTCTTGATAGAATTTTTTAAGATACAAACCCAAAACATGCTCAAAATCGATATTTTAGGTGCAAAAAGTCGATATGTGCATGCATCTTCTGTACCCGTTTATATCTCAAATTCAGGCTCAAAGCACCCGAAAATTCCATATTTTAGGGTCCCTTAAGCGATCTGTACATGCATACTCAGTGCTAGAATGTTTGTAAAATATAAGCTCAAAACATGCTAAAAATCGATATTTTAAGTGTCCAAAGTCGATATGTGCATGCATCTTCTGTATCCGTTTATATCTCAAATTCAGGCTCAAAACACCCGAAAATTCGATATTTTTGGGTCCCAAAAGCGATCTGTACATGTCTACTCCGTGTTAGAGTATTTTTAAAATACAGGCCCAAAACATGCTAAAAATCGATATTTTCGGTGCCCAAAGTCGATATGTGCATGCATCTTCTGTACCCGTTTATATCTCAAATTCAGGCTCAAAACACCCGAAAATAGCATATTTTTGGGTCCCAGAAGCAATCTGTACGTGCATACTCCGTGTTAGAGTGTCTTTAAAATACAGGCCCAAAACATGCTGAAAATCGATATTTTATGTGCCCAAAGTCAATATGTGTAAGCATCTTCTGTACACGTGTATATCCCTAATTCAAGTTCAAAACACCCGAAAATTCGATATTTTTGTGTCCCAAAAGCGATCTGTACATGCCTACTCAGTGCTAGAATGTTTTTAAAATACAGGCTTAAAACATGCTATAAATCGATATTTTAGGTGTCCAAAGTCGATATGTGCATGCATCTTCTGTACCCGTTTATATCTCAAATTCAGGCTCAAAACACCCGAAAAATCGATATTTTTGTGTCCCAGAAACGATCTGTACATGCCTACTCCGTGTTAGAGTATTTTCAAAATACAAGCCCAAAACATGCTCAAAATCTATATATTAGGTGCCCAAAGTCAATATGAGTATGCATCTTCTGTACCCGTCTATATCCCAAATTCAGGTTCAAAACACCAGAAAATTCAGTATTTTTGGGTCCCAGAAGCGATCTGTACATGCCTACTCCTTGCTAGAATTTTTTCAAGATACAGACCCAAAACATGCTCAAAATCGATATTTTAGGTGCAAAAAGTCGATATGTGCATGCATCCTCTGTACAAGGTTATATCCCAAATTCAGGCTCAAAACCCCCGAAAATTCGATATTTTTGGGTCCCAGAAGCGATCTATACATGCTGACTCAGTGCTAGAATATTTTCAAATTATACGCAGAAAACATACTAAAAATCGATATTTTGGGTGCCAAAGTCGATATGAGCATGCATCTTCTGTACCTGTTTATATCTCAAATTCAGGCTCAAAACACCCAAAAAAATCTATATTTTTGTGTCCCAGAAGGGATTTGTACATGTCTACACCGTGCTATAGTATTTTCAAAAGACAGGCCCAAAACATGCTCAAAATCGATATTTTATGTGCCCAAAGTCAATATGTGTAAGCATCTTCTGTACACGTGTATATCCCTAATTTAAGTTTAAAACACCCGAAAATTCGATATTTTTGTGTCCCAAAAGCGATCTGTACATGCCTACTCAGTGCTAGAATGTTTTTAAAATACAGGCTTAAAACATGCTATAAATCGATATTTTAGGTGTCCAAAGTCGATATGTGCATGCATCTTCTGTACCCGTTTATATCTCAAATTCAGACTCAAAACAACCGAATATTCGATATTTTTGTGTCCCAGAAGCGATCTGTACATGCCTACTCCGTGTTAGAGTATTTTCAAAATACAGGCCCAAAACATACTCAAAATTGATATTTTATGTGCCCAAAGTCAAAATGTGTATGCATCTTCTGTACACGTGTATATCCCTAATTCAGGTTCAAAACACCAGAAAATTCGATTTTTTTGGGTCCCAGAAGCGATCTGTACATGCCTACTCCTTGCTAGAATGTTTTCAAGATACAGACTCAAAACATGTTAAAAATCGATATTTTAAGTGCAAAAAGTCGATATGTGCATGCATCTTCTGTACCCGTTTATATCTCAAATTCAGGCTCAAAACTCCGAAAATTCGATATTTTTTGGTCCCTTAAGCAATCTGCACATGCCTACTCAGTGCTAGAATGTTTTTAAAATACAGGCTTAAAACATGCTATAAATCGATATTTTAGGTGTCGAAAGTCGATATGTGCATGCATCTTCTGAACCCGTTTATATCTCAAATTCAGGCTCAAAACACCCAAAAAATCGATATTTTTGTGTACCACAAGCGATCTGTACATGCCTACTACGTGTTAGATTATTTTTAAAATACAGGCCCAAAACATGTTAAAAATCGATATTTTAGGTGCCCAAAGTCGATATGTGCATGCATCTTCTGAATCCGTTTATATCTCATATTCAGGTTCAAAACACCAGAAAATTCGGTATTTTTGGGTCCCAGAAGCGATCTGTACATGCCTACTCCTTGCTAGAATTTTTTCAAGATACAGACCCAAAACATGCTCAAAATCGATATTTTAGGTGCAAAAAAGTCGATATGTGCATGCATCTTCTGTACCCGTTTATATCTCAAATTCAGGCTCAAAACACCCAAAAAATCGATATTTTTGTGTCCCAGAAGCGATCTGTACATGTCTACGCCGTGTATAGTATTTTCAAAATACAGGCCCAAAACATGCTCAAAATCGATATTTTAGGTGCCCAAAGTCGATATGTGCATGCATCTTCTGTACCAGTTCATATCTCAAATTCAGGCTCAGAACACCTTAAAATTCGATTTATTTGAGTTCCAGAAGCGATCTGTACGTGTCTACTCAGTGTTAGAGTATTTTTAAAAATACAGGCCCAAAACATGCTTAAAATCGATATTTTAGGTGCCCAAAGTCGATATGTGCATGCATCTTCTTTACCCGTTTATATCTCAAATTCAGACTCAAAACACCCGAATATTCGATATTTTTGGGTCCCAAAAGCAATGTGTACATGCATACTCCGTGTTAGAGTATTTTCAAAGTACAGGCCTAAAACATGCTGAAAATCGATATTTTAGCTGCCCAAATTCAATATGTGTATGCATCTTCTGTACCCGTCTATATCCCAAATTCAGGTTCAAAACACTCTAAAATACGATATTGTTGGGTCCCAGAAGCAATCTGTACATGCCTACTTCTTGCTAGAATTTGTTCAAGATACAGACCCAAAACATGCTCAAAATCGATATTTTAAATGCAAAAAGTCGATATGTGCATGCATCTACTGTACCCGTTTATATCTCAAATTCAGGCTCAAAACACCCGAAAATTCGATATATTTTGGTCCCTGAAGCGATCTGTACATGCCTACTCCGTGTTAGAGTATTTTTAAAATACAGGCCCAAAACATGCTCAAAATCGATATTTTAGGTGCAAAAAGTCGATATGGGCATGCATCCTCTGTACCCGGTTATATTCCAAATTCTGGCTCAAAACCCCCGAAAATTCGATATTTTTGGGTCCCAGAAGCGATCTGTAAATGCCTACTCATTGCTAGAATATTTTCAAATTATACACCGAAAACATACTAAAAATCGATATTTTGGGTGCCAAAGTCGATATGTGCATGCATCTTCTGTACCCGTTTATATCTCAAATTCAGGCTCAAAACACCCAAAAAATCGATATTTTTGTGTCCCTGATGCGATATGTACATGTCTACACCGTGCTATAGTATTTTCAAAATACAGGCCCAAAACATGCTAAAAATCGATATTTTAGGTGCTCAAAGTCGATATGTGCATGCATCTTCTGTACCCGTTCATATCTCAAATTCAGGCTCAGAACACCCTAAAATTCGATTTATTTGGGTTCCAGAAGCGATCTGTACGTGTCTACTCAGTGTTAGAGTATTTTAAAAATACAGGCCCAAAACATGCTCAAAATCGATATTTTGGGTGCCCAAATTCGATATGTGCATCCATCTTCTGTACCAGTTTATATCTCAAATTCAGACTCAAAACACCCGAATATTCTATATTTTTGGGTCATAAAAGCAATGTGTACATGCATACTCCGTGTTAGAGTATTTTCAAATTACAGGCCTAAAACATGCTGAAAATCGATATTTTAGCTGCCCAAAGTCAATATGTGTATGCATCTTCTGTAACCGTCTATATCCCAAATTCAGGTACAAAACACTCGAAAATTCGATATTTTTGTGTCCCAGAAGCGATCTGTACATGCCTACTCCTTGCTAGAATGTTTTCAAGATACAGACCAAAAACATGCACAAAATCGATATTTTAGGTGTCCAAAGTCGATAAGTGCATGCATCTTCTGTACCCGTTTATATCTCAAATTCAGGCTCAAAACACCCGAAAATTCCATATTTTTGGGTCCCTTAAGCGATCTGTACATGCATACTCAGTGCTAGAATGTTTTCAAAATATAGGCTCAAAACATGCTAAAAATCGATATTTTAGGTGTCCAAAGTCGATATGTGCATGCATCATCTGTACCCGTTTATATCTCAAATTCCTTCTCAAAACACACGAAAATTTCATATTTTTGGGTCCCAGAAGCAATCTGTACGTGCATTCTCCGTGTTAGAGTATTTTTAATATACAGGCCCAAAACATGCTAAAAATCGATATTTTAGGTGCCCAAAGTCGATATGTGCATGCATCTTCTGTATCCGTTTATATCTCAAATTCAGGCACAAAACACCCGAAAATTCGATATTTTTGGGTCCCAAAAGCGATCTGTACATGTCTACTCCGTGTTAGAGTATTTTTAAAATACACGCCCAAAACATGCTAAAAATCGATATTTTAGGTGCCCAAAGTCGATATGTGCATGCATCTTCTGTACCCGTTTATATCTCAAATTCAGGGTCAAAACACCAGAGAATTCCATATTTTTGGGTCCCAGAAGCAATCTGTACTTGCATACTCCGTGTTAGAGTGTTTTTAAAATACAGGCCCAAAACATGCTGAAAATCGATATTTTATGTGCCCAAAGTCAATATGTGTAAGCATCTACTGTACACGTGTATATCCCTAATTCAAGTTCAAAACACCCGAAAATTCGATATTTTTGGGTTCCAAAAGCGATCTGTACATGCCTACTCCTTGCTAGAATGTTTTCAAGATACAGACCCAAAACATGCTCAAAATCGATATTTTAGGTGTCCAAAGTCGATAAGTGCATGCATCTTCCGTACCCGTTTATATCTCAAATTCAGGCTCAAAACACACGAAAATTTCATATTTTTGGGTCCCAGAAGCAATCTGTACGTGCATTCTCCGTGTTAGAGTATTTTTAATATACAGGCCCAAAACATGCTAAAAATCGATATTTTAGGTGCCCAAAGTCGATATGTGCATGCATCTTCTGTATCCGTTTATATTTCAAATTCAGGCTCAAAACACCCGAAAATTCGATATTTTTGGGTCCCAAAAGCGATCTGTACATGTCTACTCCGTGTTAGAGTATTTTCAAAATACAGGCCCAAAACATGCTGAAAATCGATATTTTAGGTGCCCAAATTTAATATGTGCATGCATCTTCTGTACCCGTTTATATCTCAAATTCAGGTTTAAAAACACCCGAAAAATCGGTATTTTTGGGTCCCAGAAGCGATCTGTACATGCCTACTCAGATACAGGCCCAAAACATGCTGAAAATCGATATTTTAGGTGCCCAAAGTCAATATGTGTATGCATCTTCTGTACCCGTTTATATCTCAAATTCAGGCTCAAAACACCCGAAAATTCGATATTTCGGGGTCCCAGAAGCGATCTGTACATGCCTACTCAGTGCTAGAATATTTTCTAAAAATAGCCCCAAAACATGCTAAAAATCGATATTTTCGGTGCCCAAAGTCGATATCTTAAATTCAGGCTCCAAACACCCGAAAATTCAATATTTTGGGGTCCCAGAAGCGATCTGTACATGCCTACTCAGATACAGGCTCAAAACATGCGAAAAATCGATATTTTAAGAGTCCAAAGTCGATATGTGCATGCATCTTCTGCACCCGTTTATATCCCAAATTCAGGCTCAAAACACCCGAAAATTCGATATTTTTGGCTCCCATAAGCGATCTGTACATGCCTACTCAGTGCTAGAATGTTTTCAAAATACAGGTCCAAAACATACAGAAAATCGATATTTTAGGTGGCCAAAAGTCGATATGTGCATGTATCTTCCATACTCGTTTATATCTCAAATTCAGGCTCCAAACACCCGAAAATTCGATATTTTTGAGTCCCAGAAGCAATCTGTACATGCCTACTCAGATACAGGCCCAAAACATGCTGAAAATCGATATTTTAGGTGCCCAAACTCAATATGTGTATGCATCTTCTGCACCCGTTTATATCCCAAATTCAACCTCAAAACACCCAAAAAATCGATATATTTGGGTCCCAGAAGCAATCTGTACATGCCTACTCAGTGCTAGAATGTTTTCAAAATATAGGCTCAAAACATACTAAAAATCGATATTTTAAGTGTCCAAAGTCGATATGTGCTTGCATCTTCTGTACCCGTTTAAATCTCAAATTAAGGCTCAAAACACCCGAAAATTCGGTATTTTTGGGTCCTAGAAGCGATCTGTACATGCCTACTCCTAGTTAGAATGATTCCAAAATACAGACCCAAAAAATGCTCAAAATCGATATTTTAGGTGCCCAAAAGTCGATATGTGCATGCATCTTCTGTACCCGTTTATATCTCAAATTCAGGCTCAAAACACCCGAAAATTCGATATTTTGGGGTCCCAGAAGCGATCTGTACATGCCTACGCAGTGCTAGAATATTTTCAAAATACAGGCCCAAAACATGCTAAAAATCGATATTTTAGGTGCCCAAAGTCGATATCTCAAATTCAGGCCCAAAACACCCGAAAATTCGATATTTTGGGGTCCCAGAAGCGATGTGTACATGCCTACTCCGTGCTAGAGTATTTTTAATATACAGGCCCAAAACATACTGAAAATCGATCTTTTAGGTGCCCAAAAGTCGATATGTGTATGCATCTTCTGCACCCGTTTATATCCCAAATTCAGGCTTAAAACACCCGAAAATTCGATATTTTTGGGTCCCAGAAGTGATCTGTACATGACTACTCCGAGCTAGAATGTTTTCAAAATATAGGCTCAAAACATGCTAAAAAACGATATTTTAAGTGTCCAAAGTCGATAAATGCATGCATTATTTGTACCCGTTTATATCTCAAATTCAGGCTCCAAACACCCGAAAATTCAATATTTTGGGGTCCCAGAAGCGATCTGTACATGCCTACTGAGATACAGGCCCAAAACATGCTGAAAATCGATATTTTAGGTGCCCAAAGTCAATATGTGTATGCATCTTCTGCACCCGTTTATATCTCAAATTCAACCACAAAACACCCGAAAATTTGATATTATTCGGTCCCAGAAGCGATCTGTACATGCCTACTCAGTGCTAGAATGTTTTCAAAATATAGGCTCAAAACATGCTAAAAATCGATATTTTAGGTGCCCAAAAGTCGATATGTGCATGCATCTTCCGTACCTGTTTATATCTCAAATTCAGGCTCAAAACACCCGAAAAATCAGTATTTTTGGGTCCTAGAAGCGATCTGTACTTGCCTACTCCTAGTTAGAATGTTTTCAAGATACAGACCCAAAACATGCTCAAAATCGATATTTTAGGTGCCCAAAAGTCGATATGTGCATGCATCTTTCTTACCTGTTTATATCTCAAATTCAGGCTCAAAACCCCCGAAAATTCGATATTTTTGGGTCCCAGAAGCGATCTGTACATGCCTACTCCGTGTTAGAGTATTTTCAAAATACAGGCCCAAAACATGCTGAAAATCGATATTTTAGTTGCCCAAAGTCAATATGTGCATGCATTTTCTGTACCCGTTTATATCTCAAATTCAGGCTCAAAATACCTGTAAATTCGATATTTTGGGGTCCCAGAAGCGATCTGTACATGCCTACTCTGTGCTATAATATTTTCAAAATATAGGCCCAAAACATGCTAAAAATCGATATTTTAGGTGCCCAAAGTCGATATCTCAAATACAGGCCTAAAACATCCGAAAATCGATATTTTTGGGTCCCAGAAGCGATCTGTACATGCCTACTCAGATAAAAGCCCAAAACATGCTGTAAATCGATATTTTAGGTTCCGAAAGTCAATATGTGTATGCATCTTCTGAACTCGTTTATATCTCAAATTCAACGTCAGAACATCCGAAAATTCGATATTTTTGGGTCCCAGAAGCGATTTGTACATGCCTACTCAGTGCTAGAATGTTTTCAAAATATAGGCTCAAAATATGCTAAAAATCGATATTTTAAGTGTCCAAAGTCGATATGTGAATGCATCTTCTTTACCTGTTTATATCTCAAATTCAGGCTCAAAACACCCGAAAATTCGGTATTTTGGGGTCCTAGAAGCAATCTGTACATGCCTACTCCTAGAAAGAATGTTTTCGAGATTCAGACCCAAAACATGCACAAAATCGATATTTTAGGTGCCCAAAAGTCGATATGTGCATACATCTTCTGTACCCGTTTATATCTCAATTTCAGGCTCAAAACACCCGAAAATTCGATATTTTGGGGTCCCAGAAGCGATCTGTACATGCCTACTCAGTGCTAGAATATTTTTAAAATATAGGCCCAAAACATGCTAAAAATCGATATTTTAGGTGCCCAAAGTCGATATCTCAAATTCAGACCTAAAACATCCGAAAATCGATATTTTGGGGTCTCAGAAGCGATCTGTACATGCCTACTCAGATAAAAGCCCAAAACATGCTGTAAATCGATATTTTAGGTTCCGAAAGTCAATATGTGTATGCATCTTCTGAACTCGTTTATATCTCAAATTCAACGTCAAAACATCCGAAAATTCGATATTTTTGGGTCCCAGAAGCGATCTGTACATGCTTACTCAGTGCTAGAGTATTTTCAAAATACAGGCCCAAAACATGCTGAAAATCGATATTTTAGGTGCCCAAAGTCAATATGTGTATGCATCTTCTGCACTACTTTAAATCTCAAATTCAACCTCAAAACAACCATAAATCCCAAATTTAACTTCAAAACACCCGAAAATTCGATATTTTGGGGTCCCAGAAGCGATTTGTACATGCCTACTCCGTGTTAGAGTATTTTCAAAATATAGGCCCAAAACATGCAGAAAATCGATCTTTTAGGTGCCCAAAGTAAATATGTGCATGCATCTTATGTACCCGTTTATATTTAAAATTTAGGCTCAAAACACCCGAAAATTCGATATTTTGGGGTCCCAAAAGCGATCTGTACATGCCTACTCAGTGCTAGAATATTTCCAAAATATAGGCCCAAAACATGCTAAAAATCGATATTATAGGTGCCCAAAGTCGATATCTCAAATTCAGGCCCAAAACACCAGAAAATTCGATATTTTGGGGTCCCAGAAGCGATCTGTACATGCCTACTCCGTGTTAGCGTATTTTCAAAATACAGGCCCAAAACATACTGAAAATCGATATTTTAGGTGCCCAAAGTCAATATGTGTATGCATCTTCTGTACCCGTTTATATCTCAAATTAAGGCTGAAAACACCCGAAAATTTGATACTTTGGGGTCCCAGAAGCGATCTGTACATGTCTACTCAGTGCTAGAATGTTTATAAAATATAGGCTCAAAACATGTTAAAAATCGATATTTTAAGTGTCCAAAGTCGATATGTGCATGCATCTTCTGTACCTGTTTATATCTCAAATTCATGCTCAAAACACCCGAAAGATCGGTATTTTTGGGTCCTTGAAGCGATCTTTACATGCCTACTCCTAATTAGAATGTTTTCAAGATACAGACCCAAAACATGCCTGAAAATCTATATTTTAGGTGTCCAAAAGCAGATATGTGCATGCATCTTCAGTACCCATTTACATCTCAAATTCAGGCTCAAAACACCCGAGAAATCAATATTTTGGGGTCCCAGAAGCAATCTGTACATGCCTACTCAGTGCTAGAATATTTTCAAAATATAGACCCAAAACGTGCTATAAATCTATATTTGAGGTGCCCAAAGTCGATATCTCAAATTCAGGCCCAAAACACCCGAAAATTCGATATTTTGGGGTCCCAGAAGCGATCTGTACATTCCTGCTCCATGTTAGAGTATTTTCAAAATACAGGCTCAAAACATACTTAAAATCGATCTTTTAGGTGTCCAAAGTCAATATGTGTATGCATCTTCTGCACCCGTTTCCATCCCAAATTCAGCCTCAAAACACCCGAAAATTCGATATTTTTGGGTCCCAGAAGCGATCTGTACATGCCTACACAGTGCTAGAATTTTTTCAAAATATAGGCTCAAAACATGCTAAAAATCGATATTTTAAGTGTCCAAAGTCGATATGTGCATGCATCTTCTGTACCCGTTTATATCTCAAATTCAGGCTCCAAACTCCCGAAAACTCGATATTTTTGGGTCCCAGAAGCGATCTGTACATGCCTACTCGGAGACAGGCTCAAAACATGCTGAAAATCGATATTTTAGGTGCCGAAAGTCAATATGTGTATGCATCTTCTCCACGCGTTTATATCTCAAATTCAACCACAAAACACCCGAAAATTCGATATTTTTCAGTCCCAGAAGCGATCTGTGCATGCCTACTCAGTGCTAGAATGTTTTCAAAATATAGGCTCAAAACATGCTAAAAATCGATATTTTAAGTGTCCAAAGTCGATATGTTTTTGCCTCTTCTGTACCCGTTTATATCTCAAATTCAGGCTCAAAACCCCCCAAAATTCTATATTTTTGGGTCCTAGAAGCGATCTTTACATGCCTACTCCTAGTTAGAATGTTTTCAAGATACAGACCCAAAACATGCTCAAAATCGATATTTTAGGTGCCCAAAAGTCGATATGTGCATGCATCTTCTGTACCCGTTTATATCTCAAATTCAGGCTCCAAACACCCGAAAATTCGATATTTTGGGGTCCCAGAAGCGATCTGTACATGCCTACGCAGTGCTAGAATATTTTCAAAATACAGGCCCAAAACATGCTAAAAATCGATATTTTAGGTGCCCAAAGTCGATATCTCAAATTCATGTCCAAAACACCCGAAAATTAGATATTTTGGGGTCCCAGAAGCGATCTGTACATGCCTACTCCGTGTTAGAGTATTTTTAATATATAGGCTCAAAACATACTGAAAATCGATTTTTTAGGTGCCCAAAAGTCGATATGTGTATGCATTTTCTGCACTCGTTTATATCCCAAATTCAACCTCAAAACACCCGAAAATTCGATATTTTAGGGTCCCAGAAGCGATCTGTACATGCCTACTCAGTGCTAGAATGTTTTCAAAATATAGGCTCAAAACATGCTCAAAATCGATATTTTAGGTGCCCAAAGTCAATACGTGCATGCATCTTCGGCACCAGATTATATTCCAAATTCATCTTCAAAACACCTGAAAATATGATATTTTGGGTTTCCAGAAGCGATCTGTACATGCCTACTCAGTGCTAGAATATTTTCAAAATATAGGCTCAAAACATGCTAACAATCGATATTTTAAGTCTCCAAAGTCGATATGTGCATGCATCTTCAGTACCCGTTTATATCTCAAATTCCACCTCAAAACACCCAAAAATTCGATATTTTGGGGTCCCAGAAGCGATCTGTACATGCCTACTCCGTATTAGAGTATTTTCAAAATACAGGCCCAAAACATACTGAAAATCGATCTTTTAGGTGCCCAAAAGTCGATATGTGCGTGTATCTTCAGTACCCGTTTATATCTCAAATTCAGGCTCCAAACACCCGAAAATTCGATATTTTGGGGTCCCAAAAGCGATCTGTACATGCCTACTCAGTGCTAAAACATTTTCAAAATATAGACCCAAAACATGCTAAAATCGATATTTTAGGTGCCTAGAGTCGATATATCAAATTCAAGCCCAAAACACCCGAAAATTCGATATTTTAGGGTCCCAGAAGCGATCTGTACATGCCTACTCCGTGTTAGAGTATTTTCGAAATACAGGCCCAAAACATACTGAAAATCGATCTTTTAGGTGCCCAAAAGTCGATATGTGCGTGCATCTTCTGTACCCGTTTATATCTCAAAATCAGGTTCCAAACACCCGGAATTTCGATATTTTGGGGTCCCAGAAGCGATCTGTACTGGCCTATTCCGATACAGGCCCAAAACATGCTGAAAATCGATATTTTAGGTGCCTAAAGTCAATATGTGCATGCATCTTCTGTACCCGTTTATATCTCAAATTCAGGCTCAAAACACCCGAAAATTCGATATTTTGGAATCCCAGAAGCGATATGTACATGCTTACTCCGTGTTAGAGTATTTTCAAAATATAGGCTCAAAACATGCTAAAAATCGATATTTTAAGTGTCCAAAGTCGATATGTGCATGCATCTTCTGTACCCGTTTATATCTCAAATTCAGGATCAAAACACCCGAAAATTCGGTATTTCGGTGTCCTAGAAGCGATCAGTACATGCCTACTCCTAGTTAGAATGTTTTCAAGATACAGACCCAAAACATACTTAAAAATTGATATTTTAGGTGCCCAAACGACGATATGTGCATTAATCTTCAGTACCCGTTCATATCTCAAATTCAGGCTGAAAACACCCGAAAATTCGATATTTTGAGGTCCCAGAAGCGATCTGTACATGCCTAGTCCTAGTTAGAATGTTTTCAAGATACAGACCCAAAACATGCTCAAAATCGATATTTTAGGTGCCCAAAGTCAATACGTGCATGCATCTTCGGCACCAGATTATATTCCAAATTCATCCTCAAAACACCTGAAAATATGATATTTTGGGTTCCCAGAAGCGATCTGTACATGCCTAATAAGTGCTAGAATATTTTCAAAATATAGGCTCGAAACATGCTAAAAATCGATATTTTAAGTCTCCAAAGTCGATATGTGCATGCATCTTCAGTACCCGTTTATATCTCAAATTCAGGCTCAAAACACTCGAAAATTCGATATTTTGAGGTTCCAGAAGCGATCTGTACATGCCTACCCCGTGTTAGAGAATTTTCTGAATACAGGCGCAAAACATGCTGAAAATCGATCTTTTATGTGCCCAAAGTCAATATGTGCATTCATCTTCTGTACCCGTTTATATCCCAAATTCAGCCTCAAAACACTCGAAAACTCGATATTTTTGGGTCCCAGAAGCGATCTGTACATGCCTACTCGGAGACAGGCTCAAAACATGCTGAAAATCGATATTTTAAGTGTCCAAAGTCGATATGTGCATGCATCTTCTGTACCCGTTTATATCTCAAATTCAGGCTCAAAACACCCGAAAATTCGATATTTTGGGGTCCCAGAAGCGATCTGTACATGCCTACTCCGTATTAGAGTATTTTCAAAATACAGGCCCAAAACATACTGAAAATCGATCTCTTAGGTGCCCAAAAGTCGATATGTGCGTGCATCTTCAGTACCCGTTTATATCTCAAATTCAGGCTCCAAACACCCGAAAATTCGATATTTTGGGGTCCCAAAAGCGATCTGTACATGCCTACTCACTGCTAGAATATTTTCAAAATATAGTCCCAAAACATGCTAAAAATCGATATTTTAGGTGCCCAAAGTCGATATCTCAAATTCAGGCCCAAAACACCCGAAAATTCGATATTTTGGGGTCCCAGAAGCGATCTGTACATGCTTACTCCATATTAGAGTATTTTCAAAATACAGGCCTAAAACATACTGAAAGTCGATCTTTTAGGTGCCCAAAAGTCGATATGTTAATGCATCTTCTGTATTCGTTTATATCTCAAAATCAGGTTCCAAACACCCGGAAATTCGATATTTTGGGGTCCCTTCTGGGTCCCAGAAGCGATCTGTACTGGCCTATTCAGATACAGGCCCAAAACATGCTGAAAATCGATATTTTAGGTGCCCAAAGTCAATATGTGCATGCATCTTCTGTACCCGTTTATATCTCAAATTCAGGCTCAAAACACCCGAAAATTCAATATTTTGGAGTCCCAGAAGCGATCTGTACATGCCTACTCGGAGACAGGCTCAAAACATGCTGAAAATCGATATTTTAGGTGCCCAAAGTCAATATTGTCTCTGCCAAAGCCATGATATAAAAATGATCATTGTTAATTAGATCGCAAATATCCATTGTCTTATTACCCACTGATTGTGCATTGAAAAAACAACCTCTAATAATGTTTAAGTTTGTGCTGTTCAGTATCCGTTTTCTGTGCTACTTTTGATTTTCTGGAGTTCCTCTTGCATCACTGAACAATACCTCACATCATTTGCCATATGCTCAAAATCAGTTTTCTTAAACCTCTTACAGCTTATACATGTTCTCTCAGTAGACGTACAATCCCTCGTGTTATGGTTACCAGCACACTTAGCACATATTGGATCTTCTCCCTTTCCTTTGGATAAACATGTAAGTGCAGTATGACCAAACCTTTGACAGTGATGGCAGACCGTCGCCCTATATCTGTCCCTCACGGAATAGACACCCCATCCCAATTTAACTTGATCACGATTCTTATGAATTAGCTCCCTTATCTCTGGATCACACTTAATAATGTAATGAGTAGTACCACCTGTAGCAGGCTTGTCAAAAAGTAGCTCCATTTTTGCCTTGACGTCAGTTACCCCTTGTAAGTAGTCATTTCGATCAATCAAGATCTCAATTAGCTTATCACCAGATTCTTCCTTTTTGTTGACGTTACAAATCATTATTTTAGGCTTTAACTTCCTTACATTCTTTGTCGTCACATTGGGTACAGCCCCAAGTTTTTGAGCTGCTTCATCTCTCTTCTTTTCGTCCTCAAAATTCATTACGATGTCTCCCTTCTGTGTAAATCTTGTGTTGACTATCTGTGTACCATCTAGAGCCTCAGCAACTTTTCTTTTTATCTGCAACCTTCAGCTTATCGTCCGTAGACTTCACCACCAGCAGATTTTTCTTCTCGTTTTTCTTCTTCTTCTTCTTCACTACAGTCGTCCAGGTCTCATCAGTCAGGTCTGAGTCAGCGCTGATCGCATCACCAACTCGACCCAACTCGGTCACAACATCCTCCATCTTTCCTTCCACTAGTTTCTTCATTTGATCTTTCATCTCATTCGTTACTTTCTTCAACTCATTAATATCCTTTTGGACTCTGTTCAGACCCATATAGCAACTATCGCATGACCAGTTGATCAACTTGATATTTTCAGCTTTCACAACATTGAGATGAGCACATTTCAAGTGACACCAGCTAGGACAAGTTTCACAACCAATCCACTTATCCACCCCCCCAGTTGTCTCCTTACAAGAATAACACCTGGCCATGATTGGCCAGGGTATTTAATAACTCTCCGATCGATTATTCAGTATGAAATAACAGTATACTGCCCGTTGACGCGAATATACACGGAGCACGTATCAGACACGTCTATCCGCCGCGACACCTCGCACCTGTCCAGGTTAGGTCCCGGTAGTCTGCTGTGGTCTAGGTTAGGTTAGGTCAGGTCAGGTAAGGTCAGCCTAATTTCCAAATTATGTTTGTAAAACGGTCCATATCTCCGAGAGAAACACCATAGATGAAAAGTGTGTTAGAATGGTCCAAATGATACTAAATATGATACTAAAATATACAACACAGTTCTTCTGTAAATTTACCCCAAAATCTTCTTAATTTTGTAGTTACAGAACATTTCCTCAATTGTCCATCATTTTCTTTGTACTATATATATAACTTAACATGAATTTATGAAGTTCAAGTCCCATATTTTATCATTTTCATAATTTAGGTTCCATTTACCCTGTTCAACGCTTGTGTTATAAGTAGTTGTTGGTGTCTTTCTTTCAGTAAGTCCAATTAAAAGCATCTGCTCTAGTTAGTCGCTTCAAAATTTATCTGCCACTGAATTTTCTATACTGTAATAATATAATGTCATCTTATGTCAGCTATATGACTCTAGCATCACATTACAAGGTTTTCATAAGACTGGCGGAACAAGGTACAGTCACAATCAAATATCCACCCACCCACATTTTCCTTCCATCGTAGTAAATATCTTGGTAATAAAGAACAACACTTGTATGATATTGCAGCACCTCATAATAATAATAATAATAATCTTTGTAATAAAGAACAACACGTGTATGATTTTGCAGCACCTCATAATAATAATTGAGGGGGTTGAGTTGACATAAGGTGTTGTATGATTATATTTTGATATGATACTGATTTATTTGTACGATGGAAGGAAAGTGTTGATGGATATTTGATTGTGGCTGTACATATATTGACAAATTTAAACATGGATCTTGTGGTTGATGATGACAAGGTTATGGCTGCATTGGCCCTTGTAACTATTATTTTAAAAGAAGAGGAGTGGAAAGACCACCATAGGGTTGATTTGTTGTCCATGTTTACATACAATGACAACAACACATCCTTGTACTAGCTACTCGGGAGTCGGCATGTAAATTGAGTTAAATATCAACATCCTATTATATACTTTGTGATTTTTTTTTTCCCTCAAAAATATTTTCCGATATTAATCCACCTTTTTATATTGCTGTAATTGATATTAGTATATTATTTATTGACTTTTCTGCAGAGGCAGAACTGTCTTGGCTAGAAATGCATTCCATCTTTGTGCCACAAATGCCACCACTATTCCTCATTGACAATCCAATGAAAACCTTGTACCTTGCTAGTGTAATACCCCCTTTAATGTTTAAAATAAATCAAATATATCAATTTACTACAATTCAAATACACAACAACATTACTACAACTATTAGTCAAACTGTGATAGTCATTGTATAGGTACAGTATTACAGGAAATTTTGCTGCTGATTGTACAGTATACAAATTTATTTGAGGTTGATATTTGGTTGATGCATTAAGATTACTTGATGGGAAGGTATTGCCAGTGATTGAGGTGTGCTTCATTATGTACAATTGGCCATAGGAATTTGTACACAGGCTTATCATAAAGAGAGTTTCATTATTGTGAAAGTACTGCAGTGAATGGTCTACCAAGTTACTCAGTCATTACAAAACAAAACAACTATTATTATATTTTGTTGCAGTGACATAGACTTATATTTTCTGTGTGTTGTAAACCCTTGAAGCCTAGACTGTGGTGTGTACAAATTCCTGACACCGACTGTACCAGACTACCATAAGGTGTACAATATATTCAGGTATTGTACACTCGCAATCCAAAATTTGTATCCAGGTCTTGTTGAAGTTTGGAATCATTTGACATACTAGTGAACCAGTTACAACGCTTATCCTGTTTCATATTTGCCTGGGCTCGCTTAATATTCGATCATGCTATTCGAAGCAACAAGCCTGGATACTTATTTTGGATTACGAGTGTACACATAGACTGTATACTTCCCTTGAGGCTTAATTCACAAGTTGTCAAAGTATAGTACTGACGTGCCAGCCTGTGTTGGCTTTTCATTACTTGCTGATTTCATTTCTCCAGTAGTTATGATTTAGTATCTTGACTATACAGTCTAGCAGGTAACCTAACCCCTTTATTCTCAAAAATCTTGCTTCTTGTCGTACACATACCCTCCCCATTCCTATAGTATTGAAGAGACCAGCACATAGTAATATTAATAGTTAGTTTACTACAATATACACAATGTACAGTTGCCAAAATATGAACTGCAACAAATCTTGATGAAGCATTATATTCCACAATTATTTTTAGGGTCCTTAAGTATGTAAATTTAAAAGGAAATGTATGTTCCCTTTTCCATTATATAATTATGATCCCTACAAATAACTTTGGATTTTAATATACTTAACATTCCATCAAAAGTTGTTGCAATTCATATTTAATATACAAGTACTGTACAGTGTTTTGAAAGTTTAATTGTTGTCCTTCCAGGTTCCAGTCTCCTGCCATCACACACCAACACCTCAAAGTGGAGAACCTGCTCATTACTGAATTGGTCATATTAAATTGTGTGACATACAAGGTTGACCAAGGATGGAACACAACATCAACATGGCATGCTGGAAGATGAGGTTACAGCTCTTATCAACCCCATGTCCTGTATACTCTGAACATCTCTTGTAAGTATACAGATGTATGGGCTCTGAGCTGTATCATGTACTACCTCTGCTACCTCAAGCATCCCTTTGAAGATTTGGCTAAACTTAGGTGGAGAATGTGACAGAGTATTTACTGGAAAATTAATTTTAATGTTTGTGTTCCTTTTCATTTACTGTGAGCATTTGCTTATATTTAAGACCAACCCCAGTTTAGTGCTCTAAGGTTTCAAGACTATAATCACCTCTTTACCATAATGATCATAAAAAGAGTTGAGAATATGAAAAATAAGTGGAAGTTAGGGTTAAAATTAGAGGTGGCATGAGGCAGCCTGTTAGTGTGTTATATGATATGTGGAGGTGTTGATAGGATAGCAGAGGGGAAAGGACACTTACATTTCACTATTTTCATCATTAATAAGCTTTGTACAGTTAACATCCTTCTTATCTTTCGTCATCAGCTTGGCTGTTCTAACTTCTTTTGTCTTCCATCTTAGATGTTTAAACCTCTACTCCATTCCTCCCAAGCTACTCTATTATGTACTCCCTGTAGGGTGGGTATTGCCTGTAATGATGTGGGCAATACTTTAAGGGTTTGGGCACCCCTTCGGCCCCAGCCACTAGCTTTTAGTTCTTCAACTGTCCCTCCTTTCTTCCTATTTCCTTCTTGCTTGCTGTCACACCTCTCTATCACCTTTTTCTGGTGCTATATGACCTCGCTGTTGCAGCACCTAATATCAATCAATCAATCATTTCTGTATTATGTATAGCAACCTGTCTCTTAGCCTCCTCTTTCTCTTTTTGTCTCATTCTATCATCCTCATTTCTTGTTCATAACCAGAGAACACACCTTACATAATTACTTTTAGTTTCCTACAGAAAGTAGAGTGTGAAGAAGACATGTTTCTTATTGTATGTATCAAGACTTAAATATAGTACAATATACAGTACTGTACAGTCCTTACTACTCTACTTGTATTTTTGGCAAGCAATTCACCTATTCCGTGACACCCTGGTTCTACTAACTACTAAAACATGCCGTGTTTAGATACCTGTCCGGGATGTAACACAATACCCCCTTCTATTAAACACATTATTGAAGACTGTAATACACACAAACACACTCACCAACAACACAACACTTCATTTTATTAAACACATTATGGAAGACTAATACACACAACCACACTCACCAGTAAACTCTTGTCCCATTTCCTTGGGATGTGCTTCGGTAGCCCAGGCATATAAGGACAGCCCCTCATTTATTTTAATTTGTTTTTTCACTGCGACCAGAGTGTACCAGGGGTCTGTGGGGAGAACATCAACAACAACAACAACCACACTCACCAACAACACAACATACACTCTCTGAGGGCACTGTGGGAAAGCCCGGTTCAGGCCATGACCTTCCTCAGGAGCTCAGGGCTGTTCAGCTAGACACCTTGAGAAACTTCAACAACAACAACAACAACGTGCCGTGTAGAAAAAACAGCACATCTAGTCTCTCTTTTGACACTGTACAATCATTCACTTTTGGCAAGCATTCTAATTTTCACATTACTGAATTTATGTAGATTTTTTTTTTCTTGCAGAATTGTAAATGGAAACTTTGCCATACCTTCTAATGATGGCAAATATGACTGTTTCCATAAACTTATCAGAGGAACACTTAGAGTTGACCCAAGCCAAAGATTCAAAGTGTGGGACATCTTGGAGAGGCTCGCAGATGTTGCAGAAACCAAAGGTGATGAGTGATCGGAGTATGGATGTGTTTCTGGAGATTGGTTTGGGGTGGACAGGGTGTAAGAGATGATAGTATTTGTGTATGGTATCGTGTACTGGGTGTTGTTTTGATGTTCCTTGGCATGTGTGTGTGTTGTGCCATGTAGTGTAGTGGATGGTGTGGGTTTGTGGAGGCTGCAGCAAGTGTTTGTGTGTGTGTGTGTTTTACCATGTAGTGTAGTGGATGGTGTGGGTTTGTGGAGGCTGCAGCAAGTGTTTGTGTGTGTGTGTGTGTGTGTATGTTGTGCCATGTAGTGTAGTGGATGGTGTGGGTTTGTGGAGGCTGCAGCAAGTGTTTGTGTGTGTGTGTGTGTGTTGTGCCATGTAGTGTAGTGGATGGTGTGGGTTTGTGGAGGCTGCAAAAAACTGGTGTTTTATCTGGTATCAGTGAAATATAACATGTTAGAGTTGTATCTGGTATCAGTGAAATATATGAACTGGACCGAAATTCAGTCGTCTGCTCGGGTGAAATAAACCCAGTGATAAATTGTCAGTATGCAAATTTAACTTTTCTGCAATGAATATCATGCAAAACAATCTTGTTGGTGTAGGAGGTGGCCTCCAGTCATCTGATGGCAACTGCAGGTCACAATCAAATATCCACCAACACTTTCCTTCCATCGTAGTAAATGTCTTTGTAATAAAAAACAACACGTGTATGATTTTGCAGCACCTCATAATAATAATGATAATAAATATCTTGGTAATAAAGAACAACACGTGTATAATTTTGCAGCACCTCATAATAATAATTGAGGGGGTTGAGTTGACATAAGGTGTTGTATGATTATATTTTGATATGATACTGATTTATTTGTACGATGGAAGGAAAGTGTTGGTGGATATTTGATTGTGACTGTACATAAAGTTTGATATATGATAGAATATATTTATTTATCAATAATTATTAATGCTACATTTTTTGTCATGATGAAATTTAGTGCCATTCAGAAATGATGATGAAATTCTAGACCCAAACTGAACCACATGATAGAATTAATTGTCTTATTTATAAATGTTGTTTTGTTGATACTAAAATAATATAATTTTATATTTTCAGGTGTAAACACTAAGATGTCTTTATAAAGCCTCAACACACCTCGTATCAAGGTTAGTATTAGTAGTAGTATTATTATTAGTAGTAGTAGTAGTTTTTTTTTTTTTTTTTATTATTATTATTATTAGTATTATTTTTATTAGTAGTATTATTTTTATTATTAGTATTATTTTTATTATTATTATTTTTATTATGATTTTATTATTTTTATTATTATTAAAGGTTAGGTTAGGTCCTTGTCCCTGGTTATACAATGAATAATAACTTGTATCAATCACTTCATTATTATTATTATTATTATTATTATTATTATTATTATTATTATTATTATTATTATTATTATTATTAAAGGTTACCCTGTGATGAAATAAGAAATTTAGAGGTTAGCGAGTCCTTCAAATATTGCCATGAAACACACACACCTATATTGAAGGAGCTTGAATGTTTGGTGGCATGGTCAGGAGGAATCAGAAGTCTCTTATTTTTATAGGTAGAAGATGTCACTACTTTATGTTGTTGTACAGCCACAATCAAATATCCACCCACAATTTCCTTGCATCGTAGTAAATATCTTGGTAATAAAAAACGACACGTGTATGATTTTGCACCACCTCATAATAATAATAATAATAATCTTTGTAATAAAGAACAACACGTGTATGATTTTGCAGCACCTCATAATAATAATTGAGGGGGTTGAGTTGACATAAGGTGTTGTATGATTATATTTTGATATGATACTGATTTATTTGTACGATGGAAGGAAAGTGTTGGTGGATATTTGATTGTGGCTGTACAAGTAGCACCAGTCACACATCTACCAGAGTGACAAGTTGACCCCAGGTACACCTCGAGGATATACTGAGGGAACAACATATATACTTGTACAGCCACAATCAAATATCCACCGACAAGGGGAGGTGGCCGAGTGGTTAGTGTTCTGGACTCGTAACCTAGAGGTCGGGAGATTGATCCTCTCAGGTGAGGGCCTGAGAATATTTGCTCTTCTGATTTGAGTTTCAGACACTAACTATAAGGCCACCGAACGTCGTAAAACACCCTCGCTGGTACCATAACAGCTGCAGTATTTGGGAATTACCCTCACTTCCCTCCCTCTGTGGCTGGGTACCAGTTCGGAAGTCGTGACGTGTGTGTGTGAGTAGCAGTTGACCTGGGCCACGGTAACGGTCTTGATGAAGCCTATGTCCAGTGTCGCAAGATATATGAAAAAAAAAAAAAAACTTCCTTCCATCATGCAAATAAATCAGTCTCAAATCAAAATATAACACATTACTTCAACTCAATAATTATTATGAGGTGCTGCAAAATCATAAACGTGTTCTTTATTACCAAGATATTTACTACGATGGAAGGAAAGTGTTGGTGGATATTATTATTATTATTATTATTATTATTATGAGGTGGTGCAAAATCATATTGTTTTTTATTACCAAGATATTTACTACGATGGAAGGAAAGTGTTGGAGGATATTTGATTGTGGCTGTACCACTTCTACCTGAATGAGGAGGTGAGAACATAACATAGAATTTACTGTTACTGTATGGTTGGTTACATGAATTCTTACACAGGCTATATGGAAAGAGAGGTCATTCATTATTGTGGAAGTACTGCAGTGTGTGTGTGTGTGTGTGTGTGTGTGTGTGTGTGTGTGTGTGTGTTTGTGTTTATAGTTGGTTACATGAATTCTTACACAGGCTATATGGAAAGAGAGGTCATTCATTATTGTGGAAGTACTGCAGTGTGTGTGTGTGTGTGTGTGTTTATAGTTGGTTACATGAATTCTTACACAGGCTATATGGAAAGAGAGGTCATTATTCTGGAAATATTGCAATGAATGGTCTACCAAGTGACCCTGTGATTAGTAAAACAACAAACTGAATAATAATGTTGTATTGCAGTTACATAGTCTTGCTTTTTCAATCAATTTTTGTGGCCAATAGTACTTAGTGTTTATGTCAGTATCTTGTAATGTTATGGTTTGTTGATCAATTATACTTTTCCAACCAACCCTATCTATTGTATGTATTGTATTACATTTATCTGTCAATCTCTATTTTTCTCTGTTCCAATACTCCCTCCTCATTCAATCAAACCCTCCCTTTACCCTCACATTTCTCTGCCTGGTATTTTCTTTTTTATAAATTGTGTTGGTAAAAAGATGATGATGCTGTGCTGTATATTGTTCTGTACATGTCACTGATAGATTGATAAATTATAAGACCTTTGGGCCATGAACAAGAAATGACTTGAGGTAGATGAAAATGATAACCAATACAGTGGCTCTATATATAAGACCTGTTGACCATTGGTTTGGGTTAGGTTAGGTGTGACTTTTACCCCTTGTTTGTGTATGGAAGGAGATTTTATAATAATATAATTGTACAAAACTTGTGTATTGTAATATGAGTTTCATGTACTTTACTTGTACAGGTGTAAGTCAATGGAATGTGGGGGACAATATGTGAACATGGATGGACAGAATATGTTGTTGTTGCTGTGGCTTGTCAACAAATGGGTTATGTTTGTAACACCCCTATTTTATATGTATTGTTATTCGGGATATTTACGGGTGTTGTATATTTATATGTATTAGAATAGGTTTTTAGTGTAGAATTGTAGGGAGTAGCCAGGCGGTGATTTAAGAAAGGAATGTAAAATAATTTAATGGAGACAGGGAATAACCTGCATTTCTAATTATAATATATAATAACGAAGCTAACATTCCTATACTGTTACCGGCATTTAATTGTAACTTGCTTAGAAAATTAATTAGATTAGTTAGGGCCTACAGTCGGGACAGTACATTTTCTGGTTGGCGGAACAATACATGCCTTGAATATGTAAATAACAGTAGTGTAAAACTTTACACAAGGGAGAAAGCAATATATTTGAGCTCACTTATATGTTTAAATTAGGTTATGTAATTATATACACCAGTAAGGGTAGAACTGATGGATTTGCCAGAAATTAAGATGAGTTGGTCACTACTTTGCTTAAGAGAGTGAGAGTGGGGGAGATGGCGAGGCGGTACCCTGAGTTGCTACTAGCTCATTCTGATCTCGTCTCTGCTGGTGGCAGGTAAGAGTTCCAACTCTCTCTCTCATCATAAATATAGTATTGTGAATATAGTGTGGTGAATTTACTAAGTCCCGTGATGGGATATAACTAAGGAATATTGTGTGGTCACATTCAGGCATAGTAAATAAAGTATGTTTTTTTTTCATGGTGATTCTGATCTCGTCTCTGCTGGTGGCAGCCATTAAATAGCATTCTCCCTTGGTGTTAGTGAACCACGTGGTACTAAGAAAATTAACTACATTTGCTGGCAATTTTATAGTTTCATTTATAATATTGAGATTAGGATGTTATTTTTTTTGGTATTAATTATATTTCGGCCTTATTGTGCAAAATTTATTATTAGGAATTATTTGAAATATTGTGGGAGGGGGGACACTTCATGTAATATTTTTTTTTATATGTACTTAGATCTGTCACTAGTGAGGCACGGAATTATTCCTGTCCTAGTAGACAGAAAAGGGAGTAGGAACTGTATTAAGGGAGGGGGGATATTTCATAGTAATAATTGTTTTTGTTTTGGATTTATGTGTTAGCTCTGTCAACTGGCGAGACCCGGAATTATTCCTATCCTAGTTGACAGAAAAGGGAGTAGGTAATATTAGCAAAGGGGGGGGGGACAGAAATTATTATTATAGGGAACTTGTTGTACTTGTAACAAATAGGTGAATATAATAAACGGGTTTATAATTGTCTGAGTATTTCCGTCACCGATATAACAAATAGACTGTGTACCTATATAGAGATTAGTTCTCCTTTCACAACACTGATCATACCCCCGTTAAAATTGTAGTCTGGATTGCTTACTCGCGAGCCTTCTTAACGTAACGTTACGCTACCCTTCCGGTGTGTGCTCACTTGGTTCCTCTGATCGACTTTGGTCTGGTGGTGGCAGCGTTTCCCCAGTACTGTAGAGGAGCTGGACTTGTCCTTTGTATGATTTATTTTTGGTATTTGCAAGGCAAGTCCTGTTCCTCATCGATATCTTGTTTTTTTTTCCAGACCAGGTTGATACAGCTATAGGATAGAGTGTAGCATACACTGGTTGTTTTTTTTTTTGGTTTTGTTAAAGGTAGTAGATTTTTGTTTCCCTCCACAAGTAGAGTAAAAAAATATAAAAAATCAAAGAATAACGTAAGGGGACAAAAATAGAACTTTTACATGTTGTCAACCCTGAAGACTGGCTTCTACAACCTGCTAGTATTGTCATGAGGTAAATGCTGTCATTGACTAATTAACATATTATATGATCACAATTGCAAATATACAGTGTTCTTTATAGGTTATTTTTGAAGCATGATAACTGATACTGTTATTTTGTGTACATAAAAACTACTGTTCTGCATTTTCATTTCCATAAAATAAACCAAAATATAAAATTGGAACCTGACACTCAGCCATAGAAACAAATTTTGAGTTAGCATAAAAAAGCCTTGATGTGGGTTATCTTGTTGTTGTTATTGTTGTTGAAATATAGATTTTTCGTTAATTTGGAAACCTCAAACCTCCCTGCCTTCCGGATTAATTAAGGGACTTTTACTGTATCCACTGTGTTTATGGGTGTGTAATGTATAAAAAGGGTTTACTGTACTGTACATAGATAGATTACAAACATGTACAATACACACACACACACACAACAACAACAACAACAGTGGAAAACAAGGAATACTGTATAATTATAACAACTCAACATAAAAGACAAACCCTAAAGGTGGATAATTATGAAATGTGAACCCAGTCATTGTGTTTGAATCATTATAGTGACAAAAGTGTGTACACATATTGACATTCCCTGACCCAGTAGTGTGTAGCCAAATGACTATTTCATTGACACTATGATTATTAACCTAACCTAACCTAACCTACAAGATGGTGTTGGCATCACTGTTAAGGGGGTGCAGGAGTAGGGGACAGGCTTGGGGGGGGTGCGGGAATAAGGGGTCATTGTTATGGGGTGCGGGAGTAGGGGAGAGGCTTGGGGGGGTGCGGGAATAAGGGGTCATTGTTATGGGGGTGCGGGAATAAGGGGTCATTGTTATGGGGGTGCGGGAGTAGGGGAGAGGCTTGGGGGGGTGCGGGAGTAGGGGAGAGGCTTGGGGGGGTGCGGGAATAAGGGGTCATTGTTATGGGGGTGTGGGAGTAGGGGGACAGGCTTGGGGGGGGTTTCGGGGGTGTGGGAATAGGGGGACAGTCATGGGGGGATAGAAAGCCTGTTCCCCCTTTCCTGCACCCCCCAAAACCCCTGCAAACCTGTCCCCCTACTCCTGCACCCCCATAACCCCCCCCCCAAGCCTGTCCTCCTACTCCTGCACCCCCCAAACCCCCCCAAGCCTGTCCCCCTATTCCTGCACCCCCCAAACCCCCCCAAGCCTGTCCCCCTATTCCCTCACCCCCCAAAACCCCCCACTAGCCTGTCCCCCTATTCCCGCACCCCCCAAAACCCTCCCCAAGCCTGTCCCCTTACTCTTGCACCCCTCAAAACCCCCCCAAGCCTGTCCCCCTATTCCCGCACCCCCCAAAACCCTCCCCAAGCCTGTCCCCCTATTCCCGCATCCCCCAAACCCCCCCCCCCCAAGCCTGTTCCCCTATTCCCGCAACCCCTTAACCCCAGGCCAGAGTGTTGCAGTCCTGTTCCTTCACAAATGTGTGGAGTTAATATGATGACTGGTATGGACCTTGGGGGGGGTGCGGGAGTAGGGGAACAGGCTTGGGGGGGGTTAGGGGGGTGCAGGAGTAGGGGGCCAGGCTTGGGGGGAGTTGGGGGCCAGGCTTGGGGAGGGTTAGGGGGGTGCAGGAGTAGGGGGACAGGCTTGGGGGGGGTTTAGAGGGATGCAGGAGTAAGGGGACAGGCTTGGGGGGGTTAGAGGGGTGCGGGAGTATGGGGACAGGCTTGGGGGGGGGGTTTAGAGGGGTGCGGGAGTAAGGGGACAGGCTTGGGGGAGTTAGAGGGGTGCGGGAGTAGGGGGACAGGCTTGGGGGGGGTTTAGAGGGTTGCGGGAGTAGGGGGACAGGCTTGGGGGGGTTAGAGGGGTGCGGGAGTAAGGGGACAGGGGTGCGGGAGTAGGGGGACAGGCTTGGGGGGGTTAGAGGGGTGCGGGAGTAGGGGGACAGGCTTGGGGGGGGGGGTTAGAGGGATGCCTGTTCCCCTATTCCCACAACCCCCAAGCCTGTCCCCCTACTCCCACACCCCCTATAGGTTTTATTATTAAGTAACACAAATTTTAAATGATGAAGAGCCTTTTCCTGTAAGAAGTAGTTTAATTTTAATAGCACCCTAAGTGAGCTATTGAGTTATGTTGATGTAATACTGAGATGAGAAGGTGAGGAGAGAAGGGAAGGAAGGGATGAGAAGGTGAGGAGAGAAGGGAAGGAAGGGATGAGAAGGTGAGGAGAGAAGGGAAGGAAGGGATGAGAAGGTGAGGAGAGAAGGGAAGGAAGGGGTGAGAAGGTGAGGAGAGAAGGGAAGGAAGGGATGAGAAGGTGAGGAGAGAAGGGAAGGAAGGGATGAGAAGGTGAGGAGAGAAGGGAAGGAAGGGATGAGAAGGTGAGGAGAGAAGGGAAGGAAGGGATGAGAAGGTGAGGAGAGAAGGGAAGGAAGGGATGAGAAGGTGAGGAGAGAAGGGAAGGAAGGGATGAGAAAGTGAGGAGAGAAGGGAATAAAGGGGTGAGGAGAGAAGGAAAGGAAGGGATGAGAAGGTGAGGAGAGAAGGGAAGGAAGGGATGAGAAGGTGAGGAGAGAAGGGAATAAAGGGGTGAGGAGAGAAGGAAAGGAAGGGATGAGAAGGTGAGGAGAGAAGGGAAGGAAGGGATGAGAAGGTGAGGAGAGAAGGGAAGGAAGGGATGAGAAGGTGAGGAGAGAAGGGATGAGAAGGTGAGGAGAGAAGGGAATAAAGGGGTGAGGAGAGAAGGAAAGGAAGGGATGAGAAGGTGAGGAGAGAAGGGAAGGAAGGGATGAGAAAGTGAGGAGAGAAGGGAATAAAGGGGTGAGGAGAGAAGGAAAGGAAGGGATGAGAAGGTGAGGAGAGAAGGGAAGGAAGGGATGAGAAGGTGAGGAGAGAAGGGAATAAAGGGGTGAGGAGAGAAGGAAAGGAAGGGATGAGAAGGTGAGGAGAGAAGGGAAGGAAGGGATGAGAAGGTGAGGAGAGAAGGGAAGGAAGGGATGAGAAGGTGAGGAGAGAAGGGATGAGAAGGTGAGGAGAGAAGGGAATAAAGGGGTGAGGAGAGAAGGAAAGGAAGGGATGAGAAGGTGAGGAGAGAAGGGAAGGAAGGGATGAGAAGGTGAGGAGAGAAGGGAAGGAAGGGATGAGAAGGTGAGGAGAGAAGGGATGAGAAGGTGAGGAGAGAAGGGAATAAAGGGGTGAGGAGAGAAGGAAAGGAAGGGATGAGAAGGTGAGGAGAGAAGGGAAGGAAGGGATGAGAAGGTGAGGAGAGAAGGGAATAAAGGGGTGAGGAGAGAAGGAAAGGAAGGGATGAGAATGTGAGGAGAGAAGAGAAGGAAGGGATGAGAGCATAAGCTATAACACAAAAACAAAAATCAAACTAACATTTTCTTGCGTTGGTTTGCAGTTGTGTATGTTGAGAGGACCTCCCCAGTGGCTCAGGACTTCACTTCAACACATTTATCACCTGGTTACAATAAAGAGAACTGACTGACTGACTGGCTGAAGTTACCACAAAATAAATACCCAAGCTATACCAGGTTAGTTGTGTACAGTTGACCAGAAAAGTGACAACAGTGATCATTGAGTAGCAATATACTGTAGGTATGTACTGTACACTTGTAATCCAGAGAGAAAATGTGTGTGTGTGTGTTTGTAGGCTTCTGATTCCTCCTTACCATGCCATGAAACAAGCTCCTTCCATATAGGTGTGTGTGTGTGTGTGTGTGTGTTAGAGAGAGAGGGAGAGAGAGAATGTGTGTGTGTGTATGTTAGAGAGAAAGTGTGTGTGTGTGTTAGAGTGTGTGTGTGTGTGTGTTAGAGAGAGAGGGAGAGAATGTGTGTGTTTGGAGGCTTCTGATTCCTCCTGACTATGACATGAAACAACCTCCCTTCATATAGGTGTGTGTGTGTGTGTGTGTGTTAAGAGAGGGAAGGAGAGAGAATGTGTGTGTTTGGAGGCTTCTGATTCCTCCTGACTATGACATGAAACAACCTCCCTTCATATAGGTGTGTGTGTGTGTGTGTGTGTGTTAAGAGATGGAAGGAGAGAGAATGTGTGTGTTTGGAGGCTTCTGATTCCTCCTGACTATGACATGAAACAACCTCCCTCCTTATAGGTGTGTGTGTGTGTGTGTTAGAGAGAGAGAGGGAGAGAGAATGTGTGTGTGTTTGGAGGCTTCTGATTCCTCCTGACTCAACTACACATTTAATTAAATATTGAGTCAATGTTATTCAAGAAACTCTTCATAACAATATATTTTGTACTTCTCTGTGTGTATGTATTGGTTACTCTCTGCGTGTGTGTGTGTGAAGCAATTTAATACACACATTCTTTTAACACCTGCTCAGTAAAACACACACACACACATTCTTTTAACCCTGGCTCAGTAAAACACACACACACACACACATTCTTTTAACACCTGCTCAGTAAAACACACACACACACACATTCTTTTAACACTGGCTCAGTAAAACACACACACACATTCATTCTTTTAACACCTGCTCAGTAAAACACACACACACATTCATTCTTTTAACACCTTCTCAGTAAAACACACACACATTCTTTTAACACCTTCTCAGTAAAACACACACACACACACACATTCTTTTAACACCTGCTCAGTAAAACACACACACACACACACACACACATTCTTTTAACACTGGCTCAGTAAAACACACACACACATTCATTCTTTTAACACCTGCTCAGTAAAACACACACACATTCTTTTAACACCTTCTCAGTAAAACACACACACACGCACATTCTTTTAACACCTTCTCAGTAAATCATTTTGCTTATATTTAAGGTAATAATTCACTTTTGTTACATTGGAGTGCCTTGATTCCTCCAAAGTATGCCAGGAAACAGGACCAGATGAACAAAAATAATGGTGTTTGTTCTGTTGTTGCTTGGAAAAATAGTTTGGAGGATTCAGTTGCTCCAGATTTACCAACACAAAATTTCCCCCTTAATTAATTACTCGTTTATGCCAATTTTAAAACCTTCCTTCCTCCCTTCCCTCCCATTTTTATACAACCCTTACTTAGTCTTGAACTCTTTCTCCATTCCCCTTAAGTAAGAGACAATATATATATATATATATATATATATATATATATATATATATATATATATATATATATATATATATATATATATATATATATATATATATATATATATATATATATATATATATATATATATATATATATATATATATATATATATATATATATATATGAGTAAGGAAACAGGAACAGTAGGTACTTTTGTATATTACATCTTCAGACAGAATAAATAAAGTGTTATAATATAATATGATAATAAATAATAAGAATAAGGCATTATAGGTTTTACAGACAGGGTTTTAGACACCCTTGTAGTAATATTATTGTAATAGATCAGTTTTACTTTAATAGTATTTGTTGTGATGGTAATACTTTCACCTCAGCACCAAAAGCATCACATTTACAATAGACATTATATCAGGTGTGATAGTGTACAATTGGCCACAGGAGTTGGTGCACTTGCTGGCTAGGAAAGGAGGTACTCGATAGAAACTCTATCTATTTATCTATCTATAGCTCTGATGCCTCGTTCCCTCTGGTAACTCCCTCCAAGGGGATGGCCACGGCAGAAGTGTGTCCAGTTGTCCCTGTTCCAACACTCCCTCCCCTGCCTCTCACATTACTCTCCTTTACATACTCTTCCACTCTGTTCCAACACTCCCTCCTTACTTGGTCCAGCCCTACTCTGCCCCTCACATTACTCTCCTTTACATACTCTTCCACTCTGTTCCAACACTCCCTCCTTACTTGGTCCAGCCCTACTCTGCCCCTCACATTACTCTCCTTTACATACTCTTCCACTCTGTTCCAACACTCCCTCCTTACTTGGTCCAGCCCTACTCTGCCCCTCACATTACTCTCCTTTACATACTCTTCCACTCTGTTCCAACACTCCCTCCTTACTTGGTCCAGCCCTACTCTGCCCCTCACATTACTCTCCTTTACATACTCTTCCACTCTGTTCCAACACTCCCTCCTTACTTGGTCCAGCCCTACTCTGTCCCTCACATTACTCTCCTTTACATACTCTTCCACTCTGTTCCAACACTCCCTCCTTACTTGGTCCAGCCCTACTCTGCCCCTCACATTACTCTCCTTTACATACTCTTCCACTCTGTTCTGCCATCTAACCGGTGGTCTGCCTCTCACACCAGGTGCCACAACTTCACTTCCATACACCTTCTTTACAAATTCCTTACCTTGCATTCTCTCTACTGCTTGTGTTATTCCATTATCTCTGTTGAACCATGGAAACCAAACAGTGTGTGTTGGAGCTCTTGTGGCCAGTGGTGATGGTGGTAAATTTAAGAGTGCGCTTGGCACATTTCTACTGATTAATTAATTATGAGAGAGCGTCTTGTACAGTGTTGGGGTAGTTTTGGGGACAGTCAAGTTTGGATGGTGGTGTCCGATTGGTTGTGAAATATTACTGCTAACACTATGCACCTAACCTGGGATTATTAGTTAGGTTAGGTTAGGTTAGGTTATAGTTGCAGACAGCTGATATACAAGCCAGCAAGAGGAGCTAGTGTTGTAAGTAATGTGTGATAATTTTAGGTTAGGTTAGGTTAGGGAGAGAGCAGTGAAGGGTAGACAGGCCATAGGATCACTGGGGAGGATTATGAAGGGTAGAAGTGTGAGTATGGAAGTGAAAAGGGGACTACGAAATAGTATAATCCTGCCAACACTGACATATGCGTCGGAGACATGGACATGGAGTAGGGCTCATCAGTCTAGAATAGGTGCTGTGGAAATGAGTTACTTGAGAGGAGCATGTGGACTTACTAGATGGGATGGAGAAAGTAATGAGAGTGTATATGAGAGATGTGGTATGAGTGAGAAGGCAATTGGTATTGAGTGTGGAGTGGTTGAGAGAGTGAAACGTAATACATTGAGATGGTATGGACATGTGGAGAGAATGCAAGGCGAGGAATTTGTAAAGAAGGTGTATGGAAGTGAAGTTGTAGGACCTGGTGTGAGAGGCAGACCACCGGTTAGATGGCAGAACAGAGTGGAAGAGTATGTAAAGGAGAGAAACATGAGGGGCAGAGTAGGGCTTGAACAAGTAAGGAGGGAGTGTTGGAACAGGGAGAACTGGAGACACTTCTGCCGTGGCCACCCCCTTGAGGGGAGTTCCCGGAGGGAACGAGGCGTCGGAGCTATAGATAGATAGATAGGTTAGGTTAGGTTGTTGTTGAAGTTCCTCAAGCTGTCTGGCCGAGCAGCGCCGAGGTTAGGTTAGGTTATAGTTGCAGACAGCCAATATACAAGCCAGTGAGAGGAGCTAGTTTTATAAGTAATGTGTGATAATTTTAGGGAACCTATGTTGTGTTTGTAGTATTATTTCAGTGGGACTTATTTATATACTGTTAGGGTAAAGCACGGCCTAGTCAGACAGGTCAGCCAGCCAGAGAGCGCGAGACGAGTCCCAGGGAGATGATGACGTCAGCTGCTCCATTCTCGGTCTCTGTCCACCCATCTCAGCTGGTCATTATTTCCTTTGTTCATCGTACTGTTTATCCCTGATATATTATCTATATTGTATTATAATGTTAAATAGGAAAGTATATAAAGAAAGTAACATTTTAATTATTATATTTAGACAGTGAAGGCTATACATATAGGCTATGCCACCACTAGAACCCTTATCATGACAACCTGCACTTTATTATGAGGTTTGTAGAGTCTATCTGTGCCTTTATTATAACTCCATTCACTTGTTACAGTCATCTCATATACAGACATAACTGCTAACCTTTCAAATTCATCAAATATTTCAGACTGACTTCATTACAGACAAAACTAAATGCAAAATGCCAGGCTCACAAGCAAAGTTCTTATTAGCTCTCTCATTTAATGTTGATTTGCAAGGCAATGGTATTCCTTTTTTGTTCCTCAGATACTAATAGCATTTGGGACTCATACTTCTCAGAGTCAATGCTGAAGTAATATCTTCATCAGACCATTTCCTTACATCCCTCTTGTTAATAATTAATGCATCAATTTGTGAAGAAATAAACATTGGTTTCAACACACCTTCTACTATACCATGAATATTACTATTGTTGGACTCAGACTCAAGTCCGTCCACTTTAGTTTTCAGTACATCATTTTCCACTTGGAGCAGCTGTCTCTTTTCTTCTTCTAACTTTAATTTTCTGTTCTAGCTCATTACACATATGTGTCTCATTGCCTTCCCTTCTTCATTTTCATTATTCACACATTCCAGTCCACTACTTTTACCATTACTACAGGAATTATTAGGAAGTATTTCATAACCATTAGTAGCTCCAACATCAGCACAGCTTTCTTCATTTACTGCTACACACAAACAGCATATCTTAAATTGTTACACAGCTTTCTTCATTTACTGCTACACACAGACAGCATATCTTAAATTGTTACACAGCTTTCTTCATTTACTGCTACACACAGACAGCATATCTTAAATTGTTACACAGCTTTCTTCATTTACTGCTACACACAGACAGCATATCTTGAATTGTTACACAGCTTTCTTCATTTACTGCTACACACAGACAGCATATCTTAAATTGTTACACAGCTTTCTTCATTTACTGCTACACACAGACAGCATATCTTAAATTGTTACACAGCTTTCTTCATTTACTGCTACACACAGACAGCATATCTTGAATTGTTACACAGCTTTCTTCATTTACTGCTACACACAGACAGCATATCTTAAATTGTTACACAGCTTTCTTCATTTACTGCTACACACAGACAGCATATCTTAAATTGTTACACAGCTTTCTTCATTTACTGCTACACACAGACAGCATATCTTAAATTATTCTCTTCTAACCCTGTTTTGCAGACCTTGTAGCTCTCTCACTTCTTTTTGTTTATATTATAATACATTTTTCCAATCAACAAAAACAATGGTGGTCTGTTGCTTGGATCAAGATTTACTAATGACCAGACAGACCACTTTGAAAACCCGACAATAATCATGATCTTCTTTGGATGACTGTGCACTTGGCTGGTGTTGTTGTTGTTCTTGAATACTAAACATAGAGTATGAAGAATTGCCAAACAAAGCCTCCATTGACTCCTGATGTTGCAAGGATGTGTGTTCTGTTTGTATGATATGTTTGGTTAGTACATATTGAAGTTTTCATGACAAGGGTAGGGGACTTATATTAACACCATTAAAACACTATTATTTTTTTTATTTTTTTTATTAATATTTGTAATGTTTTTTTTGTTTTTTTTCATAATATCTTGTGTCATATTGTATGTATGATGAGTTTGGTTAGTATTCAAGTTTATTATGACAGAGATACTGTACTGTACTGTACTTACACTGTCAGCATTACTAACTAACACAACATTGACCATTCCTATCTATTATTAATTATTATTGACTCCCATGTACAGTCACAATCAAATATCGACCAACACTTTCCTTCCATCGTACAAATAAATCAGTATCATATCAAAATATAATCATACAACACCTTACGTTAACTCAACCCCTCAATTATTATTATAAGGTGTTGCAAATTCATACACGTGTTGTTCTTTATTACCAAGATTATTATTATTATTATTATTATTATTATTATTATTATTATTATAAGGTGCTGCAAAATCATACACGTGTTGTTCTTTATTACCAAGATATTTACTACGATGGAAGGATATTGTTGGTGGATATTTGATTGTGGCTGTACAGTATTCATTCTTTCCTTTGTTTGTGTGTGTCCATAATATCTCTGTTCTTTCTCACACTATTCCTTTGTATTGTGTGTTTTGTGCCATATGGTGTTTGATTACTGTCTGGCACTAACAATACATTTTCTCCCTTACCACAGGACCTTCTGCTTATGTCAGGCTATTTTCTCCCTTTCTTTGTACATTTTCTCAGCCACAACTGACCCTTCACTGATATCCTTACAGGCAGCCACCATACCCCAGGGTGTGGTGGTGGAGGTGACACAAACAGAGGAGGTGACACAAACAGAGGTGGTGACAGAAACAGAGGTGGTGACAGAAACAGAGGAGGTGACACAAACAGAGGAGGTGACACAAACAGAGGAGGTGACACAAACAGAGGAGGTGACACAAACAGAGGAGGTGACACAAACAGAGGAGGTGACCGGTGAGCAGTTCTCCAGACGTGTAGGGAGGAGGCCATAGTGGTGGATGGACGTGTTAGGGGTCTTCCCACACACACACACACAAGGTACACACACTACAGTACTATTTTATTTCTGTATACACACAACTTACTCAAACTACACTATTGTCTTTCCATACACACACATATTGCACTACACTAACTACAGTATTGTCTTCTCACACACAATTTTATTTTTTTTACTATTATATGGATATTATTTCTTTTTGGAATAGTCCTGAGGTTACTTGTTTATTATTAGAGAATGTGGAAATTAATATCTAAATTTATGTTGTGTGAGAGAGAGAGAGAGAGAGAGAGAGAGAAAGTTGGAGAGTGTAAGAGAGGGAGAGCAGGAGGGAAGGAATATGTGGCAGAGAGAGAGAGAGAGAAAGTTGGAGAGTATAAGAGAGGGTGAGAATGAATGTACGAGAATATAAATACTAAATCAATATATGGTATACCTCAGCATCAAGGTGGACACAAGAGGAACACCACCTTCCCTGGGATCAAGACCACAGTACCATAATGAAGTTATCACATTCCCTTCACTCTACCCCCGTCCACACTCAGGTAAGTCCAACCACGTACAGTAATCTCTCAATTATCCGGCGTATAGCAGCCAAGGCCACGTCGGATAATGTTGAAAGACGGATAATGCATCACTACCCCGCCCCTGTAGCTCCTTCTGGCTTGCACAATGCTAATAACATTAATAATACATAATAAAACATAAAAATACTGTTAATAATACATAATAATACTGCACATTAATACTTTGATAAAGTCGTAGTGTTCACTGCACCGTTTAATGAACCAGCCATCGTCTATTTTTTTTTTAGGATCTCGTGCGCCGGATAATGTCACATGACGGATAGCACCACGACGGATAATTGAGAGATTACTGTACTGTACTGTACTGTGGTCAGGATTTAACTTCCAGGAGAGTGTGAAAAGGAATACCTTGAGGTGGTTCGGTCATGTAGAGCGTATGGGAAGCGAGAGGTTGGTTATGAGAGTGAGGTGGAGGGACAGTTCCCGGAGGGAGTGAGGCACAGATTGGAGCTATAGATAGATAGATAGATAGTATACCCTAATACACCTAATTTAGTCCTCCTTCCTTACTTGTATATACAGTTAATTCTCATTTTACACTGGCATTATATATGTGAAATAGTGTGTGTGTAATGAATGTATGTACTGTAAACACTTATTGTACACTATATTACACACACATACTGTAATACCAGTGTACTGTATAATGAGGGTTTTCTGTACACAGTTTCATTACACACACTACATTACATACCCAATATACAAGTGTAAAATGAGAGTTAACTGTACTGGACACCTTTCCTCTTTACCTTTCACTCTCTATTTTCTCACTCATTCCTCACTCTATTTTCTCACTCATTCCTCACACGCTGCTTGTCTCACTCATTCCTCACTCTATTTTCTCACTCATTCCTCACTCTATTTTACACTCATTCCTCACTCTATTTTCTTACTCATTCCTCACTCTATTTTACACTCATTCCTCACTCTATTTTCTCACTCATTCCTCACTCTATTTTACACTCATTCCTCACTCTATTTTCTCACTCATTCCTCACTCTATTTTCTCATTCATTCCTCACTCTATTTTACACTCATTCCTCACTTTCTTTTCTCACTCATTCCTCACTCTATTTTACACTCATTGCTCACTCTATTTTCTCACTCATTTCTCACTCTATTTTCTCATTCATTCCTCACTCTATTTTCTCATTCATTCCTCACTCTATTTTACACTCATTCCTCACTCTATTTTCTCACTCATTCCTCACTCTTCATTTTCTCACTCATTCCTCGCTCTATTTTCTCACTCATTCCTCACTCTATTTTCTCACTCATTCCTCACTCTTTATTTTCTCACTCATTCCTCGCTCTATTTTCTCACTCATTCCTCACTAGTTTCTCACTCATTCCTCACTATTTATTTTCTCACTCATTCCTCACTGTTTTCTCACTCATTCCTCACTTTATTTTCTCACTCATTCCTCACTCTATTTCCTCACTCATTCCTCACTCTATTTTCTCACTCATTCCTCACTCTTTATTTTCTCACTCATTCCTCACTCTATTTTCTCACCCATTCCTCACTCTTAATTTTCTCACTCATTCCTCACTCTATTTTCTCACTCATTCCTCATTCTTTATTTTTTCACTCATTCCTCATTCTTTATTTTCTCACTCATTCCTCATTCTTTATTTTCTCACTCATTCCTCACTCTTTATTTTCTCACTCATTCCTCACTCTATTTTCTCACTCATTCCTCACTCATTCCTCACTCATTCCTCACTCTATTTTCTCACTCATTCCTCACTCTAATTTCTCACTCATTCCTCACTCTCTTTTCTCACTCATTCCTCACTCTATTTTCTCACTCATTCCTCACTCTTTATTTTCTCACTCATTCCTCACTCTATTTTTTCACTCATTCCTCACTCTATTTTCTCACTCATTCCTCACTCTTTATTTTCTCACTCATTCCTCACTCTATTTTCTCACTCTTTATTTTCTCACTCATTCCTCACTCTATTTTCTCACTCATTCCTCACTCTATTTTCTCACTCATTCCTCACTCTATTTTCTCACTCATTCCTCACTCTTTGTTTTCTCACTCATTCCTCACTCTATTTTCTCACTTATTCCTCACTCTCTATTTTCTCACTCATCCCTCACTCTATTTTCTCACTCATTCCTCACTCTTTATTTTCTCACTCATTCCTCACTCTATTTTCTCACTCATTCCTCACTCTTTATTTTCTTACTCATTCCTCACTCTATTTTCTTACTCATTCCTCACTCATTCCTCACTCTATTTTCTCACTCATTCCTCACTATTTTCTCACTCATTCCTCACTATTTTCTCACTCATTCCTCACTCTATTTCCTCACTCATTCCTCACTCTTTATTTTCTCACTCATTCCTCACTCTTTATTTTCTCACTCATTCCTCACTCTATGTTCTCTCTCATTCCTCACTCTATTTTCTCACTCATTCCTCACTCTATTTTCTCACTCATTCCTCACTCTTTATTTTCTCACTCATTCCTCACTCTTTATTTTCTCACTCATTCCTCACTCTATTTTCTCACTCATTCCTCACTCTTTATTTTCTCACTCATTCCTCACTCTATTTCCTCACTCATTCCTCACTCTATTTTCTCACTCATTCCTCACTCTTTGTTTTCTCACTCATTCCTTGCTCTATTTTCTCACTCATTCCCTACTCTATTTTCTCACTCATTCCTCACTCTCTATTTTCTCACTCATTCCTCACTCTATTTTCTCACTCATTCCTCACTCTATTTTCTCACTCATTCCTCACTCTATTTTCTCACTCATTCCTCACTCTATTTTCTCACTCATTCCTCACTCTCTATTTTCTCACTCATTCCTCACTCTATATTCTCACTCATTCCCCACTCTTTTTTCTGACTCATTCCTCACTCTCTATTTTCTCACTCATTCCTCACTCTATTTTCTCACTCATTCCTCACTCTATTTTCTCACTCATTCCTCACTCTATTTTCTCACTCATTCCTCACTCTATTTTCTCACTCATTCCTCACTCTCTATTTTCTCACTCATTCCTCACTCTATTTTCTCACTCATTCCCCACTCTTTTTTCTGACTCATTCCTCACTCTCTATTTTCTCACTCATTCCTCACTCTATTTTCTCACTCAATCCTCACTCTATTTTCTCACTCATTCCTCACTCTATTTTCTCACTCATTCCTCACTCTCTATTTTCTCACTCATTCCTCACTCTATGTTCTCACTCATTCCCCACTCTATTTTCTCACTCATTCCTCACTCTCTATTTTCTCACTCATTCCTCACTCTATTTTCTCACTCATTCCTCACTCTATTTTCTCACTCATTCCTCACTCTCTATTTTCCTCCACCCAACACTTCTCGTAGTAGCTCTGGTCTCACTCCCTCACCCATCATTCCCACCCACCAGCCCCTACCACACTCCCTCCCCCCCCCGCCCTCTCCCATCCACCTCCTCCTCCTCCACCTCCTCAACCTCCACCTCTTCTAGCACTGTCTCCACCACTACCTCCTCCTCCACCTCTTCTAGCACTGTCTCCACCACTACCTCCTCCTCCACCTCTTCTAGCACTGTCTCCACCACTACCTCCTCCTCCACCTCTTCTAGCACTGTCTCCACCACTACCTCCTCCTCCACCTCTTCTAGCACTGTCTCCACCACTACCTCCTCCTCCACCTCACCTTCAAGCCAGACGAACACCACCCCTATCACTCCAGTCTCAAATTGGAATGTAGAAAGTTAATGCTAGATATAGGTTACCAATTGAGGAGTAGCTTTTTATTGATCATGTTTGCTTGTCTGTGTCTGTGGGGGTAAAACATCATCTCTAAAAGTTCCTTCTCATCTTCTGTATAATGTTTAGTTTGTATGCTGTTGGAACACTTATATATAATATACAGTAGGTGTTTATTCATATGTCCATATAATTTTGTGAAAGCTATTGTATGTGTTGCCATTATCTGTTATGTTTTAAAGAAATAATAATATTCACAGATATCCATGTCATCATTTCCTTCTGTGTTCCATAGAAAGTTATGTGCTTAAAAATGTCACTCATTAAATACCACACTCTGAGAGTGTGAAATTTGGAGAAAAGTATTTACCAATGACATTCATTATGTCTCCTCTTACTGAAGAGTGAAAATGTGGAAAATTCATATATCTGTGGAAATCAGCAACTAATTTCTAATGTAATATTATACTGTACCGTGCTTTTCATAAACATTTTACAGGACATCAGGTTTGTAATGGGTTAATGTTTGATCAAGATTCAAGAGGCATGATCATATTTTTTAAGTCTCAGAATATCTGTAGTGAAGTATTACATGTCTAAGAATCTTGGAGTGTTCTTAAAAGTCTCCTTGTTCCATAAATCAACTTCAAATGTTTGGGAAAATCTGCATAAAAGAAATAATATTGCTATCTAGGAATGTCAACAAACCTATGATATTGGGTTAGTAAGTACAGCTTGCCTCACTGTTCATTAGTTCAGTAATTCATTAACCAGTAGTCTTGTGTGTGTGTGTGTGTGTGTGTGTGTGTGTGTGTGTGTGTGACATAAGGTGCACACTAGCTGTACTGACCATAGCAGTTAAGGTGGTACAGATTTTTGTTACATTGGAGTGCCTTGATTCCTCCAAAGTATGCCAGGAAACAGGACCAGATGAACATAAATAATGGTGTTCTGTTGTTGCTTGGAATACTTTGGAGGATTCAGTTGCTCCAGATTTACCAACACAAAACTTCCCCCTTAAGACACTGTTGATATGGTGTAAAAAATGCATAATATTAATAACATGGCAAATTGTAAACTGGAGTATGTCTGTGTGTATAAAAACACCATTTGAGGAGGAATTTCTGTTGATAAATGTTCAGCTTGTGGAACAATATAGATATACAAATTTTTTTACCACAACACACAAGGTGATAATAAAGGGTAACCTCAGACATTCACATATTTAAAAGCAGTGGTTAAATGTCATCAGTAAAGGCTCCTCTTGTAATTGTTTTCATTCACACTATTTATCTATCTATCTATTTATTTACACTACACATATTTTGGATGAAAAGTGAAGTACAGTTGGCCACACATGAAGCTGGTACGCCTCACTTCTTGTGAGGTAACCACAACAGGAAGGAAAATTAGCAAAAGTTATAGTTTGTTGACAAGCAGACAGTAATAATATTTTACTGTCTGCCTGTCAACAAACTACAACTTTTGTTCCCTTTCTACCCTTTGTAGCTGCCTCACAAGTAACGAGCCCCACCATCTTCATGTGTGGCCAACTGTACATGTAATAATCGAAAATCAATCAAGCAAGGAAGAATCAAATCACCCAAGTAAGTCAGACCCAGAAATTGATCCATTTAAATTCTAGTCGTACCCACGAGGAATCGAACCCCGGACCAGTGAAATCTCAGGCAGGGCTTCTACCGGGTAAGCCATAAGAGCACTCCACTGGCGTAGCTTTCAAATTCTGCCTTTAACTCTCAGGTCCGGCCATTACATACATGTACAGTACAAAAAAGTGTACTGTATTTTTAATGTGCTGTTCAAATTCTGTGTTAGGTATGCAGTTTAGTTTTCTTTTGGAATGCACAGTACTAAGATATCTTTAAGCATTACTAAAGCATGGCAATATTCTAACATTAATTTATTGATATAGACAAATCATACCTGTAAATGATTCTCGTGGATATAAGTTGAAAATGTTATTCGAAAAACAACAGAGATTTGCAGGTGCTACAGCATACAGTTCTAATCCATAAATAAACTTTAATGTCGTCACATATACAGACAAACCAAAATTGGTACGTGACTATATGAAATGTCATGTATTTTTACAGTATGACATTTGTGAAGGCACTTTAGGCATTTACAGTACACACTTCAACACACCATAACCATACATTGTTCACTATCAATTTTAATCAATTATAATCAGTATTAATCATGTCTAATTTTATGTATTTTTACTGACAGTGAAATATTTACACATTCTTTTTAGTGAGGAAGGACCCTGTTTTAATTAGTATCTTGACAATTTTCTGCTTTAATTAACCTTTTATTAAATTGAAGACTGGAGCGCCATTGCATTCCAGTTAATTGGAAGAACTGGCACTTCTGACAAACAAATAACTAGAATATTATTATTATTATTATTATTATTAATGTGGAATTTGAGGGTGACGTGCAACATTTCCATCCCAGGTTCACCAACACTTAGTTTTTGTGAGTCACTTCTCTTTATTTTCAGTAATTATTATTGCTTTGGTGAATGGTTGGACTTTGGTGTTTAAGGTGGTAATTCTTTTTTGGTACATTGGAGTGCCTTGATTCCTCCAAAGTATGCCAGGAAACAGGACTAGATGAACAAAAATAAGCTAATGATAATATTATGATATACAATAATATTTTTCTGTTCCCAGGAAACTTAGGCTAATGATAATATTATGATATTATGATAACTGTAACTGTAATATATTTTTCAAGATATTAAATGTGGCATCCATATTATTTACTACAGCCTGAGGGAGTACCAGTTAGTAAACATACAGTCAGTGTCAAATATAATCATCCATATAGGGGTAACTCACGTAAAAGTTTGACAGCTTCCCTCTGTTCCTTAGCTGATAAACTTTCCAATAAATAGGTTAACTACCATCTTTTAATTTAATACAAGCAGCTACACACTACTTAAAACAATAACACACACACACACGTTAACTACTACCTTTTAATTTCATACAAGCAGCTACACACTACTTAAAACAATAATATTATTATGTGAACGTGAAAACATTACACCGTAAATTGTTTGAGATACCCATATGTGGATGATTATTATTGACACAGACTGTACATCACATGTGTTGGACCTTTGTAACAGAACACTTGTTTATGAGTTGCTGAATGTTACCGTTGATGAGAGTCCATCCTATCATTCCCTTCAGCATACTTCAGTACTGACTCAGATTCAACCTTTCCTGTCAGTCCTATTCTCTCTCTCTCTCTCTCTCTCTCTCTCTCTCTCTCTCTCTCTCTCTCTCTCTCTCTCTCTCTCTCAATCATTTATAATTTCCTCATTCTCTCTCTCTCTGGAGTTTCTGTGGCTGGTGAGAAGGCTAACAGTTGTTTCTGTGTATATGATAATACAGTATTCATCTGAGGTGGTGAGGTGTACCAGTACTGTATCTATTGAACAAGTGTAGTGCCAGAAAAAAATGTTGTCTTATGTTGTTGTTGTCCCAGGGCAGAATGGCCTCCTGCCCCACACACCCCTGGTACACTCTGGTCACAGTGAAAAAACAAATTAAAATAAAGGAGGGGCTGTATGTCCCTATATGTCTTTATGTCCCAATATATTTGTGGGCTACTGAAGCACATCCCAGGGTAATGGGACCACAGCTTACTGGACCAGGGAGTCTGGGGGGAAGGTCTTTGTGTCTTATGTTGGAGTTGTCATTATATGGTCATTGTTTACATCTTCCTTCTTCCTTCCTGACTCATACAGGTGATGTACACCTTCACCAGATGGCATTACTGTTGACCCACACTGCCTCAGGAGCTCGGGGCTGTTCGGCCAGACACCTTGAGGAACTACAACAACAACAACCACAACCACACTGAAGTTTTTGAGGGCCGGCATTTCCTTAGTACCGATGGATGGAGTGGTATACAAGGGAGTGGTATACAATGGAGTGGTATACAATGGAGTGGTATACAACTTTGGTACCACACTCTGTACTCTTCATTACCTCACACTCACTAACCAGGTAAACAATATACTGTACAGTTGGCGGCAAAAGTCCTGTCGCCTCACTTGCTTCACCGAGGCACACGAAGTTCATAGACTCCAGATTATTAAGGGGGTGTGGGAGTAGGGGACAGGCTTGGGGGGGGGTGCAGGAATATGGGGACAGGCTTGGGGTGGGTAGAAAGCCTGTCCCCTATTCCCGCACCCCGCAAACCCCTCCCAAGCCTGTCCCCTATTCCCGCACCCCCTAAACCCCCCCCAAGCCTGTCTCCTATTCCCACACACCCCCAAGCCTGTCCCCTTATTCCCGCACCCCCTTAAGTGTATAAAAAGTATGTATTTCTGGAGTCTATGAATACTGTGTTGTCTTGGTGAAGCAGGGAAGGCAACACCACTTCTGCCCAACACTGTACATTTTCTTGTATCATTTGGTCAAACTATATTTCCTTCCTCTTACTGTACATTTTCTTATGATTGCCAGACACTTTTAAAACTAAGCACAGCAAATATTTCCCCACAAGACAGAAGTTAAAGATCAGATAATATTAAAAAAAAAATACTGATGGTTCTCAAACTGTGTTCCACGGAACCCCAGGGCTCCGTGGCAAAAAATTATATTTATTTATTTATTTGACCACGAATGGATTAAATAAAATATTTTGCATTTGAGAGAGAGAGAGAGGTAAGAATTGTGATGGGTGAGTACTAAACTTTGCACTTTCATTTAGTGGTGTGTGTGTATGTGTATTGGGAAGGATTCCACACTTTCATTTAGTCGTGTGTGTGTATGTGTATTGGGAAGGGTTCCACACTTTCATTTAGTCGTGTGTGTGTATGTGTATTGGGAAGGGTTCCACACTTTCATTTAGTCGTGTGTGTGTATGTGTATTGGGAAGGGTTCCACACTTTCATTTAGTCGTGTGTGTGTATGTGTATTGGGAAGGGTTCCACACTTTCATTTAGTCGTGTGTGTGTATTTGTATTGGGAAGGGTTCATACTTTCATTTAGACGTGTGTGTGTATGTGTATTGGGAAGGGTTCCACACTTTCATTTAGTCGTGTGTGTGTGTATGTGTATTGGGAAGGGTTCCACACTTTCATTTAGTCGTGTGTGTGTATTTGTATTGGGAAGGGTTCCACACTTTCATTTAGTCGTGTGTGTGTATGTGTATTGGGAAGGGTTCCACCTATATTTGGTGAGGGGGTCACTGAGGGTTCCTCCAAGTACCAGCATATGTCAAAGGGTTCTGTTAGTTGGAAAAGTTTGAGAACCACTGGTCTAGAATAATGGTGATTTTTACATTATTTGAGTTAAGTCTAATCCTATGATCTAAGATGTGAGCTGTTGGTTAAATTTTCATTAACATAGAATTTATCCTTTAACCTACATTGAGAAAAATGATCGAGAATCAGTAATTCTCTTTAGTCTTCTCATGTACTGTACTGTACTTACATTTTGTTTTCTCAATCTATTTCTGTTAACTTATGAAATGTAAGCAGCTGTTTGTGTTTTGTTAAAGATTGTATTAAATGTTTAAGTACAGTACCACTCAATAATAATAATAATAATGATAGTAATAATAATAGTAATAGTAATAATAAAAATAATAATAGTAATAATGAAAATAATAATAATAGTAATAATAAAAATAATAATAATAATAATAGTAGTAGTAATAATAATAGTAATAATAATAGTAATAATAAAAACATTTATAATAATAATAGTAATAATAATAATATTAACCTAATTGGCCAGTATGATTTATATAATATACAGTTTGTATGTATGTATGTATGTAGTTTGGAGGAATCATTTGCTCCAGATTTCTTATTATTTATATATCACCTTAACACTAATTTATTTGTTTACTTTACAGATGAATTAACCTTAATGCATTTCTTCACTTATCTTTGTGCATCCATAAATTAAATAGGTTGTATTTTGTTATTACAGAGTTGTAGAGTGGAGTTGTAATATAGAGAGTTGTGGAGTGGAGTTGTAATAGAGACAAGAGATATAGAAGTAACTTCATCCATAAATTAAATAGGTTGTAATTTGATACAGAGTTGTGGAGTTGTACAAGAGACTAAGGAACCTTCATTGTTTGTTTGTTGTCCACTGTGTTCTTCCTTCCATCAACAACAACAACAACAGTACAACCATCAATAACAACAACAACAACAACAACAGCAGCATTTACTATAGGAGCTCTGGGGATGCTTGGCCAGACACCTTGAGGAACTACAACTATAACTATAACAACAACAACAACATCAACAACAACAGTAAGTGCTTATGGAATTACATTGATATATTTGTTGTTGTTGGTTGTAATAGTTTGGTTGGAGGGAGTGAGTGAGTTGGTCCACATTTACTACCATACAATAACAGACTGTATGTCAACTTTATATTAAGGTGACACAACTTTGGAGGGGTTTAGGGGGGTGCGGGAGTAGGGGACAGGCTTGGGGGTGTTTTGGGGGGTGCGGGAATAGGGGACAAGCTTTCTACCCACCCAAAGCCTGTCCCCCTGTTCCCACACACCCCCAAGCCTGTCCCCCTACTCCCGCACCCCCCAAGCCTGTCCCCCTACTCCCGCACCCCCCAAGCCTGTCCCCCTACTCCCGCACCCCCCAAGCCTGTCCCCCTACTCCCGCACCCCCCAAGCCTGTCCCCCTATTCCCGCACCCCCCAAGCCTGTCCCCCTACTCCCGCACCCCCCAAGCCTGTCCCCCTACTCCCGCACCCCCCCCAAGCCTGTCCCCCTACTCCCACAACCCCTTAACACCAGCTCTGTACTATCCTATACAGTCAGGGTCAATAGTCCTGCAACACCAATGAAAACAGCCTCAATAAATGGTGTGAAACTATAACTGTTGGTGTGTGTAATAATGAATGGTTGATAAGGTTCACTCTCATGGCTCACTTTCAGTCACCCCCCAATGCAGCACTTTTGACCCTGACTATACCCAGCAAAAATTTCCCGTTGTAATGACATCATTACTGGGAAGGAGTTGGTTGACCTGATTACATTTCTCCCAGGTGGTGGCAGGCATACATACACTACTATCTTCATTCTTTCATTGTTTATATATATATATATATATATATATATTTTTTTTATGCACATTGAGCAATATATCGTTGGAATGTCAGGATTTGTGTAATTTAAGTAGAGAATATAACATTTCATCAGCCAAGCATGAGTATATTATTATTATTAAGACTAGTTCCAGAGTACTGTACTGAAACTGAAACTTCTTTACTGTACTGTTACATTACACCTATGATTTTACACATATAAATCCTTAACCCCCAGAGTCCGGGCAGCGGGATTTCCCGCTCGGTCGACAGAGGCCGGGCAGCGGGAAATCCCGCTCTGTCGACAGAGTCCGGGCAGCGGGAAATCCCGCTTTTGGTAATTTATGGGGAAAAACGCCAAATTTGTCGGGATTTTTTTTGATCTGGCTATACTTCACCACCAGACCTTTTCATCCCCACATTCAATCAGTGTGTGCTTGACCGTGACAATGGCTGGGCGTAGTGAAGAAAATACGGGCTCGTTCGATTCGGTGCATCCTACCGCGCTGCCAGGCGCACCCGCTCCTGTAACCTCCACTCCGCGGGTGCAACCAGCTAGATTGCGTCATGCACCTGCAAGGTTGTCAGATTCTGCAATAGGGCGGGAATTGGAGAATCTGGCAGACCTTTCATATGGGAGTGACGACCTGGACAGCTACTCTGATACTGAATGGCAAGCTGACGAATCAACTGAGGAAGATGTCTGTGTAGCGGTGACTTCCATCACAGCTCTTCCCTCAACTTCAGCCTTGCATGATGTGTCAGAGGTTACAGCCCCTGTTGCAATTCCGTCCACCAGTGGGGTGGGAGGTAGTTTGGGAGACACTCTCTTGTCTCCCATTCCTACAACATCTGGCGTGGGAGGCAGGAAGAGGTCTACTCCTGCTTCAACCTCCAAACCTCGCTACGTCTCCACTCCCATGGGCAAGAGGCCGAGGAGGAGGTTAGATTTTTCGTCTTCCTCTTCCTCGTCGGACGAGGATGCGTCGCAAAAAGTGGTGGTAAGAGGGAGGAGAGTAGGAGTAAGAGGGAAGGGTAAAGGAAGGGGGAAGAGGACAAAGGCAGCTTATCTCTCCCCTACAGTTGACCCTGATAGCCCGCCCCCCCGTGACCTGACGCCACCACCACACTCTCCCTCTCCTCTCGTGCCTGACGACTCACTCTCGCCTGCCCCTGGTACCGCTGCACCACCACCACCACCACCACCACCACAACAACAGCAACGCGGCGCACCTCGTCATAGACCCGCTGATCCCTATGTGTGGACGGATTGCGATGAATTTGCGCCTGATATACCTATCTTTGACGACAGTCATTCAGGTATACAGGCCGCATTTCCCTGTCGTCAGAGGTCATCAATATTAGATTATTTCACTGCCTTTTTTGATATAATATTGATGACTTACATGATGCAGGAGATAAACACCTTCAAACAACTCTCTGTGCAACTCAGCAATAGACCAGGCAGGGAACATAGTAAGATGTTGCAATGGGCTGACGTCGATATTGCTGAGTTGTATGTGTGGTTAGCTTTGACCATGATGATGCCTCATGTCAAGAAACATCGCCTCAAGGACTTCTGGAGCACACACGCCCTGATATCCACACCTGCGTTCGGGAAATACATGTCCAGGGACAGGTATAGGGACATTTTGTCCTACCTGCACTTCGCCCCCAACATGGGTCCACACCCGAACGACAGGCTGTGGAAAATTAGGCCAGTAATGTCTATCCTCCAGGAGAAAATACGAGCATTTTTTCGACCATTCCAGAAAGTGGTTATCGACGAGTCTCTGGTGCTGTTCAGGGGAAGACTGTCCTTCATCCAGTACATCCCGTCAAAGAGGCATAGATTTGGCATCAAATTCTATGTCATCTGCGACTGTAAGACTGGCTATGTGTTGGATTTTATACTCTATTCAGGTACGGATGTGGATGTCCCGGCCGACGACCCTCTTGGCTTCAGCGGGAGTGTTGTCAAGGCACTCATGGGGGATTACCTTGACAACAACCACATCCTGTACACTGATAACTATTACACCTCTCCAGCACTTAGCCAGTTTCTCCTGCAGCACCAAACAGGATCCTGCGGAACTATTCGTGTCAACAGGAAGGGGTGGCCAGCATTCCCTCTCACCCGGAGGGGCGACTGCATCAAAAAGAAATGTGGGAACATGCTGGCCATCAAATGGCACGATAAACGCCCCGTCAATATGCTCACCACCGTGAACAGGGGCGTGATGCAGGATTCTGGGAAGACTGAGCGCGGCACAGGTGATACCATCTACAAGCCTGATGCTGTGCTCGATTATAACATCAATATGAGACTCGTTGATAAGTCAGACATGATGGTGAGTTCCATCGATTGTCTGAGAAAAACTTGTAAGTGGTACAAGAAGGCTTTCTTCCACCTTCTTGATGTCACAGTGCTGAACTGTTATATACTCTACCTCCAGCATCACCCTGACTCCAAGTTGGCACTCCGGGAATTCGAGCTAGAGTTGATATCTCAGCTCCTGGAGAGGTTCAGCACTGTGCAACCACAGCAAGGCAGACAGGCAGCGGCACAACGGCCTGACAGGTTGCAGCAGAGTGGCTATATGGCTCGCCACTACCTCACTAATCTGCCACCGTTGCCGTCAGGACGTCCAGGCTCTCGTCGCTGCTATGTTTGCAGGCACACAACACGTCACCCCCAGAAGTCCAAGGAAACTCGCTTCTGGTGCAAGGAATGTTGTGTGCCGTTATGCCCTGGAAACTGCTTCTCAGACTACCATATATTGGAATATATATAGAAGCAGGAAGTGATGGGAGTATGCGAATAAAGTGACAGTGACACTTGGTGACAGTGACACTATTTAGGCTATAAGAAAAGTGAGAGTGACACATTTGTACATATATTTTAGGCTGTAGTGACGTGATAGTGACACATTTGTACTTATTAGGCTATAAGAAAAGTGAGAGTGACACATTTGTACATATATTTTAGGCTGTAGTGACGTGATAGTGACACATTTGTACATATATTTTAGGCTGTAGTGACGTGATAGTGACACATTTGTACATATTAGGCTATAAGAAAAGTGAGAGTGACACATTTACGCATAGAAAAAATGATAATAAAAAATTTAAAACAACAAAATACAAAAATATATAGAAAATAAGGATAACAGTGATAGTGACACATTTATATTTACGTTGAACATGAACAAATGGTGCGAATGACACTGAAAATGTTTCGCGTAAATACTGTACATAACTCCCACGCTTCTCTCCAGGGCATAAAACCACTCTGGAATGGTCAGCTAACCACACAAATAATACAGGGGCTGTAATGGTAGGATGCACACGAACCGTACGACGTGTCGCCCGGGGGAGGCAAGTGTTGCGTCATTCTGCCGGCGGCCATCTTTTCTCCACCCACGCCAGTCCTTGTCAGAGCCACGCTCACAAAGCGAACGCAGCCTCGCTCTCACGGGAAAAGTGACCTCCATTCCTCACTTGATTTCTCGGCAATGGAGTGTCCTAGAGAGCTAGGGTTGGTTTTAATGGAAAGAGGAGGAGTTGATGGTGAGTACACAATCAAATTTAAGTTGTTCAGTATTGTAGTTTAGACGTAGGGAGTAAGAGAAGTAGAGTGATTTTCCGGGAAATACCCGGACAGGCAGGATAAAAGTAAGTATTGGACCCGTACTCACAGCACGTAATTTCATTCTTGGCCCGTCCCGGAGGGGTTAAGGGGGGAGTTTTGTGTTGGTAAATCTGGAGCAACTGAATCCTCCAAACTATTCCAATCAACAGAACACTATTATTTTTACTCTTCTGTTCCTGTTTCCTGGCATACTTTTTAGGAATCAAGGCACTCCAACATTCCAAAAAAGAATTACCACCTTAATAATATAATTTCAAACTATAATTATGAAAGGTAGTGCAATTTCAATGTGTTTATTCTTGTCTCATGGGACTAATTTTTATGATGTACACTCTTACCAAAAGATATCCCCCCACTTTCACATGGAAACAACCTTTTTGAGTAAATGAGAATGCTCAGTGATGGTTTTTGTGCATAGAAACCATCATTATCAGTTTTCTTTTCTCCAGAAAGTAAAAAAGAAAGCAAAAAATATAAATTAATAACATACCCAGCCATTGAAAAAACTGTGAATTAGCAGCCACCATGCCTGCTACTCTTTTCTCTGCTTCCACCTTTCTGTTACTGATGTGAGATTGTTGTTTGTCATGCTGCTATGTGAATGTGATGACAAATAATTTTAAGGGGGTGAGGGAATATGGGGACAGGCTTGTGGGGAGTTTAGGGGGGTGCAGGAATAGGAGACAGGCTTGGGGGGGGGTGTAAGGGGTGCGGGAGTAGGGGAACAGGCTTGGGGGGGGGGGTGCGGGAATAGGGGACGGGCTTTCTACCCACCCCAAGCCTGTCCCCTACTCCCGCACCCCCTTCATACTGTAATGTCATGCTCATTGGGTTGTTGGTATTCTTAGAGTACAGTGTAGATTATTACATGGACCTGAGAATAGTATATTATTAATATGAAAAGTATTTTTCTTTTCAAGTGACCACACAAAGGAACCAGTGTCATTATTATTGTGGTACAGGATGTGTGTGTAAGAGAGAGAGAGAGAGTGTGTGTGTTTGTGGGGTACTGGATGTTATTTACCTTCCACTTGAATATGGTACAATTAAGGGAAGTGATTGTGTTGATAATTGGAGGCTACATATTCCTTTACTCTCTGCTATAATGTACCACCAACACTGACCTAGTTTGTTATATGGCACAGTTTGGAGGATCTGTAGCCAAGAATTTTCCAACACTATCTTATTCCCTAAAGGGTTCACCACACTAGCACCTCTTTCTTTGTCTTCTCAGGACAGATTTGCTCAATATATCCCTGTGTGTGTACATAGATATCTGTCTGGGGCAATACTTGAACATTTTCCTACACCAAATTAATGTTAATATTGTCTATCTATCTATCTATAGTGTGTGTGTGTACATATATATCTGTCTTGGACAATACCTGTTCATTTGCCTACACCAAATTAGTGTTAATATTGTCTATCTATCTATCTATAGTGTGTGTGTGTACATAGATATCTGTCTTGGACAATACCTGTTCATTTGCCTACACCAAATTATTAATGTTAATATTGTCATTACAGCCATTTGGTGAAGATGTGATGACAAGAGTTCCTCACCTGTAGTACCCATGGTGTGTGTGTGTGTGTCTTGGTGATGGTTGGAGTGGGCTGTCATCCAGAAACCACCTGCTTCAGATCTCATGCTTTGACTCAGGTGGGCTGTGTGTGTGTGTATGTGTGTCATGGTGATGGTTTGGGTGTTGTCCTGAAACTGTCTGCTTTGAATCTTACACTTTGAATCAGGTGGTCTGGGTATTGTGGATTGCCAGTGTATAGTAATATTACAGGTTGTATTTTTCACTGGAATTTGCTGGAATCATTACCTAGAAAAGGTTAATTAATTTGTCATGTGTTTGTTTGTATTCTCATATGGTTAGGTTAATTATTTTATCTATGATATGGGACTAAATATGATGATATCATCATCATCATCATCTACATTTAACGTACCAATTCCCTTAAGGGGCTGGATGAGCCATGAGTTTCTCCCACTCCCTTCAGTCATACACATCATTTTCTACTTCAATATTTAGTGTTCACACAACACTTCCAGGTTTTCCTTGGCCTTCACACTGGTCTTCTCCCTGGTACTTATAGCTCAATAGATCTTCTCATTATATGGCCCTCCTCCCTTCTCTTGACATGACCAAACCATCTCAGTGTAAACCTCCTTAACAAATTTAACACATCTGTCACATCACATATTCTTAACACCTAGTCATTTAATACCCTATCTTCCCATCTCACATGTGACATATATCTCACCATTCTACAATAATTTTGCTTTATCTTTCTCTCAGCTTCTTTATTTACTGGCCACGTTTCCACACCATATATACAGTAACATTCATCTCACACAAGTCACCATACATACATACATACACCTTTGTCCTGCAACTCTGTAATTTCTCTCCACTTTTGTTGCCATGCAGCTGCTATTGTTGTTGTTGTCACTGCAGCCTTCACTACAGACTCACAACACAGTATATCCCCCATATAGGTAACAACAAAACTGATCGACAACAATGTGTAAACTTACTTCCTCCATCCCCCCCCCCCCAGCCTCTGCTTCTCTCCCACCTCTGTCACATTCTGGACACTTGTAGTTTTCTCCTGCCTGATTCACATTCCTCAACCCACAACACCTCAAGTAAAACCAATAGTTACAACCACTATAAAATATGGAGTTAAGGGGGTGCGGGGGTAGGGGGACAGTCTTGGGGGGTGCGGGAATAGGGGAACAGGCTTGGGATGGGTAGAAAGCCTGCCCCCTATTCCCTCACCCCCCTAAACCCCCCCCCCCAAGCCTGTCCCCCTACTCCCGCACCCCCCAAGCCTGTCCCCTACTCCTGCACCCCCCTAAACCACCCCCAAGCCTGTCCCCCTATTCCTGCACCCCTTTAACACCCATCATCACCACTCTGTCACAATAGCTATACATAGAAACCTTCCCCTTTGTTGTCTCTCCATAGGTTCCTTTCCTATAACCAACACTTGGGTCTTCTCTTCATATTTATCTTCAAGCCTCTCCTTTCCATTCCACTTTTACCATCTGTTGAACCTATCAACCATTTCTTCTTCTTCACTCCTTGTCATTATCACCAGATCATCAGTATTATATCAACTCACCACAACCCTCCCTTCTCTCTCTTCCCTTGTCACTTCTTCCATTACCACAATAAAGAACAAAGGACTCAGGGCTGATCCTTCATGAACTCCCACCTTTATCTCAAACTCATCTGATATTCCTACTCCAGTCTTAACTCTTGATCTGGTGTTCACATACAAAGCCATCACCAAATTTATCAGCCTCTCTGGAACTTTTTGTCTCCTTAAAGCTCATCTGATTGCCACTCTTGGAACTCTATCAAATGCCTTCTCCAGATCTACAAAAAACATTATACAACATTTTCTTCTCTGCATACTTCTCCTGTTGTTGTTGTTGATGTTCTCCCGGGGCAGAATGGCCTCCTGCCCCACAAACCCCTGGTACACTCTGGTCGCAGTGAAAAAACAAATTAAAATAAAGGAGGGGCTGGCCCTATATGCCTGGGCTACCGAAGCACATCCCAAGGAAATGGGACCAGAGCTTACTGGACCAGGGAGTCTGGGGGCCTCCGACCGCCAGGGAGATTGGGGGGAAGGCTTTGATCCCACAGCCAGTGCTGTGGGCCCAAGTCCACGTTACCACAAGAGCTACAAGTGGGGCCGTACCTTCCATGAGACCAGCCCTGAAGGGACCATAAGGGGCAGGGAGTTTACACTGCTGCATGCAAAGGGAAATGCACCCCCGTGTGCTGGCGGCCCACACAGCAGTGAAAAAAAAAAAAAAAAAAAAAAAAAAAAAGGCGTCCGGTTGTAGTACACCTCACATGGATTTTTAATCCATGTGGGCAGATCTCGTCAAATCCACTAGAAAGTGACCAGATCCTACAACAATCTTTATTCTAGCCCTGTGGGGGATAACTAATATTCACAGAGAATAAAGTCAGCCCCACTGGGCCCTACTTCTCCTGTATATTGCCTCATTATAAATATTGCATCTATCGTTGACTTTCCCTTTTGAAAACCAAACTGGCACTCATCAATCCTAACTAACTTCCTCAATCTGTACTCCAGTACCTTCTCCCATAGCTTCATTCCATGTTCCAGTAGCCTCACTCCCCTGTATTTTCAGCAATACAAAGCATCTCCTTTCCCTTTATAAATAGAGATTGTAAAACTCTCACCCCATTCCTCTGGCATCTCCTCCTCTTCCTGTACTTGTTTGAACACTTTTGTCACCCCTCTGATCCCAATGTGACCAGATACCTTCATTATATGGACTGTCAATCCTGATGGTCCTGGCGCCTTCCCTAGTTTCATCTTATCCATTACACGTTTGACCTTCTCTTCAGTAACCTCCTCCACTGGCCCTTCTACTTTGTCTACATCATCTATTTCATAAGGGTTTTCCTCATTTAGCAGTTCCTGAAAATGCTTCCTCCATCTCTCCTTCACCACTTGCTCCTCCCTCAAAATGCTTGTGTTTTCATCTTTAACACATCTGGCTCCAACAAACACATCCTTTCTTTCCTTCCTCATTTGCTTTGTTACTTCGAACATTTTCTTTCTATACCTTCTGTACTATCAATATTCCTATTCCATTCTTGCCAAGCTTTTTCTTTTACTTCTGCTACCACCACTGCCCTCTTAGACTATCTTCACTTCTCCCTAGAGAAGTATCTTTACACCTAATTTTAACTCATTAATATAAGGGGGTGTGGCAATAGGGAGGACAGGGTTTGGGGGGTGCGGGAGTAGGGGAACAGGCTTGGGGGGGGGGGGGGGTTAGGGGGCTGCGGGAATATGGGACAGGCTTTCTACCCACCCCAAGCCTGTCCCCCTATTCCAGCATCTCCCCCCCCAAGCCTGTCCCCCTACTCCCGCACCCCCCCCCCAGTCCCCCCAAGCCGGTCCCCCTATTCCTGCACCCCCCTCTCCCTAGTCCCCCCCCAAGACTGTCCCCCTATTCCCGCACCCCCCGCACCAGTCCCCCCCCAAGCCTGTCCCCTTACTCCCGCACCCCCCAAGCCTGTCCCCTTACTCCCGCACCCCCCAAGCCTGTCCCCTATTCCCCCCCCCAAGCCTGTCCCCTATTCCCCCCCCAAGCCTGTCCCCTATTCCCCCCCCCAAGCCTGTCCCCCTATTCCCGCACCCCCCCTAGTCCCCCCCAAGCCTGTCCCCCTATTCCCGCAACCCCCCCTCCCCCTAGTCCCCCCAAGCCTGTTCCCCTATTCCCGCACCCCCCCTCCCAGTCCCCCCCAAGCCTGTCCTCCTATTCCTGCACCCTCCCAAGCCTGTCCGTCCCCCTATTCCCGCACCCCCCCCCCGTCCCCCCCCCAAGCCTGTCCCCTACTCCTGCACCCCCTTAATCACACAAACATTATTATTATACATACATTTCTTTACATATATTATTATGATAGTTAATATAACAAAGTAAGGTTCATATCCTTCTAGTGACCATCTCAGTCACCTCACACAGTGTACAGCCACAATCAAATATCCACCAACACTTTCCTTCCATCGTAGTAAATATCTTGTTAATAAAGAACAACACATTGTACCAGTCCTGATTTTGTCTCTTCGAAGAATCTGGTACAGTACCTTGTTCCGGAGTTGTTGTAGTTGGTTGTGGTAGCTAGCTCGGTGGCGTGGTGGTGTTCAGTCAAGGTTGGAAATAAACTTTAGTAAGTAAAATTAAGACTTACTTTATTTATTAATTCTAAGGGAGTTTTGTGCCCTGTCTTGTCTTGTTTTAATGCAGTACAGAGAAGATGTCTTTTGACTGTTTCGATCTTGAGTCCCTAACTAAAGCTATCTTGGTCAGTTTATATTCATTCTGTACTTGGAGATGCCAGTAATGTCTAGATACATTATTACCTGTTTGAAAAAAAGGGAAGGTCTAGTTAAGCTCCACCCCTTTCTCTTCTCTCTCCCTCTCTTACTTTCTCTGTCTCTCTCTCTCTCTTACTCTCTTTTGTGAGTGAAGGTACAAACATCATTTGTGACCTGAGAGCACTGGGTTTGGTGAGATGAAAATAAGATAGGGAAAGTTAATGGTCTTGTAAAAGAGTGATTTTTGTCCCCTTACTTTAATCTTAGATATTACTATTTTACTCTACTTTTGGAGGGAAACAAAAACCCACTGCCTTCAACAAAACAAAAAGCCACCAGTGCATGCTACTACTCTATCCTATATCTGGATCAACCCGGTCTGGGAAAAAAAAGAACAAGAGACTGATGAGGAACCGGACAAGTCCAGTCCCTTCTCAGTACGAGGTATACGCTGCCACCACCAGACCAAAGTTGATCAGAGGAACCAAGTGAGCACACACCGGAAGGGTAGCGTAGCGTTAGCTTATTTAGGCACGTGAGTAAGCAACCCAGACTACAGTTCTAACGGGGGTACGATCAGTTATATGAATTAGGAATCTATTATTTTCTAATAAGGAACACAGTCTATTTGTTATTTCGGTGACGAAAATACTCAGACAATGTAAAAACTCGTTTATTGTATCAACCTATTTGGTACGAGTACTACATAATCACAATAATAATAATTTCTGTTCCCCCCCCCCCCTCCCTTGCTAATATTACCTACTCCCCGTTCTGTCACCTAGGACAGGAATAATTCCGTGTCTCGCCAGTTGACAGAGCTAAGTACATATAAACAAAATATTACAACAAGGCCTAAACATAGTTAATACAATAAAAAAAAACACATCCTAATCTCAACACTATAATAATGAAATAATATAATTGCCAGCAAATGTTCTTAATTTTCTTTGGTACCACGTGGTTCACTTTACACCAAGGGAGAATGCTATTTAATGGCTGTCACCCAGCAGAGACAAGACCAGAATGAGCTTGAGAAAAAACAATATACTTTACTTACTATGTCTGAATGTGAACACACAAAATTCTTTAGTTAGTTATATCCCATCACGGGACTAATAGATTCACCATACTATATTCACAATACAATATTTATGATGAGAGCGAGTTTAGCTCCTACCTGTCACCCAGCAGAGACGAGACCAGAATGAGGTAGAAGCAACGCAGGGTACTGCCTCGTCATCTCCCCCACTCTCACTCTCTTAAGCAAAGTAGTGACCACTCTCATCTCAATTTCTGACAAATTCATCAGTTCCACCCTTACTGGTGTATATAGTTACACAACATTATTTATACATATTAGTGACCTCAAATGCATTGCTTTCTCCCTCTATTAAAGCTTTATATTACTGTAATTCACATATTCACGGCATGTATTGTTCCGCCAACAAGAAAATGTAATGTCCCGACTTTAGTCCCTAACTAATCGAATTAATTTTCTAAGTAAGTTACAATTAAATGCCGGTAACAGTATAGGAATGTTAGCTTCGTAATTATACATTATAATTATAAATGCAGGTTATTCCCTGTCTCCAATAAATTATTTTACATTCATTTCTTAAATCACCACGTATTTCTCTACCCCTATCAATCTACCTATTTTTCAATTATTCCTCTCTTTAACCTATTTACATAACTATAATCCTTAATTCTATTTTCCTCATATTAACATTTCGGGTTGAAGAAGCCCACCACCGAGATTATTCGTTAGTGACAATCTCAGCCTGGCTACTCCCTACAATTTTACACTTATTTCGTGTTGAAGAAGCCCACCACCGAGATTATTCGTTAGTGACAATCTCCGCCTGGCTACTCCCTACAATTTTACACTTATTTCGTGTTGAAGAAGCCCACCACCGAGATTATTCGTCAGTGATAATCTCAGCCTGGCTACTCCCTACTATCCTACACTAAAACCCTATTCTAATACATATACATATATTATACCCGTAAATATCCTAAATAACAATACATATAAAATAGGGGTGTTACAGTCTGAGGGGGATGCAAGTAGGTAAATTAATGGTGTTTTGGTATAAAAATAGATGAGAGAGTGTATGTTCTGTATGTGTGTGTGTGTGTGTGTGTTTGTGTGTTTGACCAACTTGGGTGGTATGGCCAGGTGTCTATGTTCTGCAGCTACCTGGATTTGACCTGCTGTCTGGTAAACAGATTGTGAGGTATTTTTAGTTGACCCTTTTCTTCTACCTGCTCTTAACCCTTAAATGCATATTGACCAAATATCACGTCACCGCGAATTTAGGCCTTGAAGCCGATTGACGTAATATAAAGCCGGTAGAAAAAAAACTGCTTGGGCTATATCTAGCCACTTCATTGGTAACACTGGTTAGGTTGGGCCTTCAGTGAGTGGTGTGAGAGGGAAATGGTTCACTTGTCATATATACGCAATGAAAATACGCTCGCTCACGTTTTCTAATTTTTAGGGGGGTTTTAGGGGTAACTACTTTATTACTCATCGCGCTGCTGTACGCAAACCAGAAGACCTAGGAAACTTTAGTTTACAGATTCTGGTGTGTAAAATCAAGCTCTACAAATCTGTAATAACAAAATATACCTAAACGAAACTTTAAAAATCACCCTGTTTTTGCGGTTCACGCTCCAGTAGCGGTAGGGGGATTGCGGTTCTTAGGGGTTAATGGCTTTTACGGTGTACAACGTGTATAATTTTGCACCACCTAATAATAATAATAATAAAAATAATAATAATAATCTTGTTAATAAAGAATAACACGTGTATAATTTTGCACCACCTCATAATAATAATAATAATAATATCCACCCACACTTTCCTTCCATCGTAGTAAATATCTTGGTAATAAAGAACAACACGTGTATGATTTTGCACCACCTCATAATAATAATTGAGGGGGTTGAATTGACGTAAGGTGTTGTATTTATATTTGATATGATACTGATTTATTTGTATGATAGAAGGAAAGTGTCGGTGGATATTTGACTGTGGCTGTAACAACACTACCCATCCACAATTTACTATTTACAAACTATCTACACTCTGAGTGACAATACTTTTTTAAGGAATTGTACAACAGTACAGTCTATAGTATTTATTTTCAAGTGTCATAAATAATTATTTATGACACTTGAAAATAAATACTGTAGGCTGTTAGGAAGAATAAATGTCATTATATTGTGTGTGTATAACTTTACAGAATATAGTAGGTGATAGAGTGTTGAGAATTTATTATTAACAAAAGAAAACAATTGATTGAAATGGAAATATATAACACTTATATTTATTTTGGTTGTATTAATAGCAGGTTGTGTAGTGAAGTTGTTATGAAGAGTTGATTGAATTTGAATATACTGTATAACACTTATATGTACTTTGGTTGTATTTCAGGTTGTGTTGTGAAGTTATCAAGACATACATACATACATACATCACATTAGCATCTCATCATTGACTGACTCACATCACTCTGGCCACCAATAACATCCATGGTGAGTTGATATATTTTTTGAGGACATCATCACATTATAACACTTTCATACCTGGCCATATTTTTATTTATTCACTCATTTATTCATAGAAGTAATTCATTTATTTATTTATTCCTTCATTCATTGGGTGGTATTCAAGAACATTGATGGTGTTGGTACTGGTACAATGACTGTGTTGTTGTCTATGGAGTCATGGTACCAGTACTACACTATGGTACCAGTACCACACCATGGTACCAGTACCACACCATGGTATACACCACCAATGTTCTTGAATATAACCCATTCATTTATTTAAGGGGGTGCGAAAATAGGGGACAGGCTTGGGGAGGGGGGTTTAGGGAGGTTTGGGGGGTGCGGGAGTAGGGGGACAGGCTTTGGGGGGGTGCAGGAATAGGGGGACAGGCTCTCTACCCACCCCAAGCCTGTCCCCCTATTCACGCACCCCCCCCCCCAAGCCTGTCCCCTACTCCTGCACCCCCTTAACCCTCAAAGACATTCGCACCCCCTGTCAGGATATGGAAGTGGCTTAACATGTTGTGGCTTGACTACTTTTGAAGATGCCACCCAGGCACCCCAGCTATGTGCAGTCTTTGGCTAGGCCTGGCTATGGAAGGGTGTATGCGCCAGCTCGCTCTCCCATGGTGGGAGATAAATTGCGAAAGGAGTCCATCAGACTCACATATGCTGTAAAGGTATAACTAATTATTTCCATTATTTTTAAATGGGTAAATTAGGCTAACACATGCAATACACAGCTATGGGACCTGAGAAGCACCATACGAAATTTCAGAGCTTAATTCCTATTAGTGGCCTAGTTATGATTTTTTGTCAAGAAATTCCTTTTTTTTTCCATTTTTTTTTTTTTTACTTTCTTTAGTCCTCCATTAAGAATATATATTTTTGCATAATTACTTAAGTAAGTGATTGATACTAAAGTAGAGGAGTTAATCTTTTTTTTCATGGTCTGAAAAGCAATTAAAATTGATTACAACTTTGTGTTGTGATTTTTCTTAATAGGAGTCTGTCACACTCAACATATGCTATTCTAGGTGTGTCCAATAATGTATGCCTTTAAGGGTTAAGTACAGTAATTTACTCATATTTGGATTAATATGGTCCACTGGTTAAGGACACATTTTATGGTTGGTGAAAAGGAATGTTTGTGAATCCTCCAAACTATTCCAAGCAACAGAACACCATTACTTTTGCTCTTCTGGTCCTGTTTTCTGGCATACCTTGGAGGAATCAAGGCACTCCAATGTAACAAAAGTTAATTAACCCCATAAGGACAAATTCTATTGTTGGTGAAAAGGAAGGTTTATAATTCCTCCACACACACACACACACACACACACACAGGTATTATAATAACAGTAACATTCCTCCAAACTATGCCATGAAACAGACTCCCTTAATGGTACTAATACTGGATGTGTTTCATGGTATAGTTTTATCGGAGGAATCAGTTTCCCACCAATTCACCAACAAGATAATTTAAGGTATAAGTACAGTATTGGTAAATCTGGAGCAACTGAATCCTCCAAACTATTCCAAGCAACAGAACAAACACCATTATTTTTGTTCATATGGTTCTGTTTCGTGACATACTTTGGAGGAATCAAGGCACTCCAATGTAATTCTGGAGCAAATGATTCCTCCAAACTATTCCTGTTGTTTCCTGGCATACTTTGGAGGAATCAAGACACTCCAATATAAATCTGGAGCAACTGAATCCTCCAAACTATTTTTCCAAGCAACAGAACACTATTATTTTTGTTTATATGGTGCTGTTTCCTGACATACTCTGGAGGAATCAGTTTCCTACCAATTCACCAACAAGTGAATCTCCCATTAAGGAAGTGTTGTTATTGTTGTATATTGTGGAGTTATTGTCTGATATGTATAACACCTGACTGACTGGTTGACTGGTACTCTCAATGGTGTGGTGAGGGCAGAATCCTCCTTTCCCTTCTCTTCTTGTCCCTTCCATTCCCTCTCCCTCCTTTCCTTCTCTTCTCTTCTTGTCCCTTCCATTCCCTCTCCCTCCTTTCCTTCTCTCCTCTTCTTGTCCCTTCCATTCCCTCTCCCTCCTTTCCTTCTCTCCTCTTCTTGTCCCTTCCATTCCCTCTCCCTCCTTTCCTTCTCTCCTCTTCTTTCCCCTTCCATTCCCTCTCCCTCCTTTCCTTCTCTCCTCTTCTTTTCCCTTCCATTCCCTCTCCCTCCTTTCCTTCTCTCCTCTTCTTGTCCCTTCCATTCCCTCCCTCCCTTCCCTTCCCATCCCTTCCATTCCCTCCCTCTTTCCCTTCCCTTTCCTCACCTTCCCCTTCCCTTTCCTCACCTTCCCTTCCTTCCATTTCTCGCACTCCTCCTGCTCCATGTTTGCCAAAGTATTGATAATGTCTTGCAGTAATTCTAAAGTAATAATTCATTTGTATTATGTACCATGCATAAATTAATTAGGTTGTATTTTGTTATAGATTTGTGGAGTGCAGTTGTACAAGAGACTTAACAACCTTCATTATTCACTGTGTTCATCCTTCCATCAACAACTACTACTACAACTATACAAGTATCACTTGTTATTGTGAGTGTTTTATGAAGTTACTGTGTGTGTGATGTTTCTCTTCACACACATAATATGTTGTTGTTGTTATAATACATCTGTGTGTGTGTGTGTATTTGTCACACACACACACACACAGTATTATAATAACACTAAGGGTCGATTCCACAGTGGTATTTGTTTGTTAGCTTCCCACCCAACAACACTTGTCAGTCTTAATTATATCCAACAAACTCAATCTTCATATCCACAAAATATGTCAGGGAGTTTCATTACCACCTTAGTTTGATGGTGGTCATCAAATTCATCCAATAATTCACTCAGGAGTCATTTACACAGTTCAGTTTCTTTGGTTAGGGTGCTTGCAAACCAAAACTAACACTGGAATCGGTACTAAGGAGATAATACACTTTTGGTACATTGGAGCATCTTGATTCCTCCAAAGTATGTCAGGAAACAACATGACCATGGTGTCCTGTTGTTGCTTGGAATAGTTTGGAGGAATCAATTGCTCCAGATTTACCACCAACAATGTACTATCCCCATAAGTTATATTTGAACCCTTACAGGTATAAAATTATCACTGATGATTTAATATTTGTCTGTGTGTGTGTGAGTGAGTGATATCTCTCTTTCTCACACACACACACAGACAGTATTATAACATCAATAATTTTTACTCTTTTAATGATAATATTTGTCTGTGTGTCTGTGAGTGATATCTCTCTCACACACACACACAGTATTATAATAACATCAATAATTTTTACTTGAACCCTACACCCTTACAGGTATAAATTAATTAATATATTCACCTGGTAGGATGGTAATTGTTTATATTATTTATATTTTTTTTAAATAAAATATATTATTAAATAATATTTGTATTTATTTGTTTCCTGTTATTTACACTATTATTAGAGAGATCTTGTTTTGTTTTCTTCTCCTTCTCCTCCTCTCTCTTGTGTTGTTCTCTTCTTCTCTCTCTTGTGTTGTTCTTCTTCTCCTCTCTCTCCCTCTCCTCTCACCACACACCTGTAAAATAAACAAATTAATTAGTGTTAAGGTGATATAGAACAAATCTGGAGCAAATGATTCCTCCAAACTACAGAACACCATTATTATATTGTTTTTTTAATTATTATTATTATTATTGTTTCCTGGCATACTTTGGAGGAATCAAGAAACTCCTAATGTAATTCTGGAGCAAATGATTCCTCCAAACTATTTTTCCATGCAACAGAACACCATTAATTTTGTTCATTTGGAGGAATCAAGAAACTTCAGTACAGTATATGAAAAGTGTATGTTTCTAAATCAAAGCTATATACATACAAAAACAATTGGAGGAAAATGGGTCCTTCAAATATTGCCACGAAACACACACACCTATATGGAAGGAGGAATCAGAAGCCTCCAAACACACACACACACCTATATGGAAGGAGGTTGTTTGGTGGCATAATCTGGAGGAATCAGAAGCCTCCAAACACACACACATACCTATATGGAAGGAGGTTGTTTCATGACATAGTCAGGAGGAATCAGAAGCCTCCAATTTTCCTACACAATCACAAGGTCCTTAAGGGGAGATTCTATTTTTGGTAAATTGGAAGGCTACTGATTCCTCCAAACTATTCCAAGCAACAGAACACCATTATTTTTGTTCATCTGGTCCTGTTTCCTGGCATACTTTGGAGAAATCACAGACCTTCCAATTTACCTTAATTTTCCCTTAAACTAAGAGAGCCATATAGAAATAACAATAATGTGAGCTTTAATAATAATAATAATAATAAGAGCCATACAGAAAGATTTGTACAGTCAGAGACAAATGTGAACCTGTAATTTATCACCAACAAGTATGTATGGTTGTTGATAGCTGGGTGTTGTTTTGGAGTGTTTGGATGGACTGATGAGTGAGTGGAGTATAGATATTCAGATGGGTGGATGTCAGGAGGTCGTGCATGCAGCTGAGTGTTGTTTTTGAGTGTTTGGATGGACTGATGAGTGATTTGAGTATGGATGTGTTTCTGGAGATTGGTTTGGGGTGGGCAGGGTGTAAGAGATGATAGTATTTGTGTATGGTATCGTGTACTGGGTGTTGTTTTGATGTTCCTTGGCATGTGTGGGTGTTGTGCCATGTAGTGTAGTGGATGGTGTGGGTTTGTGGAGGCTGCAGCAAGTGTTTGTGTGCCTCTCATGTCAAGGTGATCCTTGATTTTGAGGACTTTGGTTTCATAGTGTAGGTGGTCTGTAGGTGTGGTAGCTGTGCAGCCTGTGATTGTCTTTAGGGCTCTGTTCTGTATGGTTTGAAGGGTGTTGTGATGAGTCTCAGTGAGGTTTGAAGCCCAGGCAGGGCTTGCATAATCCATCACTGATCGAATATATTGTTTGTATACTGTGATTGTGGATTCTTTGTTGTGTCCGAATGTTGTGCTGGCAATTTATAGTAATTTATCCCTAAGAATAAAGATCAAAGATCAAAGTGTAGTATCTGTTTTTATCAGCTTAATATCTGATACGATCCCCATGTAAAAAAAAGGGGGTACTGATGGTGTAATGGTTAGCACACTCGCCTCGCAAGCGAGAGATCTTGGGTTCGATCCCCAGGTCAGTGGAATTGTTGGAAAAATTTCCAAGCCCCCTATGTCCCTGTTTACCTAGCAGTAAGTAGGTACCCGGCTGTAAGAGCAAGGATAGCAACCTTGTAGGCTGGGGGAAGATGTGTTGATGTAACAAGACTTGACTGCCTTAATGACCAACAATATGAGTCGATAGGCATAAAGCCGTAAACCCTCCTCCCTCCCTAAGGTCCATTCATATATAATAATAAGCAACACATTAATTAAGGAGAGATTATCTTGTTGGTGAATTGGAAAGTCTCTGATTCCTACAAACTATGTCAGAAAATACTATCTATCTATCTATTGCCAGATGCCTCAATCCCCGAAGGAGTGGCCACCAATGAATCGCCTCCATGAACCCCTGTTCCCTGTTAACTGGCGTCCCTCCTCCCACCCCATACCACTCTCCCTCACATACCTCTCAACTCCATCCCTCCACCTCACTCTCGGTCTGACCCTCCCCCTCTGTCCCTCCATCTCACTCTCTTAACCAACCTCTCGCTTCCCATACGCTCCACATGACTGAACCACCTCAAGGTGTTCCTTTTCACACTCTCCAACACGTCCACACACACACCACATCCACAATGATACTAATAAGGAATGTGTTTTGTTGTGTGGTTTGAAGGAATCAGAGACAACACAATTGGAACTATGTCATTGGGTCACTTCCACAGTGGTATTGGTTTGTTAGCTTCCCAACCAACCACATCTGTAAGGCTTCATTATTTTCCAAAAGCTGAATATCCACATTCACAAAATCTATCCAACAGTTAGATAATAATTATCACTGTATAGTTTACTCACCAAATTCATTATATAATTCACCCATAAGTCATTTACACGGCTAACATTCTTTCGTTTGCATGCTTACAAACCAATACCAACCACTGTGGAATGGACCCATTAAGACATCATACAAATAGGACACAAGATTTGTTTTAACTTGACTCATCTGTTTTATGTAGACAGACATTATGGCTGATGACTAAACAACAATATTACTCCCACATCTTGAATACAGTAGTGGTATCATTTCAAGTATCATGATTACAATTAATTTAAATTACCAGCTGCTTCTCACCTGCTTTGTAACACCTCAGTGATGATCATGGATAGATAGATATTGAGGAAGGGAACAAGAAACCTTCACTAAACACATCATGATTAAAATTAATTTAAATACCTGCTGCTTCTCACCTGCTTTGTAACACCTCAGTAATGACATAGATAGATAGATAGATAGACATTGAGGAAGGATAGATAGATGGATAGATAGATAGACATTGAGGAAGGGAACAAGAAACCTTCACTAAACATATCATGATCAAAATTAATTTAACTCCCATTTTGTATCATTCAAATTTTTCTGATACATTTTTTTCTCACTTCCCTTCCTTGTTTCTTTCCAATTACAGCTTTCACAATGCTGTATTCTTTAAGCATCTTACTTACAATCTAATAAACAAATTTTTTTAATGATTCCCCACTGAAAGATTTTATGCTGTGGGAAGCAATATACAAAATTTCCATCTCACCTATTTTGTGCAACGTTGCTGAGTGGTTCTGGTGTGTGTGTGAATGAGTCAATCTAGTGTTGACACAATGGTTGTAAAGTTAGGGTGGTGGTTGGTTGCTGGTAGATGGTTTCTGGGCACTCCATGGTGGGCAGGGAGGCAATAACCCTGTAGGTAGGAAAAGTAAGTATATCATTTGTTTACCAAAGAAAATGAGGATGACAGGGAGTGCTTTCATACATAATACAGGTAGTTCCATCACATACAAAAATATAAAATAATCACTTTCTCTATTTTATCACAAACAACCTAAGTACATAAAATAATTACCTTCCTAATCTTATCTATTTATTAATATATGATGCAGCCAAAAAAAAATTTCCTGTCACAACCTCGACCTTTTTTATGTTCATGACCTCACAAAAAGAAAACACTACAGATATTTCAATATATGTACAGCCACAATCAAATAACCACCACCACTATCCTTCCATCTTACAAATAAATCAGTATCATATCAAAATATAATCATACAACACCTTATGTCAACTCAACCCCCTCAATTATTATTATGAGGTGCTGCAATATCATACACGTGTTGTTCCTTATAACCAAGATGTTGATTATTATTATTATTATTATTATTATTATTATTATGAGGTGCTACAATATCATACACGTGTTGTTCTTTATTACCAAGATATTGATTATTATTATTATTATTATTATTATTATTATTATTATTATTATTATTATTATGAGGTGCTACAATATCATACACGTGTTGTTCTTTATTACCAAGATATTTACTAGGATGGAAGGAAAGTGTTGGTGGATATATGATTGATACGGTCCCTGGACTGATAATTATGGGATAGAAAGGTTAGTACCAGAGCAGAGTGAAAGACATGATATATCTTTCAGTGATAAGACCAGAGATCATAATTATATGGCTCAGAGACGTGGCCTGTTAAGGGGGAAAGTTTGTGTTGGTAAATCTGGAGCAACTGAATCCTCCAAACTATTCCAAGCAACATAGCACCATTACTTTTGCTCTTCTGGTCGTTTCCTGGCATACTTTGGAGAAATCAAGGCACTCCAATGTACCCAAAAAAGAATTACCACCTTAATTAAGGGACCCTGTGATGTAGTGATAAAATTGAAGGTTAGTGAGTCCTTCAAACATTGCCACCAAACACCACCTATATTGAAGGAGCTTGTTTCATGCCATAGGTGGGAGGAATCAGAAGCCTAAGAGCCTAAATCATCACTATCTATCTATCTATCTATAGCTCCGACGCCTCGCTCCCTCCGGGAACTCCCACCAAGGGGGTGGCCATGGCAGAAGAGTCTCCAGTTCCCCATGTTCCAGCACTCCCTCCTTACTTGGTCCATCCCCCCTCCCCCTCTCACACTTCTCTCTCTCACATACTCTTCCACTCTGTTCTGCCATCTAACTGGAGGTCTGCCTCTCACACCAGGTGCCACAACTTCACTTCCATACACCTTCTTTACAAACTCCTCACTTTGCATTCTCTCTACATGTCCAAACCATCTCAGTGTATTACACTTCACTCTCTCTACCACTCCACACTCAATACCGATTGCCTTCTCACTCATACCACACCTCTCATACACACTCTCATTACTTTCTCCATCCCACCTAGTAAGTCCACATGCTCATCTCAGATAACTCATTTCCACAGCACCTATTCTAGACTGATGAGCCCTACTCCATGTCCATGTCGCTGATGCATATGTCAGTGTTGGCAGGATTATACTGTTTCGTAGTCCCCTTTTCACTTTCATACTCACACTTCTACCCTTCATAATCCTCCCCAGTGATCCTATGACCTGCCTGCCCCTCACTGCTCTCTCCCTGATTTCTCCTTCCATACTCCCATGTTTACACAGAACTGTTTCCAGATACCTGAATTCCCTCACCTCCTCCATCTTATCATCCCCTAAAGTTATCTCACATTTCGTCCCAGTTGGTACAGCCACTCTATAGGGTGTCGCAAAGTAAATTACTTCTGTTTTGGTCCTCTCAAATACCATCACCTTACTCTTACCAACATTCACCTTCAATTTTCTTCGTTTACACACAGACTGGAACTCATCCACCACCCTCTGTAACTCCATTTCACTCTCAGCCATCAGTACAGTGTCATCCGCAAATAAACTTGCCACCAAGGACCAATTTGCTTCATTCAGCCTCAATTTCACCCTTAGGCCATTCACTTTGGCTTTCATCTCTCTCATACAACCATCCATATATATATTGAACAGCCATGGTGACATAACACATCCCTGTCTCAGCCCTACACCAATATCAAAACTCTCACTTAGATCACCCTCTACCCTCACACATGCTGTTGCATCTGCATAAAAAGCCTCGATGCCTTTCAGCAAAGGCCCCCCAACACCATAAATTCTCAACACCTCTGTCATAGCTTTCCTATCAACTCTATCGTATGCCTTCTCCAAGTCCATGAAGGCAGCATACAACTTCCTACCCTTCCCAATATATTTCTCAACTATTGATTTTAATGCAAATATTTGGTCCACACATCCTCAACCCTTTCTGAACCCTCCCTGCTCCTCACTAACTTGATTCCCTGTTACATCAACCAGTCTCTCAGTAAGAACCTTCCCATACACCTTCCCTGGTACACTAAGGAGGCTTATTCCCCTATAGCTACCACACTCCTCCTTACTCCCCTTCCCCTTATACAAAGGTACAATTATGGCTCTTCTCCAATCCTCTGGCACCTCTACCTGCCTCCAAGCCAATGTACATATAAGCAACATCCACTCCACCACTACCTCCCCCCCACACTTTAACATTTCAGCAGTTATCCCATCCACCCCCGGTGCCTTTCCCATCTTTAACTTCCCTATTGCTTTCCTAACCTCTTCCCTTCCTAATTCTCCCTGTACATCCTGTCATCTACAACCTGCCTCCATCCCCATGCATGTCACCACCGCCTCCCCTCCCGTCCCCTCATTCATTTAACGATCAAAATGTCTCTTCCACACTTCTTTCACTTCCTCACTTCCACTCACAGTAACTCCATCTTCTCTTTTCATTCTCACGCTACCACACTTTCCTTCTCCTCTTTCTTTGATAACCTCCTTCCAGAATAATTTCTTATTTTCTTTAAACTTCTCACTCAGTTTCCTACCAAACTCCTCATCCACTCTCCGTTTACTTTCACTCACCATCCTCTTCACTTGCCTCTTACAAACACTATATCCTCTCTTCCACTTCCTCTGTAATGTTCTCCTATATGCCTTCCTTTTCTTCTCTACTGCATCTTTCACTTCTTCTGACCACCAAGCACTCCCTCTCTTGCCCTTCTTCTGTGACTTGTATCCCACTACCTCTGCTGTTGTCCTCATTACTATTGTCTTAAACATTTTGCACACATAATTCACTCCCACTTTCTCCCCTATACTCAGCCTTGTATCCTCCAGCACCTCACTCACTCCCCTCTTATATTCCTCTCTATACTTGATGTCATTCAATCTTCCACTTGCCACCTCCCTCTTGTTCCCCCCTCTATCCTTCCTGCCATACTCCCATTTTGCCCTGACCCTAAACATCTGTAAAAAAAAAAACACACACACACACATCTATTCTTTTAAGATAGGGTGAGTAAATCACTTAGTGTTTATGGTAATGAATAACACCAGCCTGGGAAAACACACACACACAAATGAAAAAGTGAGAAACATGTTTACATTATTACCAAATTTGAGAGTGGCCTTCACTTATATAGACCAAGAAATTATCAAGAAAATAATCACATCCATTATAAGGCCTACCTTAGAATATTCTGCAGTAGTATGGAACTCACATTTAAAGAAACATATCACCAAATTAGAAAAGTACAAAGAGCAGCAATAAGATGGGTACAGAGTCTAAGAGAACTAAGCTATGAAGAAAGACTAAGGAAACTAAAGTTACCTAAACTGAAAGAAAGACCAAAGAGGAGATATGATTATGGTGTACAAATGTGTCACAGAAATAGAAAAGATTGATATAGACAACTTGTGTCAACAAGGAATACCTAGAAGGAGAGGCCACAGTAAGAAATTATTTAAAAGAGGAGGAGACAAAGATGTACAAAAATAAAGCTTTCCAAACAGAGTAATAGATCAATGGAACGTATTACCAGAAGAAGTGGTGTGCCAAAAAGTTACATAACGTTAAAGAAAAATATGGTAATTGGGTTTAAAAAAACAGGACAATATGAGCTGCACTCAATCCTGTAAAAATATAAATAGGTAAGAACACACAATCCTTTTAATACAGGGTCAGTAAATCACTTAGTGTTTATGGTAATGAACAACACAAGCCTGGTAACACACACACACTCACACTATCCTTTTAAAACATGGTGAATAAATCCCTTAGTGCATATAGTAATGAACGACACAGGCCTGATAGTGACGTGTATAAATAAGGTGTGGGTCATCTAGTGAGACAGAAGAGAAGCTACGGTACCAACATCACCACGAAGCTCCACTGTCTCATCTGGTGTGACACCCAATGATCTCGGGGCCTTGCAAGAGTCACGGGCTACTGACAGCCTACAGTCCCGAGGTCGAGGTAAAAAAAAAAAAAAAAAAAAAAAAAAAATTGTTGGTCTTCAATGAGTGTAAAAAGGAAGTAAGTGATGGATACAAATATTTATTCAGTGTAAAATAAAAAAATAAAAATGGTTGGTCTTCAATGAGTGTAAAATGGAAGTAAGTGATGGATACAAGTATTTATTCAGTGTAAAATTTATCATGGGTCTAACACCAACCCACCTCCTGTCCCGTGTTTCCTGGTCTGTGGCAACTGCTGCTGTGAGACCAACACCAGATGACCCCCTGCCTGTGGTGGTAATGGCCCTGGGTGCTGAGTGAAGCACGTAAAGCAGCAACTGACTCTTGGCAACCGATGGGTCACCATTAAGTAAGATGTTGATATCACTGCAAAATATAGATACAGAAAAAAAATAATACAATAACAATACAATAATAATATACAAAAATAATAATATTAATAGAACAAAAATAATACAATAACAATACAATAATAATAATATACAAAAATAATAATAATAATAATAATGTAAAATATGTTGATATAACTGTGCGTATCTACTGTGAATTTAATTTGCCTTATGCGTGTATAAATACCGACTGTGAATTCAATGACTTACTGTGTGGATAATTACCGACTGAATTTAATTTGACTTACTATGTGTGTATTTACGTAAGGTGAGATTCTTTTGCTGGTGATAATGGAAGGTCTGTGATTCCTACAAATTATGCCATGAAACAGATCCCATACTAACAGTACCATTGAGGGTGTCTATTTTTTGGCATAGTTCCAATTCACCAATAAATTAATCTCTCTTTAATAAGGGAAAGTATACAAGTTTGTGTGAGATAGGGACAATAGAGGTCTTCTTAGTTCTTAGTACAGTTCTGTTTACACGAGGCTTTTTTGAACGCACGATTTGATGCGTGTGTTTCCAAAGTCAGTGTTAGTCTATGTAGTGGTTCACATGTAAACATAGAGGTTCACAAACTGAGTGAGTACCAAGATCACACTCACAACCACACGTTTGTGGATTACATATAAAGCATCATCAGTGTATACACAGAGTGGTAAACACTCTGGTATGAAGGCAGTGTGTTGCATTATTAACCATTAAGCTGCAGGCCTTATCTCCCACAGCAGGTCTGTCTTGCAGGGCCTCACTCACACACCAGCGGTCATTATGTAAACAACACATCTGACAGATAATAGCTTGTAAACTACTCATACTATATAAATAAATGATACAGGATAGTGAAGTACAAGCCTTTAGCTGTCTCCTGATGTACTTGTGAACACTAAAGTGACATCTGTAGGATGGGTAGCCACCTCAGACTGACATCAACTCAAAATTCACTTTTACACTATATACACATATCTAAGTACATTTTCACACTCTAATTTTATTATAAAACATGTCAGAATTACATTTTTCAACACAATATGAAAGATAATGTCACTGTCATTTGTACGTACAGTACATATAATATAGTATATGGTAATTTCAGGAAACGAGGAGTGATGAAAATATGTCCTTCCATCCTCACTGTTTGAGGAAAAATGACTGTTGGTAGATGGGTGGGCTGGGGCTGGTCCCTTGGCTCTCACCCTCACTGTTGATAGCCACAAACTACCTTGTTAGAGTCCGTGCAAATTTAAAAACTGTGCTGTCCAAAAAGTCCTACACCTGTGGTGCTCCATACTTGTTGCTAGTGTTGAAATTTCTCTACACCCGCAATTTAAGGGTTAACTATACTTCCTTTATCTTATATTGGACACTGGAGCACTCTAAAACCTGACTTCACTTCCCCCCCGGGCCAGCCCACCCCCTCCTAACCCTATTCTCTGTATTGGAATTTTTTTTTTTTGTTATTGTTGAAATTGATAACAATTCCTTATCATGCTACGTAATTAATGCAATAAAAATGAAACAGAAATACAATAATGCTTTTTGACACAAATACAGAGCCGTTTCAATAGCCACTTATATAATATTATAAAATTAATGAGAGGTGTGCAAAGTGAGCTCTCAAGCAATGGAGGGAATGAAGGAGGGTGGAGAAAGGGGAAGTTACTCTGCACACAACCTTTGTATGTCTGTCTTATAAGCATTTCAGTTATTACAGCAGGTCTATTTAGCCGGCATTTATTATTAATAACGTTGCCTTTGCCTTGACATGCCGATATACATTAACTATTAAGTTTCTCTCTTGGCTATGAGACGTGTGTGGTCTACCTGATGTATTTATAGCCGAGCATGTGTCTTCCATCTCTCATGACTGGCAGATGACTGAAGTGACGGCTTGGCCCTTCACCACTTAAATTATATACCGTAAAACACCCTAACTTCGGACATTTTTTGCATGTTTTAGTGAATAACTCTGTTAATAATGGTGCAATTTTATTCCTGTTGGTGTAATGTGGTAGCCACGTAGAGTACCTACTAAATCCATATAATTTAAAAAAAAATTAAGGACGCTAAATTTGTGCTTTTTTTTCAACTTTCCAGTGTCCGAATTTAGGCAGAAATTTCCTATAGGCAACCACTACGAAACTGGCGGGTGTAGAAGCAGCGCTGCCACATCTGGTCTGTCAGAATGGGATTATCCAGGGCCCAGGGCAGTAGATTAGCAGTCCTTCACCTGAATCTCCTCCCTCCCCTCCTTAGCCTACTCTTTCTTCATCTGTATTTTATGTGTCTGTTTGTCCCTCTGCATAGTGATGGATGTGCTTCTGAATTATCCATTTTTTATTATTTTAACGTTTGTTTACTATTTGTACATTTATTTGTACATACCCCTTCCTTTTGCCTCCCTTGTGTGTGTGTGTGTGTGTGTTTTGGGGGGAGGAGAGGGAGGGCGCTGGGTAGGGTGAGGTCAGGACTCCATTGAGGTAAGGATTAATGGCAGGTGTAAGTAGGGAAGGGCTATGACTTGTGTGTGTGTGTGTGTGTGTGTATAGAAGGAAGACTTGATAGGATTTTGTACGTGGTGAATATTTTCTTCTGCAAAGTACGAATTTAGGTAGAAAATTATTTCCTTCTCACTACTATGGAGCCAGGGTATGTGTTCTTCCTTCCATTGTGGAGTCTAAAGGAGAAGTGACCTGACTCACCTCATTAATTTCCTGAACCCGCTCTCACCATTTAAAGACTATATTTATAGAATCAGTGCACCACTGTACCAAAACGTTGCCACTTTGGTGTGGTTTTTGATAGAGTGATGTGGGTTGGAAAGCCAAATGTGGCAGCACTGCTTGGGCGAAATCCCTGATCCTGCCCCACTTAAACCTCCAGTTTCCTAGTTGTTGTTGAAGTTCCTCAAGCTGTCTGGTTGAGCAGCCCTGAGCTCCTGAGGAAGGCCATGGCCTGAACCGGGCTTTCCCACAGTGCCCTCAGAGAGTTGTATGTTGTGTTGTTGGCGAGTGTGGTTGTGTGTGTTGCAGTCTTCAATAATGTGTTTAATAGAATGGGGTGCTGTGTTGCATCCCAGACAGGCATCTCTTTGTGGTTGACTATAACTTGGGACAGCTCTTACCAACTTCGGACAGGGTTGTACTTTCCCTTTAAACATGAGAATGGTTAACAGCATCCATCTCTGGACATGGTGGCTCAACTTCCAACACCTGACGAGTTTTTAAAAAATGTAAAAAAAAAAAAAAAAAAAAAAATTGCCGCATTCCTGGCCCGAGTTATACATATATAAAGAGATATATCCAAAAATAACTTCCTTTTCAAGCACATAAATTGAGATCACAATAAGTTGCATCATATCACATTGTAGTGAGGTTTCCTTGGCATAGATCCAACTAAGAACTATTCAAAAACTTTTCTAGCCGAAAAAACAAAATAAAGAAACGCATTGCAATTGAAACTCTTTGTTCTGTGTGAACAAAGTTTTGCAGGGGTAAAAAATGCAGACTTTTTTTTCATTGCATTTGTCAAATATTTTCACCCACACATATTCAAGCCATTGTATTAGAATTTATACATAATAGTCTTTGAACATTCCCCTAACTAACACCATCAATATTTTTTGCAAATATAGCACTCTCTTCCAGTACAGTTGAATTATTACATTGTTTTGTGAAATGTCCGAAGTTATGGCACAGTCCAAAGTTAGGGTGTTTTACGGTACATCATTTTGTCATTGAAATACGTGACCGATGTCGGCTTTATTTTTATTTTTTTTTGTGTAATACGTACTCAATACCTATTTATTTGTGTCAAAAAGCATTATAGTATTTCTGTTAACATGTTTATTGCATCAGTTATGTCGTATGACAAGGTATGGTTATCAATTTCAACAATAAAAAAAAAATATTCATATACGGGTAGTAGGGGAAGGAGAGGGGGGGGTGGGTGGGTTGCCAGTACAGGTGTCCTGGTCGGGGGGAAAGTGGAGTCGGGAGGTTTTAGACAGCTCCAGAGTCCAATATAAAATGAATGAAGTATAGTTAACTCTCATTTTACACTTGTATTTTGGGTGTGTAATGTAGTGTGTGTAATGAAACTGTGTACAGGAAACCCTCATTGTACAGTACACTGGTATTATGGGTGTTTAATATAATGTACAATAAGTGTTTACAGTACATGCATTCATTACACACACTCTATTTCACATACATAATGCCAGTGTAAAATGAGAATTTACTGTATAACACTCACCAATGACGAGATACACTTTGTGTTACCATGACAACTTGGGGTAAACTACACTTGGAATGATCACATTACATGTAACACACACAGTAACAGTGTGGTTGAAAACACTGAGTGTGTACAGCCACAATCAAATAACCAACGACACTTTCCTTCCATCATGCAAATAAATCAATATCATTTCAAAATATAACCAAACAACACCTAATATCAACTCAACCCCCTCAATTATTATTATGAAGTACTGCAAAATCATATACGTGTTGTTCTTTATTACCAAGATATTTACTATGATGGAAGGAAAGTGTGGGTGGATATTTGATTGTGGCTGTACAACAGTGTTAAATATACATTAAAAAAAAACAAAAAAAACATGTGAACTAGCCTTGTTCCTTACCCTCTAAGCCTGGTACCATTGGGCAGTACCTTCTCCACTCCACCCAGTAACATACACAACAAAGCCTTCTTGATGTATTCATGACCGTGTATACTTGGTGCCAAAGACTTAGCCAACATCTCAAACACATCAACATTCTGAAATATATAGTATAACATGATTAAATTTAGCACATATTATATCATTGACAAAAAGGCTCAGTAAATAACTTATATATATGTAAAGAAGGCCACTGATATAAGATGAATAAATTGATCATAAACCAGAATATATCATTGAGAAGAAGAGAAAACAAAATATCTCAGTAAATTATGTATACAGTAAACCCTCGTTAACTCGGATCAATTGGGGTGAGATCCTTGGCGAATTATCCGAGGGCAAAAATTTGATGCGTACAACTGACCGCACGTACACCCGCACTCAAAACCAGATGTGTTTTCACTCATATCTCTGGTTCCCTTACACAGCTGCGCACACACAAAAACATGACAATTTTACAAAAAAGGATATAATACTGCAGAAATATATCTAATAATGTATATTAACATGAAATAAAGTATTGTGGTGTGGTGTGAAGGTAGGTGAGCAAGTATGGGAATCAGAGCTGGTATCAGTCAGGGGTACTTGTTGCCACACCCACAAATTATTCACGCGATTTTTGTGATTTTTTTATGCTTGCTTCTTGTACAGTAATCTCCTTTCAATGGCACTGAAGAGAAAGCTTTCAAGTTATATTAGTAGTGATGATAAAAAAAGATCATCACATTACGTGAAAAAGTCTATACTGTTAAAGAAAAAGAGAAAAGGCCATGCTTTAGGATTGATCCAAATAACTATAGCAACCATAATTATAGACAAAGAGTGCATCTTATCTCATGTTAAAGATGCATCTCCTATGCAGTCAACTATAATACCAGCAAAGATAAAATTTATTAATGGATAATGGATCACTATGTGGAGTCACAAATGACCGATGCATATGTGGCTCCGTTGCTCACTTGGCAGTGATGCAGCCAATTGTATATCATTGTTAATGATATAATATTATATAATAACATGGTTAATGTTAATGTAACACTACATGGAGTCACGGTGGTACTACCGTTATGACCAATACACATGTGACTCCATGGTTCGCTTGGCAGTGACATAGCCAATTATATATCACTACATCACCATTTTTCAGACAGTAAAGTTAACAAAAATTCAAAACACTGTGTTTCTTATACATACCTGGTATGATAAAAGCATATATAACTTTTTTATGATCAGTCGACATTGGGTATAAATGTATGGTATAGAGATGGTATTTGCAGTTTTGTAGAAAATTAACTTGTGTCATTTCTCAGGCTGTAGGCCTTTGTGACGATGCACTTGGAAAATTCCCACGTAAGTCAGATACACACCCGAGTTATAGATAAGCATCTGAGACACTGGTGGTGTCCGAGTTATCCAATGTCCAACTTACCAAGGGTTTACGGTACTCTATATAAATCTGGTAATTTTTACATTTCCTAAAATTTTACCTGAGAATTTTTTTTTCCTTTATTAAGGATTTTTACATTTGAGCATTTTTACATTTACAAACTAACCTTTTGTTTTGAGAATTGTTTTACATTTACAAACTAACCTTTTGTTTTGAGAATTTTATTCATTTATAAACTAACCTTTTGTCTTGAGAATTTATTACATTTACAAACTAACACTTTGCTTTGAGAATTTTTTTACATTTACACTTACAAATGAGAATTTTTTACATTTACAAACTAACACTTTGCTTTGAGAAATTTTTTCTCATTGAGAATTTTTACATACATTTACAAACTAACCTTTTGTTTTGAGAATTTTTTACATTTATGGACATCATCAGTGGATATCTGTGGTGACACTTCCTTATTCATGAGTATAACATTGTTGGCCAGCAGTATGGTACGGAAGGTGCCGCTGGTGAAGGCACCTTGTTTGTTCGGAAGGCAACGATAGATTCCAACAACCTAAGAAAAAAAAAAATTAATTATATACCATTTCCAAAACCTAAATACAAAATTAATTATATACAATTTCCAAAACCTAAATAAAAAGATAATTAATTATATACCAACAACCTAACAACAAAAAATTAATTATATACAATTCCCAAAACCTAAATAAAAAGATAATTATATACCAACAACATAAGGACAAAAAATTTATTATAATGTAGTGTCATTTTAAATACTTATAACCTAAATAAAATAAAAATACTTATATATCAACACCCTAAACAAAAAATACATATACTGTATATGAAAAACCTAAATAAAAAAAAATTATATATCAACAACCTAAGGAAAAAAATTATATACCAACAACATAACGAAAAGAAATAATCATATATTGTAGTGTCATTTTATATAGCAACAATATAAAAATTATAGTTGTGCGTTTTGACTATAGATGGAAAAAAAATTATATAATAGTGTGCTTTCATAATACAGTACAGCACCAAGGTTGTTAATACCAACAACCTACAGCAAAGAAAGTTATATTGTAGTGTTGTTGTTGATGTTCTCCCACAGACCCCTGGTACACTCAACCTGCCTCAACCTGACCACAGCCCTCACTCAAAGAAATCTATCAATAACAGATTCCAAGTGCCTGTTTAGACTGATTTTCTCCACACACACACACACACACAGTATAGCCTGAACGAACCAGTCTATGCAGGCCACTGAACAGGCTGGTCTGTGTGTCTATGGACCTCTTTAGAGTGCCTCCATTCCTCCAGAGTATGCCAGGAAACACAACCAAACATAAATAATGGTGACATGAATAGTTTGGGGAATCAATCCCCCCCCCCCCTCCCTCCCGGCACATTTAAAATTTAAATAACAAACAAGTAAATATATATGTACAAAACTAAAGAAAATCAAATAAATGGTAATAATAACAATAAAAAAATTACAAAAACACAAATATAAAAAATAAAAATAAATAAATAAATGATAAAAATATCAATTATAATAATAATGAATACGACCTTACCTGAACTCTGTCACCTGGCTTACACTTGTCCACGAGGTCATTGTCGAGTACTATGTCAACAGAGCGAGGCAACTGACCAGCTGGTGACTTCTCTGGCATCTCCTGTATACTGACTGTCTGATGGTCCTTATAAGCACACAAACCATACTCAGTCTCCAATAGGTTACCTGCAACAAGAGTTTTTACATTATATTTACAATACATTTATCATACATTTACAATGCCTGCAGATTTAGAAAAGATATACAATAGATTTACAATACATTTACAGTATTTTTTAGAATAGATTTTACATAAACCTAGAATCAACTCAGAACAGATTTACAATAGATATACAATATCATCAACAAATAAACTTACCACCAAGGACTAACTTACTCCATTCAGCCTCAGCTTGGTTTCCAGGCCAACCACTTTGGCCTTCATCTTCCTCATACAACCATCTATAAAGACATTGAACACCCTTGCCTCAACCATACACTAATTTCAAACTTTTCACTCAAATCCTCCTTTACCTGTACACATGCTTTTGCCTCACTATAAAAGGCCTCAAGCGCCTACCAACACCGTAAATCCTTAGCACATCTGCCATAGCTCTCTTATTAACCCTATTCATATGTCTTTTCCTGGTGCTCTAGGTCCATAAAAGCAGTACACAGCTTCCTACCCTTTCCACTACATTCTCCACTGTTGATTTTAATGCAAATATCTGGTCCACACATCCTCTACCCTTTCTGAACCCTCCCTGCTCCTCACTAACTTTATTCCCTGTTACTTCTATCAGTCTTTCAGTAAGAACCTTCCCATACACCTTCCCCGGTACACTAAGAAGGCTTATTTCCATATAGCTACCACACTCATCCTTACTCCCCTTCCCTTTATACAGAGGCACAATAATGGCTCTCCTCCAATCCTCTGGCACCTCTCCCTGCCTCAGAGCCAATGTGCATATAAGTAACATCCACTCTACCACTTCCTCCCCCCCACACTTCAATATTTCTGCAGTTATCCCATCCACCATAGAGGTCTTGCTCATCTTCAACCTTCCTATTGCTTTCCTAACCTCTTCCCTCCCTATTTCTCCCTGTGTATCCGCGCCCGCGACACGCCCACGGGTGGAGGAGAATACCGTTAGGATTGAAAGCAGTTCATACCAGTTAACCAGACATAACATTCTTCAAATTGTGTTGACTTGACAGCGGGGTAGGAACTTTCCGTGCTGAGCTCCTGATTGCTAGACTCCACCCTATAATTATTTCTATGTTATGCTCTATGCTACAATAATCACCATATTGTCATCTTGTGTATAGAGAAAGGGCCAATATATATTTACTCATATTATTCTTATATAAGCCTGTATCCAACATGTATATACTTCAAATATAACTTTAGCATTATCAATCCCACCGTTACAATCTCTCATGTACGGTGGTTGTGGTACATGAGTGAGGAGTGAGAGGGGAAAGGTGCAGTTAATGCCTTGCCCTCAGTGAGAGAGGTCTTCCTCTCTAGTACTTATACTCGTACATATTTTTGGCACGACAGGAATAAGGTGTCTCTTATAATCTGTAATCTTGTAACCTGATATACCTCGGTAAATAGAGACAAGTCCAAGTTTTTACTCTAAACCTTGAGTAATTCCCCTTAGTTCCCCAGACAGACTACGGGTGGTAAATTGACACCAGCCCATGTAAGTAAGTGAGAGTCCAGCAGGCATTTCCACAGGTACACCAACACAACAGTGGACGACACCAGGGATACACCTGTACACCCTGTTGTCTACCACCTGCCTCTATCCCCATGCATGTCACCACAGCCTCCCCTCCCTTCCCCTCATTCACCAAATGATCAAAATGCCTTTCCTACACTTCTTTCACTTCGACTCACAGTGACTCCATCCTCTCTCTTCATTCTCATGCTCCCTGACTTTCCTTCTCCCATTTCTCTTTCGACCTCCTTCCAGAATAATTTCTTGATCTCCTTAAACTTCTCACTCAGTTTCCTACCAAACTCTTCATCTGCTCTCTTTATACTCTCACTCACCATTCTCATCACCTGTTTCTTACATACATTGTATTCCCTCTTCCACCTCTTTCTCTCCTCCTCTGACACATTCCTCTGCAGTGTTCTCGTATATGCCTTCCTCTTCTTCTCTATTGCATCTTTCACTTTACCACAGCCATTTTTTTCTGACACTGCTGGTCGGACAATTTGTGCCACAATATGTCTGGTTCCAGCCTCTGTGTGAACGAGGCCTAATCCTCCTGCCACTCTCAAACTTCCTCAAACATCCATTCAGCTCCTCCCAGAATTCTCTCGTCCTCTTTCTTCCTGTGTTGCTCTTCTCATTCACTGTTGCACATACACAAAGATGCATACTTCACTAATCCAATCTTTCCTGTCATCCACTACTCTTGTCCCACATGATCTATGTTCATCAACTTTCTTCCACATCATTGGTCCCTCCCTCTTCCTTTACATTTCTCATCCATGCCTAACCATATTGTGCCTCCTTCCATTCCCGACATAATCACACTCTCTCCTCCACTCCTCATTCTTTCACATGGGTCTCAGCGACACCCATCACATCCAATCCTCCATTCTTAAAACATTCAACTACCTCTCACCTTTTAGTATTATCCATCATCCCATTCACAATCATAGTCACCACTCTCCTACAGGGAAGCCCAGACTCACCTCCCTACCCACAGCCATGGTTGGTCACCCACTGATGGCTGGCAAGGCCAATGCAGCACTCATTTCCCAAGGGACGCAGGCCATCAGCATTGTCAGAAGGGTTTACAATCAGTGTTAAAAGAGGATAAAATTCTAAAAAGAAATTAACAGCTTCTAAAACCGATATGTGCGGCAAGGTAATTCCAACCTCCCACACCACCTCCCTTTTTATAAAACATGATAAAAAGTGGAGGTGTGACCCGAGGTTGTCACGTGGAGGCAGGGTAAGGCTTACCTAACCCATCCTGAGGTGATACTTTTCCCAATACTGACAGCTAACTACTGAACAACAACATTCACCTTAACCTCATTGGTTACAATACTGCCACTGTGCAAAGCTATAAGTTGGGTCAGGTTAGGTTAGGTCAGGTCAGGATAAACAACAAAATGTTCACTTACCATCATCATCTTTAGTTGGGTATATTGCTGATGAAGGGAAGGGGTCATATGAAGTCATGTCAGTATAACGTCATTCAAGGGTTTTCTTAGTGGCTGGACAATAGTGTACTGACTTCACCACCTTAGGTCTTACCAACGAACCTGTTCAACAATATAACATAAATTAACTAAAACATTAATAATAAGGCCTATTTCATATACTGTATCAATATATACATATAGTAAATACAAACACACATACATACATACATACACCAGACCTTCATCTCCACAATGGAGGTAGCCCTGTCCGGTCACACAGACTCCAAACACAAATGTCCAAACGTACAACTCCCCCTCCACACACACTCCATATCATAATACTCCAATCCCCATTGAAGGATACAACTCCCCCTCCACACACACTCCATATTACAATACTCCAATCCCCATTGAAGGATACAACTCCCCCTCCACACACACTCCATATTACAATACTCCAATCCCCATTGAAGGATACAACTCCCCCTCCACACACACTCCATATTACAATACCCCAATCCCCATTGAAGGATACAACTCCCCCTCCACACACACTCCATATTACAATACTCCAATCCCCATTGAAGGATACAACTCCCCCTCCACACACACTCCATATTACAATACCCCAATCCCCATTGAAGGAGGGAGCAAACCCCACAGCAAAACTGCATCTCCTTGAGACTATAAGGGGTACAGTCTGCAAAAAAAAGTTTTGGAACCGGGGTACCCCTTTGACAGTGTGATGTAATGTTGGTACTCCTGACTGGGGAGTGTCATACCTCCTCCACCCTCCCAGTACCCCAGGCTACTGTCCCTCAGTGGCTCATGGGCATTCAAGGAGGGATAATGTTGTTTCACCCAGTGCTATTATTTCTGGGTATTTCACGGTTATTTTTGTTCCAAAATATTCAAACGCATTTCCTTATGTTTAAAAATGAATAGTCAAATAGTAAGAGTTCTTGAACACTCAAAATTTAATTTAAAATCAGCTAAACTTTTGATAGAAAAAAGTTGTCACTGCCGCGGCCCGCACATTATAGGCCGGGGCGAAGACGATATTCATCCCAGATGACACGAGGCACCAGCTGCCCAGTCAGTGCAGTACTAACCCTACACTGCTTACCCAGGTTAAAATTAATGTAGGGGTGGTTCCAAAACTTTGTTTGCAGACTGTACAGCTATGTTTGCATCCATAGTGTGTATATATACACCTCGGTCTCATATAGAACGTGTTCGTATAGAACGAGCGACCAAAATATTAGCTTAAAATTATTTTACAAAACGATTGCATCCATATAGAACGGGTGGCGAAAATAAGTGAAGCAAATCCGAGGAGTTCTTATACAAAACGAGCGAAATCATAATGAACGTGCCAGGAAATGATATCACTGGCGTCTGTACAGTGTGGGTGAGTGTGATAACGCCACTTCTCCTGCTCCTTCCCACTACCCAGTGTTGCCAGGTGTAAGGAAATTTCTGTTTTAGGGAATATTGAAATCCACACGGGGAAATTATATAAAGATTGTTCAAAAGTAAACAGGGAAAGTCTTACCAAAAGAAATACCAAAAAGACCGTCAATGTTCAAGAGTAAACAGGGAATTATTGAGGCATAAAGGGAAATTCTAAAGTTGAAGTTAGGGAAATTTCGTGTTTGACTCGCTCGTTTTTAGTTATTACGAGTTAACCACCAGCTTCAACACTCAGTCATGCCAGGTGGTGCATTTACAAAACGGAAGGCCATTTCCTTCGATATAAAGAAGGAAGTTATTTCTCGGAAAGAGAAAGGAGAAGGAAACACCAGCGTATGGTTAATAAAAGAAAACAAACGATGATCACGCACTATCCCCCCCCCCTACCACCTCCACCACCACGGATGCCGCCGACTTGTCTCAGTCACATGAGTCACCTGCCAAAACCTTAATACGAATTGTAAAATGCAGTTTATATACATCCCTGTACAGTAGGATTAAGGCAAGAAACACCTTGAAAAGTATTTTATGTTAATTTCAGGGACAATTTTGGTGATTGATCGACCAAATGTGATTTTCCCCATAGGTTACATGTATCACATAGAACGATTTCACATAGAACGACGTCTTCTATCGACCTATTGGACATTCTATACGAGACCGAGGTGTATATATATAATATATAAATATATATATATATATATATCAGGCATTCATCTCCATGCTCCGGACGTAACCCTGTGCCAGGAAAATCTTTTAGAGGAGGTATTTCCTGTGCCCCTCGCTCTGTGGCTAGTACACCAAACAGGACCCAGGTCAGTTTGGGCCATGGCTGTCTAAGCAGGAAGGCCTTAGACAGCCTACTCAGACCCCCCACCCACTGCTCACAAGGGTGGTAACCTCTGGCAACATTGAGAGATATTTAGTGTCCCGAGCAGGACCATAGAAACTGCAGCCGGGCACTCTACCACAGTGCTAGCCACAGCCTAATAAAACTATAGAAAAAATCTATTAAAATAACAATGGTACAATATATGGTACTTAGGTCCCATGCATTCCTGAATGTGTGTTTAACACTGTATTGTACACACACCGTTTTCAACCATACCATTACCATGTGTGTTGTGACTAGTGATCATTCCATGTGTAGTTAACCAGTTGTTATGTTAACACAAAGTTCATCTCATCATTGGTTAGTGTTAGTTAATAATACAACACACTGCCTTCATAACATAGTGGTAACCACTGTGTGTATATGTGTGTGTATGTTACAGTCAGACTGTGAAACTAATTATTTCATGAAACGTCTAAATACTTAAGTCATCATTACGTTGATGTCACAACATCCTTAAGGAGCTGCAAAAATGAATATTTTTGAATGTATGTCATATTTTGTGGTATATCCTGTTATGGTACATACTGTGACAGTATTTTTATAAAGGATTTTTTATAATATAGTTTTATTTTCATTGTACTAGGCTTAAACAAATAGGTATTTCATGTAATGAATTGACCAAATACAGTATTCAGTCACTTCATGAAAAGACTAAAGATTTTACACATTTCGTGAAATGACTGAGCATATCAGTCATTCCACAGAAAAACTCAAGTGTTCAGACATTTCACGAATATGACTATTGTCGTGGCAAACGAGTCTGACCCTTTTATTATCATACCCTGGCAACACTACATGTATACACAGCGCCCGAATTAATGCATTATTGATATGGTATAGTGTAAATAAGAATTAACAACATAATTGCTATTCAAACAGCCAATTATACTGTCAGTAATGAAGAATACCATCGACTACAGTTGATTTTGAGTATGAGATAACTCAAACTACTGTATTTGAATTATTATTTATGAAATATATGAGGAACTTAGTACTGTGACGATTGTATCGACTCACGACTTCGTCATTATATTCAGCTTATGTAGGCAGAATGTGGATAATTTTCCGTTTATTTAGTTTACAAAAAGAAACAGGATTTAACACTTGGTGAAAAAAAAAAGGACATGTGATATTTATATAATTATGGTATTTCTATGGTAATTATATTAGAGTCTACTCACACTTGGTAACAATGCCTTCTACACACACCAGATTACCAAGGTGTCTGGCATTGAGTGTTCTTGGTGACACATGTTTACTCCCAAAGCTTCCTTCAAAACCAAGAAACAGTTCCTCTTGTGTCTTGGCATAGTTAGTGTCCACGGATGAAACGTATTCCTTCAGGGCTCGGTGAAAGGCTGGAAGCTCTTCATGTGCTGCATTTAGAAGCCTGGAACAATTGAAAAGAAAAAATAACATATACTGTATAATATTCCTTTGAAAGCCACATTTAAAAAGTGACATGTATTCCTTTAGGGCTCGGTGAAAGGCTACAAGAATTCAAGAAGTTACATATATTCCTTTGAAAGACACATTACAAAAGTTACGTATATTCCTTTGTAAGCTGCATTTAGAAGCATGCAAGAAAAAAAATTAAAAGTTACATTTATTCCTTTGTAAGGTACAGTCGGCAAAAAAAGTTTAGTTACCATCCTTTTAACAGTGTGATGTAATGATGGTAGGCCTGGTGTGACGCGAGTGTCTTATATATATACCTCCGTCACCCTCAGTGCTCCTCAGTGTCTATTGGGCAGGGGAGTAGGAATGACGTTCTTTACCCAGTGCTACTTTTTCTGGGTATTTCACGGTTATTCTTGTTCTAAAATATTCACACACATTTCTTTATGTTTAATAATGAATAGTTAAATAGCAAGAGTTCTTGAACACTCAAAATTTAATTTAAAATCAGCTAGCTAAACTATTGATACAAAAAAGTTGTCACTGACGCAGCCCGAGTATTATAGGCCGGGTGAAGACAATACCAGTCTCGGATGACAAGGCAACACCTGCCCAGTAGGCCGAGTACCAATCTTACCAAGGTTATAATTAACGTAGGGGTGGTAACGAAACTTTTTTTTGCCGACTATACATTAAAAAAAGTTACATACTGTATATATTCCTTAAAAAAAAAAAAAAAAAAAAAAAAAAAAAACTTGTAAGCCACATTTAAAAGGTGACGCGTAATCCTTCAGAGCTTGGTGAAAGGCTGGAAGCTCCTCATATGCTGCATTTAGAAGATTGTAAGAAAAGAATTAAAAGTTACATATATTCCTTTGTAAGCTGCATTAATAAAAGTTACATATATAATCCTTCATAAAAGAAATTACATAAGTTGCTTTTTAAGCCATATTTAAAAAGTGATGCCTATTCCTTCAGGGCTTGGTGAAAGGCCGGAAGCTCCTATAGTCAACCTCACAGGTTAAGGCCGGTCTGGCTGGGTCGCCAGGCAGTTAGGAATTTCCGGTGTGCTGCCACGTCTGTTGCTGACCACTAAGAGGCCTACAAATCTCTCTCTCTTTCTCCTGTTACTAAGTGTTAAATGAATAGGTTAAACTTACTCAGTTATATAATAAAGTAATTTACATTTATACGTGACAATGTTTTTGCTGGAAAATCAATTACTGAGTTTATTTTTCATCAAGTTTGGCAACACACCATATGCTGCATTGCCAGTTGTGCCCTGAGTACAGTGACACGTGGAGTCGCTGACCTCATCCCAGATTTGTTAATCCCCACATATGTCCTTCATTCCTCGTTCGTCAGCCACCATGGACACATCTCTTCCCGCGTCTCGTTGCTCCCGTCTACACAGCCGAGAGAAGGAAATGATTTACAATGTAAATCAATACTTTCTGGAGGAGAAGGCAAATGGAGGAATATTATTGACAACCAAGGTACTCAGAGTGAAAAAGGTGTGCAATGATGGGAGTGGAGAGCAGGAGGACCTGGGTTAATTAGGGGTGAGGTGGGATATGGTGTGGTGCGTGGCACGTTTGACATGTCAAGCTATTTATAGGCCTCCTCTTGGTTGTCAACGAAAGAAGTGGCAACACAGTGGAAATTCCTAGCGGACTGGCGACCCAGCCTGACCAGCCTTAACCTGTGAGGTTGACTATAGTACGGTGTGTTTAAAAACCTGTAAAAAAAAAGAAATGAAAAGATAACATATATTCCTAAATAGTCTTATATATATTCCTTTGTAAAGGCGATGTCACACTAGCACTTTTCCCTCAATTTATTGCATCAATTTTCAGAAAATCGTTGAAGTTGTGACTGCATCCAGTCACACACACACAGCGTTCGTCAACTCAGACAGAAGGTTATATGTAAACATACAGCCTGCTTCAGTCCATTTTTCATGTAATTATCAAATCTGGGATCCCACAGACAACGATAATTTCTTATAGCTTCAATTAGGGCATCTTCTGACACCCATGTCCAATGTACAGGAGAGCTCATGGCCATGGTTTGAGGTGTGGCAAATCCTACGACCATGGTGGAGCACAATGCTTCCATAGGCCTCAAAGAAGAATGGCCAAAATGTAAACAAACATGTGAGGTACAAGTGGGTGTTCTTCATCGTCAACTTGGTCCTTGAAGACGGTCTGTCAGCAACTCCCCAAGTTGACAACAGAGTCAGACGCAACTAGTAAAAATCCACGGAAATCGTCTCAATTGACAGAAAAAGTGCTACTGTGACATCGGCTTAAGCCACATTTAAAAAGTAACACGTATTCCTTCAGGGCTCGGTGACTGGCTGGAAGCACCTATTCTAGACTGATGAGCCCTACTTCATGACCATGTCTCTGATGCATATGTCAGTGTTGGCAGGATTATACTGTTTCTTAGTCCCCTTTTCACTTCCATACTCACACTGCTACCCTTCATAATCCTCCCCAGTTAATTTATGACCTGTCTACCCTTCACTGCTCTCTCCCTAATTTTCCTTCCATACTCCCATGTTTACACAGAACTGTTCCCAAGTACTTATACTACTTCACTTCCTATATCATCTCACCCTCTAGAGTTTTTTCAAATTTAGTTGTAGTTAGTAATCCCACTTTGTAAGGTGTGGCAAAGTCAATCACTTCAGTTTCTGCCCTCTCAAACACCATCACCTTACTTTTACCAACATTCACCTTCAGTTTCCTTTGTTTACACACGGACTGAAACTAATCCACTACCCTCTGTAACTCCCTTTCACTCTCAGCCATCAACACAGTGTATTTAAGCTTGGCACCAATGACCAATTAACACCATTCAATGTCAGCTTCGCCCGCAGGCCATCCATTTTGGTCTTCAACTCCTTCATACAACCATCTATAGTATATATATATTGAACAGCCATGGTGACATAACATACCCGTCTCAACTCTACACTAATATAAAAATTCTCAAGTACTGTAGATTACTCTCTACCCATACACATGCTTTTGCCTCTGCATAAAAGGCCTCAATGCCTTACAGCAAACACTCCCCCAACACCGTAAATCCTCAACACTTCTGTCATAGCTTTCCTATCAACCCTATCGTATGCCTTCTGCAAGTCCATGAAGGCAACATACAACTTCCTACCCTTCCCAATATATTTCTCCACTGTTGATTTTAATGCAAATTCTGTATCTGGTCCACACATCCTCTACCCTTTCTGGACCCTTCCTGCTCCTCACTAACTTTATTCCCTGTTACTGTTACATCAACCAGTCTTACAGTAAGGACCTTCCCCGGTACACTAAGGAGGCTTATTTCCCTATCTTATAGCTACCACACTCATCCTTACTCCCCTTCCCCTTATACAGAAGCACAATTATGGCTCTCCTCCAATCCTCTGGCACCTCTCCCTGTTTCCAAGCCAATGTGCATGTACTGTAAGGAACATCCACTCCACCACTAAAGTCGGGATGAACTTAGAATCTCAAAAGGCCACGCCCCCTTTGCCATCAGTGCTGTGGATAACGGAACATGTTCTATAGTCTATTTCATCTCATCTGACAACGACTATATGTAAAATGGCAACATTGCATTGCCAGCTTGTGATTGGCTGAACAAACATTGTCCTTAACCCTTGACTAGTTGATATAAACATTAACTTCATTGTATGATCCTGAGATGCAAAGAAAATTCTCATTTGTTATTTCATATATGCAAATCATGTCCATCTGTTGCATTGACCATATAAACAGATACAAGAATGAAAAATTCAAATCCAAGTCGACAATCTGTAAACGTAAACGAACACAATATTCCAGTCAATTTTGTTTCTCTCAGTTTTACTTAGATAAATAGATATCTGTCTTTATAGGCATTCTTAAAAAGGTATTCTAATATTTATTGAATTAAAATGGCATGAGAATTGTTATAATATAGACAGAAATACGAGGTGAGCTATAGAAAAAAAAAAAAAAGCTCACCTCGTATTTCTGTCTAGCCTTAAAAAATTAAAAACTATTCACCCTGTAACACGTTGAGGGCTTTTCTTCCTGAGGTCGTTGATGTTTACGTTGAGGCGACATTCTCCATTGGCAACCATATCACGCACCAACTGTGTATATATGCCTGTGTCTTCCTGTAATAATAATAATACGATTTAATGCAACACTTAAAATAGAGAGATAGAGATAGATAGAGAGTTAAAAGAGAGAGAGAGTTGTGTGTGTGCCTTCCTGTAATATGAATTCATTTTTAACACACAAAAGAGGATTGTGTATATGAGAGAGAGAGAGAGAGAGAGAGAGAGAGAGAGAGAGAGAGAGAGAGAGAGAGAGTTGTGTGTGTGCCTTCCTGTAATATGAATTAATCTATAACACACAAAAGAGGATTGTGTATGAGAGAGAGAGAGAGAGAGAGAGAGAGAGAGAGAGAGAGAGAGAGAGAGAGAGAGAGAGAGAGAGAGAGAGAGAGAGAGAGAGAGTTGTGTGTATGCCTTCCTGTAATATGAATTAATTTTTAACATACAAAAGAGGACTGTGTATACATATGCCTGTGTCTTCCTGTAATAATACCATCCATTAAACTAAACACGAGAGAGAGTTGTTGATATATATCCCTGTAACAGTAACATGAATTAATTAAACACATAAGAGAGGGAGTTTTGTGTGTGTGTGTGTGTGTTTCTGTAACAATAACACAATGCAATTTAACACATAAGAGAGGGAGTTGTGTGTGTGTGTGTTTCTGTAACAATAACACAATGCAATTTAACACATATTATATAATTTTAAGAGGAGATTCTTTTATCAAGCATATTGGTGGGTTACTGCTTCCTCCAAACAGATCCCTCATTTATTCTTTTTTGGTACATTGGAGTGCCTTGATTCCTCCAAAGTATGCTAGGAAACAGAACCAGAAGAGCCAAAATAATGGTGTTCTGTTGCTTGGAATAGTTTGGAGGATTCAGTTGCTCCAGATTTACCAACACAAAACTTCCCCCTTAACACAGGAACAGGAAATAATTCATATACAGTATACAGTTGTGTATATAAAAATTATACACCCATAATTATCTTCCTGTAACAATAGAGTTCCAGTGTATTTCATTATTGCCATTCACTGTGTATTCCATTCTCACACTTAAGGGGGAAATTTTGTGTTGGTAAATCTGGAGCAACTAAAACCTTCAAACTATTCCAAGCAACAGAAGCCCATTACTTTTGCTCTTCTGGTCCTATTTCCTGGCATACTTTGGAGGATCAAGGCACTCCAATGTACCAAAAAAGAATTACCACCTTAAGGCGAACCAAAATCACACGTTCTTTGCCCTTTTTATTATTGCCTAGAACATAAAAATTCTGTGTTTTGAGGGTAGTGGTCCCACCCATCCCATTACTGGCTGACACTGCAAAATAGTCTTAAAAATAAATTTAGGTAAAAAAAAAAGAAGTTAATTTTGAATCACCAAAAGTGTAAAATACTGTAAGTCCGAATGGAATAATTACTTACAGCTGCATTTGCACAAGGTACTTACACTGGATATTGATAAAAGTAACCAAACTCTACCTAACCTAACCTAACCAGTAGTTCGCTGGTACAGTTAATTACAATTGTATTTATATGATCGTAAGCCCTTCATCATATAAGATGAATAAACATAGCATAAATTTTCTTATAAGATGAATAAACATGGCATAAATTTTCTTATAAGATGAATAAACATAGCATACACTTACTTATACAGTCAGCAGGAAAAGTATTGGAAATCCCCTATGGATAATTTTATTTACCGTAATTTCAATGCGAGGATGGTTCCAATACTTTTTGTTTTTGTATAGTTTTTCATGTGATTTGTTCGATTTTAACATCAATTTATTGTGCAAATATCCTGTTTTGGCCATTGGCAAAACTTGGCTCGGGTTTTCCAATTTATGGCGAGCACAAATAGTATTAGTTTATATTAGAATTAGGCAGTCTTGACTTGACTTGACTTGACCTGACCTAATCTGGACCGTGGCAGACTATCGGGACCTAACCTTAGGAGGCTACTGGTAGTTGCACAAGGTAACACCCATATCAAACTTACCAAAATTTGACCATAAGAAGGAATAGCACGGTGAAAAATAGATATCTCGCACAGGTGTAAATAAATAATTGGAAATAATTCCAAAATAATCCATACACCTCCAATCAACACATTCTTGGCACCAGGGTGGTACCGGTAGTATATTATTATTATTTTATTAATGAGTGTTATTATTTTGGTAATATTCAAGCATTTGTCCATAACGTCTTTTTGACTAGAGGTTTTCGGAATGCAATGTTTAATAGTGTGTTTTTAAGGGGGTGCGGGAGTAGGGGGACAGGCTTGGGGGGCGCGGGAGTAGAACAGGCTTGGCGGGGGGTTAGGGAGTAGGGGGACAGGCTTGGGGGGGGTTAGGGGGGTGCGGGAGTAGGGGACAGGCTTGGGGGGCGCGGGAGTAGAACAGGCTTGGCGGGGGGTTAGGGAGTAGGGGGACAGGCTTGGGGGGGGTTAGGGGGGTGCGGGAGTAGGGGACAGGCTTGGGGGGCGCGGGAGTAGAACAGGCTTGGCGGGGGGTTAGGGAGTAGGGGGACAGGCTTGGGGGGGGTTAGGGGGGTGTGGGAATAGGGGACAGGCTTTCTACCCCCCCCCCCAAGTCTGTCCCCCTATTCCCGCACCCACCTAACCCCCCCTAAGCCTGTCCCCTATTCCCGCACCCCCCTAACCCCCCCCAAGCCTATGCCCCTACTCCCGCACCCCCTTAACAAATATATATATACCCCCTCACCTCTCACCATTCAGGACCATGTAAACACTCGGTGACCATACTCAATTGCTATTACGGTACCTTTTTATTCTAGTATGTACAGGCCTTTTTATTACACGTGGGGGCTAGGGCCACGCAGTGTTACCACATCCAGCTAACTTAGGTCCCGGGAATTTGCCCCAGTCACTTTGGTAAATATTGAAAGAACTGCCGTTATCACATACGGGTTTTCTACCTTCATTACCCACTTATTTAGACCATTCTAAGACTATTTTCTTCTATGGCATTTCCAAGATAGCCTAACATAGACCACAGCAGACTACCGGGACCTAACCTGAGCATACTACTCTGTACTGGGTATATTCAAATGGTTACCTAACCTAACCTAACCTGAGCATACTACTCTGTACTGGGTATATTCAAATGGTTACCTAACCTGAGCATACTACCGGGCATATTCAAATGGTTACCTAACCTAACCTAACCTATATTCAAATGGGGCATTTTGAAATTAGCCTGACCTTACCTAACCTAACCTAGACCGCATCAAACTACCAGAACCTAACCAGGGCAAACTAGTGGGAAATAACCGGTGTAAACTATCATAAAGTGACTGGGGCAAATTCCCGAGACCTAGCCGGATCTGGCAACACTGCTACAAAACGGTAATTCTTTCAATAAATACCGAAGTGTCTTAGAATGGTCCAAAATAGTGGATAATGATACTAAAATATAACGTTACAATATTGTGAACCCAGTACTTCTGTAAATTGACCTTTCTATCTCCTTCCTGCCTCACCTCTCTATCATCATCTTCCCTGGCGCTATATGACTTCGATGTTGCGGCACCTAATTATCAATCAATCAATCACCTTTTCCTGACGCCATAATTATGACATAACGTTAAAAAGTTAGCTTAGGCGGCACCTACTAACATCAATCCATCTACCACAATTCTATATTATAGCACCAAGATAATTAGGTATATACTTACATCATCCTCCAGAAACTCCAGATATTCCCTCTGAATATCTCTTATACGCTGATCAATAACAACGTCAGTAGTGGCACCCATATTGTTAATAAAATAGTAACGTTATGGGTCCTGCTGGCTGGTGTTGTTGTTGTGTTGAAGCAACAAGGCAATGCAGTGTTGCCAAGTCTGCTTCACGATATTTCCCTAATAACTTCACCTTTACAATTTCCCTTTTTGACTCAATAATTCCCTGTTTACTCCTGAACACTGACAGTGTTTTTGGTATTTCGTCTGGTAGAAATTTCCCTGTTTACTCATAAACAATGTTTATATAATTCTATATATTCATTTCCCTGTGTGGACTTCAAAACAAAGAAATTTCCCTGCACCTGGCAACACTGACAAGGCAATGTCAGCGTAAGTGATGCCAACTCAAATGTTTGTAATCCGCTAGACTAGTCAAGAAAATCCGCTAAATTATAGGTGATGATGACTGAGAGTCACCCGCGTTCGGGTGTAGCCTTTGCAACGGCGCTCTCTCACTGTCTTCCTCTGCAGACTCTGCGGAGAGAAAACAAAAAACAGCACCAAAGAATACATGTATACACATTATACTTTCATCCTTTATATCCTATACAACCTGCTCGTCCCTATATACTCATTTTCTCTTCAACCATACCCTTTCCAGAAATTCTTTCACACTCTCTATTATCACTGGACTGTACAACTCTCGTTCACTAAGACCTAGCAGCACTTTAGCTGCCACTGTCGCTTCCACCATCTCCCTCCATTTTCTCACTCCTAGTTCACTAATTACCACATTCAGCATGATAGCTCTCTCTCGTTCATACTTATCACATACCATCAACACATGTTCTACTGTCTCATCTTCCCTACTCTCACACATCCCACACACCTTACTACCTTCATTACTCCATCTATATATTCTGTCATTCACCTCCAGTGACTTCGTTCTTGCCTTAAACATCAGCTCACTTCCCCAGCTACCATCATAGAACACTTCACTCCTTGGTATGTCCTTAGAGGAGTACCAATCTAGCGTGCTCTTCTGACTTATGCCTCTCATCCATTCATCTCTGCCTATTTCTTGTATCCGTCTCTTTATCTCACTCATCCATTTCTCATCACTCCATCTGACCCTTTCATCTAGCACTGGGTACTGCATTCCACACTTTTCCATTCTCTTATCACACATCCTTCTCCACTTGGTGTACCGTCCTGTCCATTTATACCCCGTCTGTCTTCATTCACTCCCTCTAGTCTAACCTTATATCTCAACACTCCTTTGGCTATCCTCTCCTCAAACGTACTCCATCCAGCGTCACCTCTTATTGCTTCCACACCTACATACTTGTTTGCACCTAATGCTGTTCTTCCTATCCTATTCTGTACTACTTCCAGTCTGTTCAAGTCATTCACTGTCCATGTCATAGTCTCCAGTCCATACATGAGTCCAGGTACAGCCATACCTTTCCATACACCACACACTACCTCATACTTATTGGCTCTACACCTTGCCACACTTCCTAGTCTTCCTACCCACTGGTTTGCTCTTGATAACCTATCAGTCTTTGTCCTATCACACCCTTTCTCATCCACAATTATTCCTAAGTATCTATACTCTGGTGTCCTTTCAATCACATTTTCACCCAGTCTCCACATTCTACCTATATCCCGGTCATCCCCTTTCGCTACCAATACTTTGTTCTTATCACTCCCAAACTTGACATTAAAATAATTCCCATACTCTGTAACTACATCAAGTATTCTCTGCAGTGTCTCACCTGTCTCACTCAGAATCACCACATCATCTGCATACAACAAAATACTCAGTACATACTCCCCTACCTGAATCCCTAAACCTTCCTTCCTTACTCGTGCAGCTAGTTCCTCTGTATACAGACCAAACAACAATGGTGAAAGTACGCATCCTTGCCTCACACCTCTCTTACTCTCCACCCACCCTGTCTCTAAATCGCCCATACTGTACACTGCCCTGGTTTCCTTATACATACTCATTATAATATTCATTACCTTGCTACTAACTCCCACTCTCTCCAACACCTTGCCTAGCTTATACCTGTTAACTCTGTCATACGCCTTCTCAATGTCTAGAAATGCTAAGTAAACTTTCCTGTTATCTTTCACCATTTTTTCAATAACTTCTCTCACTACGAACATATTATCCTCCCCTCTCCTATCTGTCCTAAACCCATTCTGTTCCTCTCCCATCATTTTATACCTCTCCACATTCTCTTTCAACCTTTCATTCAGGATCCCACAAAACACCTTTGATACTGTATCTGTTAGAGCTATAGGCCTATAGTTCCTAAGCTCCCTCTTACTCTTGTGTCCTCCCTTATGCAACACAGTCACTCTACTCTCATTCCACTTACTTGGCACTTTTTCCTCTACCCAGATTGCTCTGAATAGAGAGTAAAGGCCTTCTAATACTCCTTCCCCTCCCTCCTTGTACAACTCATACGGAACCCCATCCCTGCCTGCTGCTTTACCTGCTTTCAGTTTCCCTACATACTTCCTAATCTCAGCTCTACTTATTTCATCATTCATATCCTCCTCTATTCTTGTTTCCAATTCAAACCTCACATCACTCCTGTCTTCTGCCTCATTCACACCACCTATTTCCTCCCAGAATTCCTTTATAGCATTCACCTTGTCCCTTGTGTCCCTCACTATGTTTCCTCCAACCACTAATTCATCCACTCTGATTCTCTCCTTCTGCTTCTCACCCCTTAAGAAGTCATACCACTCTTTACCACCTTCCTCTCTCTTGGCACGCAAACTCTCTACCACTTTCTTGTCATCCACAACTCTGGCTTTCCTGATCAGTTTTTTTACCTCCTTCTGTCTACGTTCATATTCCTTTCATGCCTCCTCATATGCTATTCTATCTTCCTCACTATTGCCTACATTTTTCCTTAGTCTTCTACACTTCCTATTACTCTCCTTCCTCTTCTTCCTCGCATTCTCAATATCTTCATTCCACCAGCTCTTCATCAATCTTCTTTTATTGCTATTCCTCGCCCTTCCTATCCTTCTCTCACCCACCTCTGTCTGTCACTTTCCTAATCAGGGAATCATTCAGTTCATCCACTCCTCCATCCATAGTCCATTCCATACTCCTCAAATCACACTTATACAAGTCCCATCTTGCTTCTCGTATTCTCCATTTCTGCCCTCCTTTTACTACATTCTTAGCTACCTTTCTCACACAGTCATATTCTAATACTATCATGTTATGGTCACTCATCAAATCTATCCTCCTCTCCTCATCAACCCACATATACTGTACCCTCCTCCTGGCTCTTTCATTCACTAGCACATAATCAATCACAGATTCACTCCCTAACCTGGACCATGTCGCACGTCCCTCACCTATTGTCACATTCAAGTTCTCTAGACCATACTCTTCCGTGAATTTCAGCAAAAGTTCCCCATTTCCATTCACTTCCTCTCCTAAAATTCCTATATGTCCATTCATATCACCCATGACAATAGTCTCTCTTTGTCTATTTTCCGCAATCAACCTACCTATTATCATGTATTTTCTTTCATTATCTCGTCTCGCTCCTGGACCCTCTACGGTCATATAGCACACAATCAACAGGATCCTTTCATACTTTCCTTCCATCTTTACATTAAGGTACACAGCCATTATGTCCTCACTCATTTCACATTCACCTGTTTTCACTTCCTCTATGTCCACGTCTATGTCATGTCTAACTAATAATCCAACACCTCCACCCTTCTTCCATTTACTCCGTCCCTGTCCAATCATACTGTACATATCACTGCTCATCTTTACTCTCTCACGTAACTGTGTCTCTGTCAAACCTACTATATCCAGATTCCATTCAGACAATTCATCGCTCATATCTTCCATTTTTCCAACACCCCATCCACGCACATTCACGCACCCTATTCGTATTCTCTTCATTCCTTCTTTCACACAGTGCCGTCAGTTCTCCACTCTAGCTTTCTGTCTGTCTGCTGACTTCCTAACTCTCTGTAGCACCTCAGATGCCCTGATCCACTCCAGCAACCTTCTGCCCAGTCTCCTGTTTCCCTCCATTCCTAGGTGGACTCTGTCTCTCCCAAAATCGTCCCCAGTGAGTTCAGGGTCCATGTTAATAAAGCTGACACCCACGTCATCATCCTTCATCATCTCTACTTTCATTTTATTTATTTCCTTCTGTACCTGTCTGTTTACTTCTTTCCTTCTCTGCTCATACCACATGTCTTCACGTGGCCTCCTCATCACCCCTACCACTGCCACTCTCACATTCTTCTTGTTCTTTTTCATTTCCTTTACCCCCTCTACTATCTCATTCACTGTGTCGTGAATCCTGCCCTTCTCCAGACCGTTACCACCTCCCTGTATCACAATTACTCCCTCATCTATTGCCTCTGCCTGTTCCTTGGCTATTTCTATTATTCTTGCCATGTCCCTTCCCGGTAGGCTTATGCTGTCACTACCCTCTCCCTCTAGGCCGATGAAACTCTTAATATTCTTTGTCATACTGTCCCCTACTATCACTCTAGGGGACATCCTCCTCTCAACACTCTTCTTTCCTTCCATAACTTTCCTCTCCTGTGGTATTATGGTACGAGTGTCTTCCTTCAACACTACTACATCATTGTCTCCCTCATCTGTCATGTCCTGTTCCTTTTTTCCCTGTGATAAAACGTCATTCCCCCCCGGTGAGGTGTTCTTTGCTTTGCTTCTAGACAGCACCCCCCTCACCGTGTCTATGTCCTCTCTCATCCTCCCTACCTCATCTCTCATACTCATTAGTTCCTTTTTTAGATCATTGACTTCCAACGTGAGGGCAACATTTTCACTATTCATCTTACATATCTGGCATTCCCATTCACCCTCATTTTTAAACCTATTTTCATACCCACATCGTTCACACGTCATGTAAATACTCTGTGCCTCTACTGTCGCCATTTCTGCCACTCCTCACTCCCATAGAAACGGATGCAAAAGTCTGGACAATATAATAAATATAGTAGACAAATATAATAAATATAGTATAGTGCAATACAGTGCTGAGAAGGGGGCACTAAAAGACGTGTAGGCAGGGTTAATTGAGGTGAGGTGGGAGCAGGTGAGGTGAGGGCAAGATTAGAGGCTTAGTCGGGTTAGATCAGGTCTGTAGGGATAAAGGGGAGTGGGCAAAAGAGGAAAGGACGGTTAAAGTAAGGTGTGGGTGTTGTTTGGAGGTTAGTGGGTGGGGAGAAGTAGTACTAGAGAATACAGAGAGAAATTAAAATGGAGTTTAGGCAAAAAATACTTATGTGAGATGGGATGAGTACACATGGCACTGAACGGTGCAACCAGAAGCACACAAACACATAGAAATATTACGCCCTCACAAAATGCACTCAAGCTCTTAAAATTTTCCTCTAGATTGGCCTCTAAAATCCGCTATAGTGACTCTTGTAAATTTCAATATTTTTTCCGCTACATAATTTCCAAATCCGCTAGATCTAGCTGAAAATCCGTCAAATTGGCATCACTCAAGCAAGGCAATATTGCCAGGATAACTTAACGAAATTTCCCTAACTCCAACATCAGAATTTCCCTTTTTGCCTTAATAATTCTCTATTTACTATTACCGCAATAACTTTCTCTGTTTACTCTTGAACAGTCATTATATAATTTCCCTGTGTGGACTTCAAATTTCCCTGAAACATACAAATTCCCGCTGCACCTGGCAACACTGAAGGTAGTCAACAACAACAAAAAGCGCGGGAAATTATTTGTAGTGTTACACAACAAAACAAAGTGCCAGTGATGCCAGCTTCCGTTTGAGAAAGAGAGGGCGCAAAGAAGATGGATCAGTTTCAGAGTTAAAAAATATTTCGATCCCGAGACACTTATTGACGGTAGCAGGTTCATCCGCCTCCGTGACGATGCGCTCCAAGTCCATTCGCCCCATAAGTTGGGGCACATCTACTCGTGGGGAAGTTGATGCGCCCCAATACCAAGTCGTTGCGCCCCAACTCGCATACATTGGATGAACCAGCCAAATGAGGTTACTTTGGAGTACAAATATTGTCTCTCATACAAATACTATATACTATAGGTTAACCCAATTCAGTTCGGATCATTGGGTGAACGGATTTAGCCGATACTGTTGATGTGGAGCATGTCACTGTCAGTTATGAGCATGCGATATGGCGAGCCATACCAAAGGTGTATCCCACAGTGACCATCCACGGCTGCGGATTTCACTGGGCCCAGGCAGTGTGGCGACAAGTGCAGGCCCATGGCTTGGAAGTTGATTATCGCCAAGACTGTGGTACACACAAGTTTATAAGAAAGTTGCTTGCACTCCCATACCTGCCATGTGAGGATATCAATACAACATTTGACGAGCTAATTTCAAGCACAGCCCTTACCCCTAACTTAATTACTCTTATTGCGTACATTTAAGTTAGTGTCTTACACTTAAGTTGTGTACACTTAAGTTAGTGTCTGACAGGAAAATCAAGCGCATCCAGAGGAAATCCTATAGTACACTCCAGGCCTGTTTGTATAAATTGCTGGGATAGGTACACTAATAGAGATCTGTCGCCAATGTAACTACTTGTCGAATGTTCCTATTTTGTACCATACTAGTTTTTCCATCCTGTTTTGTCTCCTTTTATGTTTAAAATACTGTATTTGATGCAATAAAGAGGTTTTCGTGACGTATGAATATGCAATAAATACGTTTTTTTATATTAAAACTATTATTACTACATGCTATGTGTCTAATAATTTTATCTCCTAAATTGAGTTCCTTTAAAAAAGGATTTGGGGCGCAAGAACTCAATATGTCGAATATGCAATAAAGAGGTTTTTATGACGAGTATATATGCAATACAGATTTTTTTTTTATATAAATATTAAACTATTTATTATTACATCCAATGTGTAATATTCTGTTTTTAATTACGAGTTCGTTTATCATGATGACTAAAAGTTTTCAAACTTTGAAAAAGGGAGTTGGGGCGCAACAACTCAATATTGAGCAGTTGGGGCACATCAACTACTGATGAAGTAGATTCGCCCCAACTTCTGGGGCGAATGGACTTGGGGCGCAACGTGACTGGGGCGGATAGACTGTAAACCTTATTGACAGTGCGATACGAAGGTTGGAAACAGAGATGCAAAATAGCTGTGAACATGATATGACGGAGGCGGGAAAGTGTGTGCGATGTGAATCGATTTTGTATAATCGTGTTTTTAAAGAGGAATATGAGGCAATGTGTCCTGTAATTAAAAAGGAAATAATTGAGAAAGATCATGCACCATGGTTTAATGGTGAGATATCACGAGCTAAGGCAAAGAAGAAGAAAAAAAAAGAAAGAGCTTGGCGTAGACAACGCACTGATATTGCTAGAAGAGATTATCAACACACAAAGAGAGAAGAAAACAGACTCATAGTACAGAGAAAGAGGCAATATTACTCTAGTAAAGTCAAGGAGGCCAGGTCAGATATGAATAAACTATATCTCATACTCAATAATTTAACTGGTAATAAAAAGAAGCCAAGGTTGCCTGAAGGATATCCTGCTGATGAAGAACTTGCAAACAAATTCTTAGAATCTTTTGACAATAAAATAGCAACTATAGGAAGTGGTTTGAATGTGATGCATAGACATACTCAAATGTCTGAGAACAAATTACTTAGCTTTCAAAGCATCGGTATGGCCAAGATGAAAGAAATTGTACAAAGAGTGAAATTAACTCATTGCGATAATGATCCGTTACCTGTATCGGATGTTATAATGAGTAAAAATGTAGACAACATTTTTAATGTGTTACTGCAAATTATCAACCTAAGTTTTGATAACAATGTTTTTCCGGAGAGTGAGAAATTGGCTATTATCAAGCCTATTGTAAAAGGTAACCTTGATCCTCAGAGTCTAAGTTCGTATAGACCAGTATCAAATCTGACCGTTTTATCGAAAGTGATTGAAAATGTGATTTTAGATCAGTTATGGCATCACTTGAATAAGGTGAAGGCTATACCTGATAGTCAGTCTGCATATAGGCAGCTATACTCAACTGAGACTGCACTATGTACTATGCACTATGTAAATGACCTAATGGTGTTAATGGATGAAGGAAAGTGTAGTGTTCTTATTATGCTTGATTTGAGTGCTGCATTTGACACAGTAATGCATAGTATACTTCTAGATGATTTAAAGTCTATAGGTGTTGAGGGGAATGCACTGGTCTATTTGCAAAGTTATTTAAAAGATAGAACATATTGTGTACAGGTTGGGAAATCCTTTTCAAGAAATAAACCCCTGCGAAGAGGAGTCCCTCAGGGGAGTGTATTGGGTCCTATTCTCTTCTGTATCTACACTATCAAACTATCACATATACTAGAGAAACATGGTGCCAACTTCAAACTATTTGCTGATGATACACAGTTTTATATATCTATAAATAATGTGGTGGATGCAGAGGTAAATTTGAGTGTTATTATGTCCGATATTAAGGATTGGATGGATTTGAAACAACTCAACTTAAATCCAAGTAAAACTGAGTGTTTGGTCGTTGGAAAAAAGACCAATCTTAGAAGATTGGACATCTCAAGCTTACGAGTGCATGGTAGTACGCTGGATGTAAAATGAAAGACTTAGGAGTGCTGCTAGACGAAAATCTCTCTTTCGAAGCTCAAATTAATCAAGTGGTGAAAGTTTCTGGTTACCATTTGAGGAACATTGCTTTTGTTAGAAAATATTTAGATCAGGATACCGTGAAGTCATAAGCAGACTAGATTACTGCAATTCCCTATATTATGGTTTGCCAGACTATCGGTTAAGAAAATTGCAAAACGTAATGAACAGAGCAGCAAGATTAATTAAAGGTCTTCCATCTCGTGAGAGGATAACTCCAGCACTCATGGACTTACATTGGTTACCAATAAAGGCGAGGATTGTTTACAAGATATGTCTTCTAACATTCCGAGCATTAAAATTTGGAAAACCGGAGTACTTGATGAATCTTTTAAGAGGTTTTCAAGTAAATACCTCAATGGGACTGAGGCATAGTGATGATCAATACAGGTTAAATGAGCCAAGGAGTAATCTGACAATGGGTTTCAGAGCGTTTGAAAGGTGTGCACCAAGGCTCTTTAATGGATTGCCATTAGATGTCCGGAACAGTGAAAATTGCACGATTTTTAAGAAAAGACTGAAAACACATCTGTTCGCTGAGTGTTACGACACGGATGATATGAGTATTACAAGTGATTATAGTGTTTAGTAATATTGAGAGAGGCCCTGCAGAGCACCATCTGCTGGTGGAGCGGGGCATAGAATATCCAACAACAAATAACAAGTAAAATTAAATCTTAAATATTCGAAACATTCTAAATAAAGCACGATGAAGTTCTTCTCTTTGGTCTTCTCCCTTTTCTTCATAATTATATTTATGTACAATGGACTAAAACTATCAGGAATAACGTTAAATGTATTTTATATATATATTTATTTGTGTATATCAGATTTATCTTTTATATACATCTATTTTTATATATGAAATTAGATTGCTATAAAATGTAAATTTTTGTATTTTTTGCCTTTGAATTAGCATAATGATGAAGGATTACAAATGACGTATGCGAGGAGGTGCTTATCCTGAGGCAATCCTCGCATACTGATGTGTCCTTCATTGTTCACATGAGCCACCATCTATGACTGGAGCGAACTACAATCAATTCTCATTTTACACTTGTATATTGGGTGTGTAATGTAGTGTGTGTAATGAAACTGTGTACAGAAAATCCTCATGGTACAGTACACTTGTATATAGGGTGTGTGATATAGTGTACGATAAGTATTTACAGTACATACATTCATTACACACACACAATTTCACATACATAATGCCAGTGTAAAATGAGAATTGACTATACTGGGTTGGCATATTTGTTTACATTTATGTCATCCTGGGGTCGCAAGGTTATGGATGCTGGAGTTGCAAGCCTAATACCCCCATCAAGGGTAATTTCTATGTAAAAGCGAGATTTTTGTCCCCTTAATTTAATATTACTATTTTACTTTACTCTGAGAGGAAAACAAAAACCCACTGCCTTTAACAAAACAAAAAGCCACCAGTGTATGCTACTACTCTATCCTATATAGCTGGATCAACCCGGTCTGGAAAACAAGAGACGGATGAGGAACAGGACTTGCCTTGCGAATACCAAAAATAAATCATACAAAGGACAAGTCCAGATCCTCTCCAGTACTGGGTAAACTCTGCCACCACCAGACCAAAGTCGATCAGAGGAACCAAGTGAACACACACTGGAAGGGTAGCGTAGCGTTAGCTTATTTAGGCGCGTGAGTAAGCAACCTAGACTAAGATTTTAACGGGGGTACGATCAGTGTTGTGAATTGAAAACCAATATCTATATAGGAACACTTTCTATTTGTTATATCGGTGACTGAAATACTCAACTAATCATTTATATAATAAGAATACAGTAATATTTCCCCCTCTCTTGTCAATATTTCCTACTTCCCGTTCTGTCACCTAGGACAGGAAGAATTCCGTGTCTCGCTAGTTGACAGATCTAAACACTCTTAAATCCACATACCAAAAACAATGACCACAATATTTCAAAAAAATTACATCCTAAACATCAATATCCTACATCGTAACATCAATATCCAAATACATCCTAACATCAATATCCTAATAATATTTTTCGAATTGTGAATTGCCATTTGTAATTGCTTATTGAAATCATATTATTCGAATTGTGAATTGCATGCCATTTGTAATTGTTAATTGAAATCATATTATTCGAATTGTGAATTGCCAGCAATTATTATTAGTATTATTTACCACATGTGTGTCAAGTTGCTCAAGGGAATGTTACCAAATCAATATGGCTTCTTCACCCAGCTGTTGTCACCAAAGCCAGAAACAGAATGAGAGCAAATATACCTTAGTTACTATGTCCTTACGTGAACACACAATATTCTTCAGTTATTTAAATTCAATCACTGGACTAACTGATTCACTACTCACAATACAATATATATATATATAACGAGAGCTAGTTTGAGCTCTTACCTGTTATCACCAAAGCCAGAAACAGAACGAGAAGGAAATACTGAAGGCTACTCCCTCTTCACTTCTCCTTCCACCTCCACTTGTTAAACAAAGTAGTGCCTCATATTTCATGTCCTAGCATTTTCATCAGTTCACCTGTAACGCACCTATAAGTATCAGCAGGAATCAAACTGGCAATAAGCCGGTTTTTTTCCCTTCCTACCGCCCGTACCAGTGTCAGTTGGAAACAAACTAGCAATCGGTTGTTTCCATAACCACCCCTATGAGAATCCGCAGACACTAAGTCATATTCTTACCGTCCTGCTATTTAAACTTGAAGGTTTTGAGAAGTAATATTAAGTTATTGATGTAATTAGGTTAAGAACAAGATATCAGCCAGGGGAAAAACAGCTAATACGAAGGAGAGACTACGCATGTGCAGAAGGTGACGTAGTGTGACGTAGCAGCATTTGACGGGAAATTTAGGCTATAAAACCTGGGGGAAGAGAGACGGAAGTCACTCCACTTCCTCGAGGGATTGTCCCAAGTGGAAGCTGGAGAAGGAGGTCTGCTCAGTGAAGGCAGTGCGAGGTATTTCCTATCATGATGCGAGGAAGGCGGTGATGGGATCGCAAGCGACCCCATCACCCAATGTCTCGTATGCATCGGCGGTGATATCTCGACCCGTGATGTGTACCATTAGTACTCAGACTGAGTCAGAGCCGAGCGAACAGGCTGAACAATCTACCTCTACACCTACTATTATTACCCCCTCTAAGACTATTACCAAATCTACTAACTCCTATTCTCAGGCTGCAGCTGCTTTGCAGTCAGAGAAACAAAAGAAGAAGTCAGACAAGTATGACAAAATTAACTACACCACCCTAAAACCAAACAAGTCACTTCCTTGCACACACCCTACTCCCACTTCATCGGGGGAGAGAAGGGATAGCTCTTCCTCGGTGGAGTCTGGGAGACTCACCATTGATGAGGAAGCAATGGATGTCTCCGGACGCAAGAACCGGGAAAGGTCCCCCGGTAGCTACTCGCCACGCGGCGGGCGGCACAAGAAGACTAAGCGCTCAGGCCGACCCCGTAACTCTTAAATCGCCATGTTCACTGTACTACAGTGGAATTGTAGAAGTCTTGGGAATAAATTGAACAACATATCAATATTATTACATACACACAGGCCAGACGTCGTCTGTTTACAGGAGACAGGGTTGGAGAATCACTCTGACCCAACACAATTTAAACATTACAACGCATACAGGAGAAACGATGGACACGGAGTAGCAATATACACACACAAATCACATCCACAGACACAAATAACATTAAACACTACTCTGGAAGCCGTTGCTTGCAGAGTGAAATTACACAACACCTACATATCCATCTGCTCTCTTTACTGTCCGCCACGCGGCCCCATTGACAGTGATTTATTTCATAATCTATTCAGTCAACTCACAGGTAAAAAATTAATACTGGGCGACTTTAATGCCCATCACTGTCAGTGGGGAAGCTTAAAAACTGATGCTTGCGGAGGGCAGATGGCAGACATTATACTACAATCCAACCTCTGCCTCCTGAACGATGGTCAAGCCACCAAGGTTGACGATCGTTCTGGCAACTTTTCGGCCATCGATTTGTCTCTGGCCTCCCCGGATATACACCAGGATTTTTCTTGGCATCCTGAGTCTGACTCCCTTGGTAGTGACCACTTTCCCATCTGTCTCTCTTATTCAAATCATACTGTTTCGGCCCCTTTGGTACCAAAGTTTAATTTTAAGAGAGCAGATTGGGGGTCTTTCGGGAGGATCGTCGACCTAGATATATCTGGGGAGACCATAGATGAAAAGATGCGAAAAGTAACACAAAACATCTTACACGCAGCTGAGGTTGCTATTCCCAAAACCTCTATAATTCGAAATAAGCGTGAAGCACATTGGTGGTCAACGGATTGCCGAGAGGCATTAAGGAGACGCAATAGGAGATACAGGATTTTTGACAAACAGCCCACTCAAAACAACTTTATAGCTTACAAACGGGCGAGGGCTGAGGCAAGGAGAGTAATTAATAGAGCTAAAAGGGACTCTTGGCGGTCGTTTGTGTCCACGGTGAATCGTTTTCCACCACTTACAAATGTCTGGTCCACTATAAAGATACTAAATAACAAACGCCCGTATACTCCCATCACCACTCTTCAAGTGGATAATAACATCTACGACGATCCCGTGGACATAGCAAACGTACTTGCTAGGAGTTTCTCAAAAGTAAGTAGTTCAGCCAATTACGATCAACGTTTTCTCCATCACAAACGTACGGCTGAACTACAAGAGATAGACTTTGCCACAGAAGACGTAGACTACCCGTACAACCGGGAGTTTACGATAGACGAACTTCTCCTTGGCCTAAGATCCTGTAAAGACACCAGTCCTGGACCTGACACCATTACGTACGGTATGATCCGGCATCTTGGCCAGGATAACCTGGTCAAGTTGCTAGCAGTATATAATGAGATTTGGGTGTCTAACACCTTCCCAAACTCATGGCACTTTGCGTGGATCATACCGATACCTAAACAGTCTGGTCGTCTTGTGAATCCCAGTTCATTTCGACCTATTGCGTTGACTTCCTGCCTCTGTAAAGTCATGGAAAGAATGATAAATAATAGGCTACTTTTTGTTTTAGAAGCGAAGGGTTTATTGAGTGATCGACAATGTGGCTTCCGGAAACACCGGAGCACAGTTGATCACTTGATGAACCTGGAACATTGCATTTCAAAGGCATTTGCCAATAAAGAATTCATGGTAGGGGTGTTCTTGCACATCCATAAAGCCTATGACATGACATGGCGACACGGTATTCTGATGAAGCTTCACGGTTATGGTTTAAGAGGTAATTTGCCCATTTTCATTAACAACTTTTTGCGTGACAGAACCTTTTCTGTCACCCTTCCCTGTAATGTAACATCGGACATTTTTGTCCGAGAACGGGGTGCCACAGGGAAGTGTGCTTAGTCCAACACTTTTTAACATCATGATCAATGATATTCTGTCATCAGCTCTAGTTCCCAGGAATCTTAAATACTCGTTGTATGCTGATGATTGTGCAATGTGGCACTCGTCACGTAATGCACAGTTTTCAGTAGGACGGATTCAAGCAGCGCTTGATTCTGTCCACCAATGGGCCTTACAGTGGGGCTTTAAGTTTTCCGTTCCTAAGTGTACCGGAGTAATTTTTAGTAAACGTAGAGTACCTCAAATTAACGTAACGTTAGATGGCCAACCGGTACCATTTCATAATTCTGTTAAATTTTTAGGAATTCATTTTGACCAGAGATTAAATTTTACACATCATGTTAATAATTTGCTTGTTCGTTGTGAAAAACCTTTAAATGTCCTTAAGTACCTATCAGGTACCACATGGGGAGCCGACAGGAAATCTTTATTAATGGTGTATAAGACCCTTATTCGTACAAAGCTAGACTATGGCTCACAGGTGTATGGATCGGCATCAGATACAACACTAGGGAGATTGGATGTGTACCAGAATAAATGTTTACGTGTGTGTTTGGGAGCTCTGAAGTGTACACGTGTAGCTAGGATGGAGGTGGAGGCGAACATAACTCCTCTCCGACTTCGACGAGATCAACTCGCTATCAACACTGCCATGTCCACCATCAGGAAGTCGGAGATCGGCAACGTAGCCAGTGCCTCCCTTCAACAACATCATTATCTCCACCATGGAAGACGGAGGCCACTGGCTGTACGCCTCCACCAACTAGAACAACAACTACAAATAGACCTCGGGGACTGCGACAAGTTCATCACCACCAAGATACCACCGTGGGAGACACCCAACTTCGGCGTCAACACATCGTGGCTACCATCATCAAAAGAAAAGGCGCCGGAGTTGGAGATACACCACCTGTTTGGTGGTATAGTCCGCAGTCACCTGGGGTCTCTTCACGTGTACACTGACGGCTCCAAGTCAGATGAAAGTGTGGGTGCGAGTGTATGGTCGAGTGAATGTGAACTTAGGTACAGATTGCTGATACATACATCTGTGTTTACAGCTGAACTTTTCGCTATAGACAAAGCCATAGACTATGCACTGAATTCTCGTTATGATTCAATAGTAATTTTCTCAGACTCCATGTCCGCCCTTCAGGCAATTAATTCATGTCAAACTATTTCTAATGAAATCCAGGGTCGCATCATTAATAAGTTGCACTTATGCAACAAGTCCTTCACTCTGATCTGGGTGCCCGGGCATTGTCGTATTTATGGCAATGAACGGGCAGACTTACTTGCAAAATCGGCTGTAGAGCTCGAGGTTACTTGGGACGTCCCTCGTGATCTGCAGTCGTGTCTATCCCTCGGAAAGAAATCAATTAATCTTCTGTGGCAAGGTCAGTGGACCAGACTTAACATCAACACCATCAAGCCTCAACTGGGTAATTGGGCCACTGCCAACCGGCCCAACAGACTCGAATACTGGCAAGATTGAGAACCAACTGCACCAGAATAACTCATCTTGAACCATATATAGACAAACGTTTTCCACCGCATTGTAACACCTGCAATGCGGTGTTATCTATCAGTCATATCATCCTGCATTGTCGGCGATTTGTGGGGGAACGTGCTTCCCTCATAAGTTACTGCGATGCAGTAAAAGTCCCCTTCACACTCTCAGCTCTCTTAGGTGATGGGGATGGTGGTGTGACTGATAAATTGATGACTTTCTTGAGGGAGACCGAACTGATCAGAGTGATGTGACTTTTTATTACTATTGTTACCATTTTGTATGCATATTTTTCAATTATGAATTTTATAAATTATGTGTTGTATATATTGTATATTATGATGTATTAGCTAGGTTTAGCGATTGTCTAAAATAGGTTTAGCGATTTGTCTGTCTAGGTTTAGCGATTGGCTGGAATAGGTATTAGTCTAGTTAGCTATTGGTTGAGTAGGTACATAGATTAGTTTATTAGCTAGGATGTACAATTTTGTATAAAGTTACAAAAGAAAACAAAAACAATTAGTATATAAGTATAATTTTAAGTTTAAATGTAATAGAAATAATTATAATAATAATAATAATAATAATGATAATAATAATAATAATAATAATAATAATAATAATAATAATAAAAATAAAAATAAATGCATAAAATAATATGCAAGAAGTTCAATTTAAAATAATAATAAATAAATAAAATAACAAGTAAATTTCAAAAAATAAAATAAAATAAAAATAAATAAAATAAAATAAAATAAAGGCCTTAATGACCAACACCAAGGTCGATAGGCCAGGAAAAAAAAAAGAAAAAAAAAAAAAAAAAAAAAAAAAACGGAAGTCAGTTCCGCCTTCTCTCTCTCACAGGTAAGACCTATATTAATCAGTGCAAATTTCAAAAGTGATTTCCGCCTCAAAACTGAGAGATACTAATTGAGTTCCGCCTTCTCTCTCTCACAGAGTCACGTAAATACTCCTGAATTATTCAAGAGTGTAAACCTGGCTGTATTTTGAGTATTTTTCTTGTATTTGAATATTTGTTTAGTATTTTGTGATTTTGTATATTTTTGTGGATCTTGTGTAAATCTTGGTTTTTTGTATATATGTTAAACTTAACGTGGGAGGAAGGAAAGTAGAATTCTCGAGGTAACGTAAAGAGTAATAGGGGAGTCAATATTTTGTTCGGAATTATTGGTGTGAGAATTACCTCTTGGCAATTATCGGTCTACAAGATATTGCTAACGGGTCAGGAAGTGTTCAGGGGTTGTTTGTTCTATGGTTACCTAGTTGTGTATGAATCGAGAATCCTTCTTTTCTGGTCATTTCAATTTAGATTTAAAATAATGTGTCAGATCTCCTGAGTTAGACGTGTGGTGTTGATAAGACTCAAATAAATAAAAACTAGAGTAAAATTAAATCATCTAGCGGGTTTATGTCCACCCCTCTCGTATACTGCAGTAAAATAGTCGTCACTGGTGATTCTCGTGAATCTGGGGTAACCTGCCTGTGACACCTCCCCGGACCCAGAACTCTTGGTAATCTAGTAGGGGCCCCCACAGTGTGGTTACCTCAGGGATCAGGGGAACAGTGGAAACTTGGGGGAGCCTTATTATACACCTTACTGGTGTATATTTAGTTACATACCACAATTTAAACATATTCCTGTACTCAAATACATTGTCTTCTTCCCTGGGTAAAAACCCTAGTAGACCATCCTACTAAAATAATTTCTCTAAGTAAGTTACAGTTAAAATGCAGGTACCATCATAGGAGTGTTAGGTTCGTTATTATAAATTATAATTATAATTGCAGGTTATTCCCTGTATCCCATTAATACCCTTCATTCACTTAATCAACCCGTATTTTTCTATCCCTATCAATCTACCTAAGTTCAATTATTCCTCCATTTCACTTATTTACGTAACTATAATAATCATTTCTATTGTTCTCTCATAACATCTAACTATAATTATCATTTGTACTTTTCATCATATTAACATTTTCAGAAGAAGCGCACCACCGAGATTAGGCTATTCGTCATTGATAATCTCGACCTGGCTATACTCCCTACAATCTTATACTAAAAGCCTACCCTAATACCCGTAAATATTCTAAATAACAATATATATAAAAATAGGGGTGTTACATCTATTAACCAAAAAAAAATTTACTTTCATTCTTGATGCGACACTCGTGTTTTCTGGTGGTTCTAACTAGTTTTGTGGCGTTTAGCAAAAGTTTAGCACTCTGTTAATAAAGATAGTTAGTTGTCATTTTCTTCCATATCCCTAGTTAGGTACAGTACAGTAGGTGTCTGTGCCTATTGATTCACAACAGCTTTGCTTGTATGCACGGGGTGAATCCCCCCACTGATCGCTCTGGGGTCAGGATAACCTGAGACACGGCCACTTCATAGTGTCTTGAGAGGTTGTTGTGAATCTAAATTTCCTCTCTGGGGTAGCATTTCTTTCCCTTGTTTTCCCGGCGCGATGAACACTTAGTGAGTCATGATGGCACCCCCTCCCGCCACTTCCCCAATTGGAGGAAGGGGTCCTGACCCGGCTCAACCCTCAATACGGCCTAAAATCGCTAGGTTTGTGACGATTTGCGCATCTGGGACAACTCCCATAACAAGTGTCAACCCCTTCATTATTAAGTAGGGGATTGACTATTGTTACCCCCCCAGCGGGAACCGCCTTGACGTGATGGGGGTGCTTGCGTGCATGAGACCTGGCGAGCTAGACTAGAAGGGGCTTTGGCCCCTGCTCTGCCCCGATTTCAGGGAGAGAGGGCTTCCCATGCTAGAAAGGTCGCCAGTGAGAGACCAGACTAAATGGTTCCCATGCAATAGGCTGCCAGTACGAGCCAACAGTGCTGCCCTCCAGAGGGACCGCCCTCTACGGGCCGTCCTATGTTAGATGGTTGGGTGTCTCGGCCGGGAGATGTTGGGGAAGGGGATTTCAGTACCGTCGTGGGCAAACTTTCAAACCATTGGGGCTGCTTTTTAAAACGAGTGGCCCCGTGGGGGATGAAGTACCCCGCCTACAGCGACCAGCGCTCGGTCCCTTCTTTTGCCCGGTAGGTAGTAGCTCTTGGCTTCTGGGGTCATTATAATAATAACAATGTCATATGGATAACGAAAAAGCTCTTTCTTTTCCTCGAATGGTGGTCGACCAGGCCCTCGAGACTTTACTCACTGGTCGTGGTGGTATGCAGAAGGCTGCAAATAAGAGAAGACCCAGCAGTGTAATTCTTGGTAAATGAACAACTTCTTTGTATGGTCCACAGGAAATAGTAGCCTTGATCACATTGGCGTGTTGACAAGTAACCATGCAGTAAGTGCCATTAATTATTTTGGTGGTTCCATTTTGGGGAGATTTATAGTAGGCATTCCGATAATTAGCTTAAGGTTATCTGGTGGTATTCCTGCTAACTCGATAGATTTCAGCAGTTCGACTGGGTAATTGATTGAATTTTCCTCGCTAAAGCGCTGTCTATAGATTGATATATAATTTCATCGCCGGGAAACTCTCGTAATATCCAGTTGTTTAGACGAGTGACAGTTGTGTTCAGCGGCGAGAGAATTGTGAGTTCTGCAATTTAAACCATTTTCCGTTAAGTAAGGGTACACTTCACATTTGAGTTCCTCCAACCCTGGGTGATAACAACCTTTCCTATTTCAGGAGAAACTGCGATAGTGTCTATTTCGCCTACCAGATAAATTAGTCCATTACCATTTTTCTCTAGTAATGTAGATAAGTTCCAGCTCCTTCATCACCAAACAGGTGAAATGAGCTTTAATATTAATTCTCATATGTTTGAGTGTCATAAGTTGCCAAAGGTGTGAAGTCTTTAGGCTAGCATTGACAGTGTTTGACCTTGTGCCATTCATAACAGCAGGCAGGATCTGGCGGAAATCTCCACAGAGGATTGTAGGAATACCTACCTCCCATGGGTTTTTGAACTCGTATATGTCCTTCAGTGTGTAGTCTAAGGCTTCATAGCAACAACTAAAAAACGCTTCATGCTGCATGATGGCTGTTTTCTATAGATGTCTGTCAAGAGGAAATTTGAACGTGGTGTGCAGTGTTTGCCCTGCCTGTAGTAATGTTGCGGCGATATCACTGGCTGCAGGGGCTATAACAATCTTGCCTGTTGAGTGTAATTTTGTTACGATTGTGTTAATTAATTTAAAAAAAATCCTTGTTTCTCCTGGCGCATCTAGGAAGATACTGTTGTAATTTTTGTTGCTGTCCCTGATCTTACCGTGCAGCACCAGGTTAAAAATTGCTTTGTAGACCTCTCGCTGATCATCCGTCAGGTGTTCTTCAAGAGTTTCAGATATTACTGTACAGCCAAATGCTCTTTATCATACTCTACCTCTCTAAAATGCTATCTTGAAAGGATTTATTCTGTGCCCCTTTCGGGGGTTGGTAGGTCATATAAACTAAAATGTTGGCTCCCCATCTTGATCACCTTGACTTTAAGAGAACAAAGTGCAAGATTGTAGGTTTTATCGTTGATAGCAGCATCTGGCCTACCAACATTATGATGATGCTGTACCAGGAAGTCTTCAGAGAGTATGTCAAGGACCTGGTGCCATAGTGTGCATGGATTACTTTGATGGAGACTGGCAAACGTCTGCCTCTTCCATAGCAAGATGGAGGTGCCAGGGGGGGGGGGGGTTTAAGCCCACGAAACTGGTGTAGGTGTGCGGACTAGACTTGACGGGTTAGGGTTGGCTAGTATTTTATAATACAAAGTGGAGTTTGTATTTACTGTATATAATTATGTTTGCACGCAAAAACTAAGCATCGCACAGCAAAACTAAAGACATTTTTGAAATAAAGAACAACACATTGATTTTGCAGCACCTAATAATAATAATTAAGGGGGTTGAGTTGACATAAGGTGTTGTTTGATTATATTTCGATATGATAGTGATTTATTTGTATGATAGAAGGAAAGCGTTGCAGGACAAATCTTTACTACACACCACTTAGAAATCGCGTATTATGTGTGTGGATGCTCGTGTGTTTGAGTGTCTGGGTGAGGGTAATTCCAGGTAGCCTACTATAACCATTAATACATAAGGATGGGTGGTCCAGGGTAATTCCAGGTTACCTATAAACAAATTTAATACATAGGTGAGAAGTAAGGTACAATTGCCAGCACTTCCACCTGTCACAAGGATATCTGCTTCCCCGTACATGTGGCACCAGTGTGATTGTTTACGTTGTAGTTTTATGGCATGAATGGGAGTGGCAGTAACCTCTTTATAAAGGCAACTTCACCATGGCGAGAATTCCCATGTCATTGCATATACTGTATTTATTTATAGCATCAAATCATTGCATTCAATACGTATATAGCACGAAAAATATAGAAATAAAAGTCAAATAGCTATTTAATATAGCAAAAGGTTGGTGGCGAATGGTCGAGCAAGAGGGTAGTCCAGTTGTGTTACGAAGCTGCCTGGTTTAGTGAATCCTTCGAAACTTGCTCGAGTCATTCATGAATGGCTGATTAAATGGATCTCAATTGTATTTGGAGTAATTTATTCCACCAAACAATTCCAAACAACAGGCCATCTATATTTAGATAACGTGGTCCAGTTTCCTGGCATAGTTTGGAGGAATCAAGAGGCTCCAATGTTCCAAAATGACATTACCTCCTTAAGTGCAGTCTGTTTTAGTTCAGTGCAGGACTTTTAATCTCCCCACTTTGGGGATAATTGTTCTGAAGGTTAAGAAGACTGCCCTAGGCCTGTTAAGACCCTATAGGACGAGGGACAAGGAGATAATCATAGAGATGAAGGACACAAAGCACGAACGAAACAGAAAGGAAGGATGAAAAGTTGAAAATCTTAATACGTGTAGCTGGGTTCGGAAGGGGTCCCATGACCCTTAAGTATTACGAAAAGGCGATACTCCATACGGATTTTGGAAAGATAAACCCAGAAGACCGTTCTCCTCGCTTGTTTTTGACATGTTTGACAGGGTGTGGTAGGCCCAATCAACACAAGCATAATTTAAGGCCGTCCACACGATCGAGCACTGCTCTACGGGCATACACTGTTACGAAAACCCATTCCAGTAAACAAGTTTGGTAGGTGTGTGGCGAGCATAAAGCGAGTATCACACGAGCACTTTTTTCTGCGACATCGTGTCGTGCGACACCATTTTCGACGACATGTCGCGGGAAACGGGAGATTTCGGACGACGAGGTGTCCACGGAAACTATCGAAAACTGTCGGGGATTTCCTGCGACAGGGAGAAAGTCGTTGAAAGTCTATAGAGAATAATATTGTATGCAATATATTATTATGGCATATTATGATTTAAGTAGTGTTAGGTATCATTATTTGAATATAGAAATTGTATTCCTAGATCTTATATATTATATACGCCAAATTTAACTGTTAAATATGAGCATGTTCTGGAACATTGATTTGATTTCGGGGTTTGTTTACGTTTCTGCTTTCGCCTGCCGCCTGGTCCAAACCTCTTTCCCCTTCTTCTTCCAAAACAATTGTACATGCTCCAACAGTTAAAATTGCTCGGTTAATGGCGTCCATCCTTGGGGATTTCGCTTTTGTGACAGTGTTTTGGTAGTCCCGCGTGGTGTCGTCGGTCGTCGTTGTTGTCTTTCTTGAGAATTTGCCGTGTGCCATTGTTTCCCGCGACATGTCGAAAATGGTGTCGCAGGACACGATGTCGCAGGAAAAGAGCGACCGTGTGATACGGCCTTTACAGCGTGGAGACAGCCAGGAAATGAATCATCTGGTAACACTGCAAAGAAGAGAGAGAAATATGCTCGTTCCGTAGTGCTCGATCGTATAAACAGACAAAAGCGAGTTTGTTTGTTTTTTTACCGTCCAGTGTTATTCACCTGCTTCTGGCTCGCTTCTGTCTGGTGTATGCTCAGACAGTGTCTCTTTGTGTTGATGCGCCTTTAGAAAGAGGTCGGGTGTATGTGATTACTGTAGTCAGAAGGAATATTAAAATGTCATGAATCAGAAAGAGACAAAACCGAGTAGGATTTGGTAGAGGATGCCAATTCCCTCACTTGTGGATAGGCTCAAACCAGACCAGAGGATGTAATATGATGTGTGTGTAAATGTCCCTCCTGAATTATAACACACGATTTACAGGTAGAATTTAACTGTCCATAATGAGAACCTTGCGTTCAAGTATCAGTGACATTTTAGTGACAAATGTTTTATTACCTCAACCTATATTTTTTCTCCATTAACTTATTCGCCATCATTTTGGGTGACTTAATAATCCACTGTAAATATAAACAAATAGATAAATACATTCAGTAAGGAAAACAAATTTATTAAACAGTTCTTTATATTTACATTCAGTAAGGAAAACAAATTGATTAAACAGTTCTTTATATTTATTTTTTAATGTCTCAATAATGGGTCCATCCACCTTGTTTCTCTATTACCTCACGTAGTCTCTCAGACATAGAGGACACTATACTTCTCACAAGGTGTGGTTTGTTGCGGTATCCTTCCCACACGCGATTAACGTGAGCCATCAACATATCTGCTGTTCTCTCTTGCTCTGCCTCCCATGTATTAACCATATTTGCCCAAATATTTTCTATCGGGTTGCAATCACAACCTTTACTGGGCCATTCCAACATTTGTAGGTTTTCTTGACCAGCGAACCACTCCCGAACTGCTCGTGCCGTGTGAACTGGGCAACGATCTTTGACAAATATGATAGGGCCAGCAGGAAAGGGGGAAAGGGGAAGTTCCTTTCTTGTAGGGAAGGGAGATATTAATCCTGCAGTATCCTCAAGTATGCCTGAGCCGTAAACCGTCCCTCCAGTCTCGTGACATCACCTACACCATATATGGAGATCCATCCCCATACATTGCACACTACGTGGCCACTCCTCGTCTCCTCAAATATGTGGGGACGCTCATACCTAGAAATATATAAAGTATTAGTTTATATGGGTGGGTAAAACTACAGTAAGAAGATCAGGTTGTGTCTTTTGCCTGTAAAATTGGTAATCAGCAATTTGGAATTAATGGAAGATAAGATTAATTATATTTTGACAAGTTAATAGATCCACGTTGTGTGTGTGTGTGTGTGTTCACAGATATGGAGATGCCATATTTTATTAAAAATTAATATTTAACTAAGAATTATTACCTATATTGTAAAGTATGCAGCAGATTGTTAATGACGGACTAGTAAAATACATTTAGTGCTTCCAAAAGCTAGATTTATTCAGTTTGCTAGACCCCTTGTTTTCTTATCAGAGTTGCTGTCTTTGAAGACATAAAATAATACCTGGTGTTATCCATCCTCCACACATGTTTCCGTCCATGATCAGAGGATCTGAACGTTTTTTCATCAGTGAATACCACCCTGGACCAGAAGTCGAGTTCTTTATCGACATGCTGCGTGGCGAATGCGAGCCGGCCTTCACGGTGTGCATTTGTGAGGGTCTCCTTTGCAGGAATCCTATGGTGTATTCCAGCACCATGAAGCCGTCTCCGGATAGTGTTAACAGACACCTGCAATTCTAGTTGATCTCGATGTTCCACAGCGGTCCTTAATGGGTACTCATGAGCGGCTTGTATAATTCTGTCATCCTCCTGACGTGTCGTTACTCTTGGTCGGGGTCTCCTTGCTATAAATGAATAGTTCAGGCACAGTTATATTCTTGTTTCTTTCTTACATGATACACTAACTAAGGAGTTCCATGTCGTAAATACAAGTAGTGTGTACACATATTTATAGCTACTCTTTCATACTGGGGCCTGTTAAAAAACACTGAATAGGGCTATAAAGTTACCATTACATGCATAAACAGGAATTTTTACATTCAGTATTGTAGATTCCTGATAAGAACACCGAATATAACGTAGTAATTGAACAAAAACACGATTGAAAAATATACCGTAATAGTCTAGCTACAGCAAGTATACCATACAAACATTCAATGCAGAGTAGGACTTTAGATTTTATAACCACATATCCTCAGTACTGAACCACTTAACACAAATGTTGATGAAATCTCTCCACCCTGAACAAATTGTTTCAGGGTGGAGAGATTTCACCGATATTTGTGTGAAGAGGTTCGGTAATAAGAATATGGGGTTATATAAATACATATACAGCAAGTATCTTTGTAGTACTTACGCAAGTCAGTAAGATCTTCACTTTCTTCCCATCGTCTAATCCACTTAGCAACTGTTGTAGGTGAAATAGCAAGATGGTTGACAATAGCTCGAATACTGTGTCCACCTTCTCGGAGGCCGACAATCTGCTGCCCTCGTAGAGCAATTTGACTATCTCGCCTGTTCATGATGAAAGGAAAACCAGATATGCTCTCGTGAAAGCTGTGGGGTTCTGTCAACACCTCGGTTTATCTATGGTTGACTCTTGGTTCCCGCAAGAGATTGTATGATTGGTTCCTGCGATGATGACGTCAGTAATTACACCATCTTCCCACCTGTTACACACTAATATTGTTTCTGTGACCTTTGTCATAATCGTATAGGAAAGAGTGAAGTAGAGACTGAAAAGATAACACATGTTTGTATTAACCATGAAGCAGTGTTACGTTGGGAAAGATAACCGAACGGTAAGTGTGGAATTTAAATGAGGGCAACTCGGTTGGTTATTAATTGTTTCTTTGACTTACTTACTACTATTGCCATTAAAATAGTAACGGGAAATCATACTATAAATAATATATATTATTACGGACACAAAGTAACAATAAGCGGGTTAAGTACTGTAGACACAGGCTAATCGACAGTTCATTATCAGCGTCCAACCACAGCAATTAATGAATGCCTAACAGTTCAACTGACATCAGGGAAACACACGAGCATCAGCATACTAATGTTTTGCATACCTTTTAGAAACATATAGAAACCTTACTTTTTCATGCATAATATTCTTAGTTATAAGCATGTTACTATAGGGAGATAGATTTTATGCATAAAATAAAAAAATTGACGCCTAAAAGAGAGATCACAAATCCAACACCATGTATTGTGCTTCCCAATATATGTTTGTTTGTTTGTTTTTTTTGATAATACAATTGAGATCCATTTAACCAGCCATTCATGAATGACTCGAGCAAGTTTCGAAGGATTCACTAAACCAGGCAGCTTCGTAACACAACTGGACTACCCTCCTGCTCGACCATTCGCCACCAACCTTTTGCTATATTAAATAGCTATTTGAGTTTATTTCTATATTTTTCGTGCTATATACGTATTGAATGCAATGATTTGATGCTATAAACATATACAGTATATGCAATGACATGGGAATTCTCGCCATGGTGAAGTTGTCTTTATAAAGAGGTTACTGCCACTCCCATTCATGCCATAAAACTACAACGTAAACAATCACACTGGTGCCACATGTACGGGGAAGCAGATATCCTTGTGACAGGTGGAAGTGCTGGCAATTGTACGTTTTCTACACCTAATAATCTCGAGTCTATGAACATCCCGTGCCTCGGTGAAGCAAATGAGGCGACAGGACTTTTGCCGCCGACTGTACAACTCTATAGAATTCTGCCGCCGTTCATCATATAAACTTTTCCACGGATAGATTTTTTTCCCCAGCTTTTCACCAACATGTCCCAGATCACAAGACTCAGTGCAGATGATGAAAAATGTCAACTTGGTCCAGTTAATATAATGTTATTTTGTCGACTTGTCCCTTTTATATTTATAATATATAGAAATAAATATAGAAATAATATATAAAATATAGAAATAAACTCAAATAGCTATTTAATATAGCAAAAGGTTGGTGGCGAATGGCCGAGCAGGAGGGTAGTCCAGTTGTGTTACGAAGCTGCCTGGTTTAGTGAATCCTTCGAAACTTGCTCGAGTCATTCATGAATGGCTGGTTAAATGGATCTCAATTGTATTATAAAAAAAAAAAAAAAAAAAACATATATTGGGAAGCACAATACATGGTGTTGAATTTGTGATCTCTCTTTTAGGCGTCAATTTTTCTATTTTATGCATAAAATCTATCTCCCTATAGTAACATGCTTATAACTAAGAATATTATGCATAAAAAAGTAAGGTTTCTATATGTTTCTAAAAGGTATGCAAAACATTAGTATGCTGATGCTCTTGTGTTTCCCTGATGTCAGTTGAACTGTTAGGCATTCATTAATTGCTGTGGTTGGACGCTGATAATGAACTGTCGATTAGCCTGTGTCTACAGTACTTAACCCGCTTATTGTTACTTTGTGTCCGTAATAATATATATTATTTATAGTATGATTTCCCGTTACTATTTTAATGGCAATAGTAGTAAGTAAGTCAAAGAAACAATTAATAACCAACCGAGTTGCCCTCATTTAAATTCCACACTTACCGTTCGGTTATCTTTCCCAACGTAACACTGCTTCATGGTTAATACAAACATGTGTTATCTTTTCAGTCTCTACTTCACTCTTTCCTATACGATTATGACAAAGGTCACAGAAACAATATTAGTGTGTAACAGGTGGGAAGATGGTGTAATTACTGACGTCATCATCGCAGGAACCAATCATACAATCTCTTGCGGGAACCAAGAGTCAACCATAGATAAACCGAGGTGTTGACAGAACCCCACAGCTTTCACGAGAGCATATCTGGTTTTCCTTTCATCATGAACAGGCGAGATAGTCAAATTGCTCTACGAGGGCAGCAGATTGTCGGCCTCCGAGAAGGTGGACACAGTATTCGAGCTATTGTCATCCATCTTGCTATTTCACCTACAACAGTTGCTAAGTGGATTAGACGATGGGAAGAAAGTGAAGATCTTACTGACTTGCGTAAGTACTACAAAGATACTTGCTGTATATGTATTTATATAACCCCATATTCTTATTACCGAACCTCTTCACACAAATATCGGTGAAATCTCTCCACCCTGAAACAATTTGTTCAGGGTGGAGAGATTTCATCAACATTTGTGTTAAGTGGTTCAGTACTGAGGATATGTGGTTATAAAATCTAAAGTCCTACTCTGCATTGAATGTTTGTATGGTATACTTGCTGTAGCTAGACTATTACGGTATATTTTTCAATCGTGTTTTTGTTCAATTACTACGTTATATTCGGTGTTCTTATCAGGAATCTACAATACTGAATGTAAAAATTCCTGTTTATGCATGTAATGGTAACTTTATAGCCCTATTCAGTGTTTTTAACAGGCCCCAGTATGAAAGAGTAGCTATAAATATGTGTACACACTACTTGTATTTACGACATGGAACTCCTTAGTTAGTGTATCATGTAAGAAAGAAACAAGAATATAACTGTGCCTGAACTATTCATTTATAGCAAGGAGACCCCGACCAAGAGTAACGACACGTCAGGAGGATGACAGAATTATACAAGCCGCTCATGAGTACCCATTAAGGACCGCTGTGGAACATCGAGATCAACTAGAATTGCAGGTGTCTGTTAACACTATCCGGAGACGGCTTCATGGTGCTGGAATACACCATAGGATTCCTGCAAAGGAGACCCTCACAAATGCACACCGTGAAGGCCGGCTCGCATTCGCCAAGCAGCATGTCGATAAAGAACTTACTTCTGGTCCAGGGGTGGGATCTTCAAAGCATCGTAAGTTGGTGGCGCTACGATCACCTTTACTATCTCGTAGCCGCCATATTTGATCGTGGCTTACGAGGATCATAAGTTGGTATCTCCAAAGCTTCATAACCTCCCTCGTAGCTCATGATGATAACCTCGTAGCGAGCGTCGCTGCCCGTTTCGTTCCGTGTGTTTTGTTCATCCCGCCACCCAGCTGACTGGCTCTCAGCCAATCACAATGAAGGAAACAATATGTCCTTGGTACTGTAAGCCAATCATAACGTAGTATTACAATGTCAACAAATAAACATTGTCTCAGATGTCAACACCACCAGCTGATAGAGATGACACAGTCACCAAGTTACATCAGACAGGAATTACAGCAAAAGACAGGTAAGTGAATTATTATACTGTGTTGATAAACATTTAACACAACAGTGGAGATAAGGCAGCTGACCCCCCGGGCATATTTTTAATATCACGCCAATCACTGGTATATTGTATATAGATTTTTGGTTAGGTTAGGTTTGGCTAGTTTAGTTTAAGATAGGTTAAGTTACGTACTGTAAATCAAGAACAGCATGATACAAATAGTTTACTGGTAGCTGGTTGTCATGAAAATAAATCAAAGACATTGACTGGGAGGACATTATATTATTTTAACTTCTACTGTCACTGTTTTATTTCCTTTACACCTACCTACAGTAGTTTCTATATTATTCTCAAAATCTGTACAGTTGATTGCCATTACCAAGTAACAGGCAGAAATATACCATATGTAGTGAAATCTGGCAAGTGCAATATAATAACTAAGACTTCAAACAGTTTTATTGAAAGACAGATCAAGGAAATAAATTATATAAGCATTATTTATATTATGGATTCGGCTGTTGGCATGGGCACACATAGGTTGAAGGATGGGGGGGGGGGGGAGTGTCCATTGCCTGATTTAAATACAGTACCATTTTAATATGATAACCAGCAGGTATTGTAATTTATTCTTCTTGGTTCTGCTTTGTTATTGAATTATGTACCATTTTTCGTTATATTTCAGGTGGTGACACTTGTGACACAAAGACATTCACCCACATAGAAGAGGCTATGGCTCAAGTCATTAAAGAAGTGCAAGTGTCGGGTATTTCTGTGGACTCCAAGACCCAGGCAGTATGTACAGTATATAACAGTAAAAAATATCCTGCTGTTCATCTAGGCTAGTAATATGGAAATCTTCCCTCATTGGCACTCTGTGAAGTAATTACATTGAGAGTTTATATATATAAAACATACATTTTGAGCAGCATTACCTCTCAATTCCATTCAAAGTTAAACAATGCAAATCATAAGGCCTTAGTCCTAGGAACAAATATACAAGATGTTCTCATATATCCATACCTTCAGTAAATACGGTACATGTACAGTGATGACCCAATATACAGGAGTCAAGTACATAGTGATTTATACATTTTGTGTATCATATAAATAACTCCTGTTAGCAGTTCATGTAGTCGAAAAAATTGGAGCCATGTTAATCAAAACTAAATTTGTGATGCTTTGTTAGATTCCATATGTATCATATGAGTACTTTAACCAAGTAAAAATTGCAGTACTGCTGCTGTACTTATATGTATGACTAATTATATACTGCTTTCTTTAAGAGTGACTTTACAATATTAATTCATAACGATAATCCTTAATATTTCTCTAAAATTATATGAAAGTTGCTAATTTTCATAATTTCATAATAAGGTGATGTGGATGACCCAGGACTGCCATCAAGGGCCCCTTCACCTAGACCTGGGCCAAGTTGGCAGGACTTCGGGCCAGTTACAGTGGAAGACTGTGAAGTTTTGACTGGCGACAGCTTGCCGAAGCTGGTAAAACCTACCACCAAGTGAGGAGCATTCGTACCACAGCTCTTTAGCCTCAAGTCGCCCTTCCTCTAGGTCAGCTGGAGGTGTGACAGCTCATCTGGAAGCTACGCTAGCTCCAGATATACTACTATACGTTTCAGCGCCGGACAGACGGTGTTTTTCGTAAATATCTCTTAAACGAATCGTTGTATCAATATAATATTTCAGCACACTATCTTTAACACCTGGGCGTAATTTATGGCTGACATACCATATTACTATATGTGTTATGTTAGGAGTTTACTGAGTGATATTAAGCCTAATCCAGTCATCATATCTAAGGCGTTATAGAGAATCGGACGAGTGTGGGGTACTCGTGTAACCCCTCTACCAACACCCCGAAATCCCCCCACACCATTCATTCCTTCCCTACCCCAATATCTCATTATCCCCCTCCCCGTTTCACTCTTCACCCCCCTATTTACACCATCCACCTTCCATTTTTTATTTTTTTTATGACAGTATGTATATACGTATCGTTCATTAGTAATATTGTTTAATACAGTTACTGTTGTGTGTGGACATGAAAACCAGGGTGGGTCAAACGACCATTAAAGCAATAGCTAATCCCGTTGTTAATGGCCGTATAGCCGGATAATAACTCACGTGTCTAAGGCCACCAGAAAAATGATTAATTTTGGTTTTGGGCAACCAAATATAATCGTTCATGGTTGCTTCATGTGTTCTTTACCTTTTTAAATAAAAATTTTATGCCTTAATTGAATATTTACAGTCTCTCGTATCCCCTCTACCTCTCTCTGAGGTATGAGGTACCCAACAGTCCGAGGCTATGACTCAAGTAGTGACAGGGTAGAAATCATTGACTGCCGAGGTGCACCTATTAGCAACAATGTTGTCCATTTGCCCCGTGGATGCAGGACAGCGTTTGTTCTTCGTCTTGCCACATTGTACAAACGTGAAAGCCAGTGATGATGAAGACGATGACGTTTTCCTTGACAGTGATTGTGAATAAATTTTGTTTTATCATGTTTGCATAATTAAATCCTACACTATTATATATATATATATATATATATATATATATATATATATATATATATATATATATATATATATATATATATATATATATATATATATATATATATATATATATATTTATATATATATATATATATATATATTTATATATATATATATATATTTATATATATATATATATATATATATATATATATATATATATATATATATATATATATATATATATATATATATATATATATATATATATATATATATATATATATATATATATATAAATATATATATGTATATGTAATTTGGTGATAATATAAATATAAAAGGGACAAGTCAACAAAATAACATTATATTAACTGGACCAAGTTGACATTTTATAATGAATAAATAGGTACACAGTATCAAATAACTTTGCCTAGAAGGTCCAGACCACAGGTAATGCCAGTACATCGTGTTCACTTGCATGGTTGACCATAAGGACTGCAAACATGGACCTTCTACATACTACATTTATGTAAACATGCTGTTGTACAGTAATTATCAAAGTGAAATATGTCTTGCCTCTATAGAATTGTACTGTACCATACTCTTAGTTAATAATCATATCTATACATATACATCTACATAACATTCTAATATATAATACAGTGATGGAAGAAATAGGGAGGGACACGAGTGATGAGGGAGGCGAGGAGCTAGGGGGAGAAGAGGAGGAGGGAGGGGTGAGAAGGGGGGATGTAGTTGTGGTTAGGAATGGTTTGGGAGGGTGTTGGGGGGGCCACACTTTCCTTCGAATCCGTCAAAATGACTGGCCAGCTTTGTGCTATTTTTCACGAGTAAACTCCTCGCATAACACATATAGGAATATGGTATGTCAGCCATAAATTACGCCCGGGTGTTAAAGATAGTGTGTTGAAATATTATATTGATACAACGATTCGTTTAGGAGATATTTGCGAAAAACACCGTCTGTCCGGCGCTGAAACGTATAGTAGTTGTCCATAAAATTATAAGGGATATTTTGATGGATCTTGCAGAAAATATAGCCACAATATCAGAATCTTTGGTGAACATTAAAAAGGCTATCGAGAAAAGGTGATTTGTTTTCAAGTGTGTTTTGTTGTGTGTGTGTGATTTTTTTTTTTAATGATTAGTGTGGTTTAAGTTGTGTTATATTTTGTGACAGAGTTATTAGTGTGCAAGTATGTTTTTAGTTGTGTGGTTTGTGTGTAGGTTTCAATCTAAATTATTGTTAACTTCTACTTATGTTTTTTAAGAAATTACATTATTTATTTTCATTATATATTTTGTCTTTCAATTATAGCTTTTAACATTCACATTTCATGTTAGATTTATTATTCTTTGAGTAAAATCAACTTTTTTTTCATGCATTCTTATCTTTGGCTAATAATATTAATGTCTTAGTTTTATTTACATCAAGGTTCGAAGATTAACTATAAGGATATACTTATGCCGTACTGTGGCTTTAATCTTATTGTATTTTAATAATTTCTCTGCCATATTTGTGATATGTCCAAGCAATGTGAAGAGTGCCAAACAAGTACTGTAGTCATTAAGTAATTGGTGTTTTTTTGTTTTCAGTCATTGTTGGAAAGTACATGAGTTCAAACAGCTTTCCAATATCATAAATTTGCAGGTTTTTACTCAGGTATATATAATGTAATGAACTGTGATAATGCAGGAAACTAATAGTACAAATAGCTAGGGAGGTATCATGGATTTCTGTAAACTTTACAGGTGTCATATGTAAATAAAATGTAGGTTTTTTTATAGTCTATAATTAAAACATTTAGAAAAACCAATACCAGTCACATATTTGTTATATGCTTTTGAAAAGCATTTATTTTAGAAAAATACAAGTCTTATGTAATATGAGAACAGGTGAAAATTATGTATTAAATTATACTGTTCAATAAAATTAATTGAATTGGTTGGAAAGGTTCATGTACGGTACATGTTATTGAGACTTTTACAACATGATAATATTTGCATTAGTTAATTCTGAGACATATTTTTGTCTTTAGATTCGGGAATATGGTCAACCTTTTACACATCTCCAGTATATATCAGTAGGTATATAATTCCAGTTATTTAAATGTTACCAGCTCACACATCACATTAATGTGCTTGTAATATTTTCATTAGAAAGTCAATCAATCATAAAGAAAGTTTATTAACCTTAAGAATGTCCACTTCATGCAGAGGACTATGGATTAAAGACTCATACTACATGGATTAAGTTAGGTCTAACTATGCAATGAAGAATTTCTGCTTTGTTTGCAGGTAACTGGAAGCCACTTTCCTGCAATTAGTAAGTCACCATAATATCCTATTATTCTTAAACACTCCAAAAGTAATGATACACAAAAAAAGTATTTGTAACTTTCTATTTCACAGTGCATCAGTTTAAATTGACACTTGCAGCTCCATTCTCCTAAGCTGCTCACTGAATCCCCTCCTCTTGTTTATATTTACCGATAAGTGACAACAACAACAACCATTATGTCGCCTGTGTCGGCCGCGCCAAGTGTAAATAAAATCAAATCTCACTATTTACGGGTTGTTTATCGACTACGCGACCCTGCTATCAGCCTAAAGGGTGCTTTTCAGTTCTCGTAGCGCTACGAGCAAATATGGCGCATAATGGCGGACGGAAACTCCCTTACGAGGCTTTGAAGATACGATCGTAGCGGTTATGAGCAACTTACGAGCAAATATGGCGCTACGAGAATCATAACTGCGGTTACGATGCTTTGAAGATCCCACCCCAGGGTGGTATTCACTGATGAAAAACGTTCAGATCCTCTGATCATGGACGGAAACATGTGTGGAGGATGGATAACACCAGGTATTATTTTATGTCTTCAAAGACAGCAACTCTGATAAGAAAACAAGGGGTCTAGCAAACTGAATAAATCTAGCTTTTGGAAGCACTAAATGTATTTTACTAGTCCGTCATTAACAATCTGCTGCATACTTTACAATATAGGTAATAATTCTTAGTTAAATATTAATTTTTAATAAAATATGGCATCTCCATATCTGTGAACACACACACACACACAACGTGGATCTATTAACTTGTCAAAATATAATTAATCTTATCTTCCATTAATTCCAAATTGCTGATTACCAATTTTACAGGCAAAAGACACAACCTGATCTTCTTACTGTAGTTTTACCCACCCATATAAACTATGGAGATTAGTGCATTATTTTAACTAATACTTTATATATTTCTAGGTATGAGCGTCCCCACATATTTGAGGAGACAAGGAGTGGCCACGTAGTGTGCAATGTATGGGGATGGATCTCCATATATGGTGTAGGTGATGTCACGAGACTGGAGGGACGGTTTACGGCTCAGGCATACTTGAGGATACTGCAGGATTAATATCTCCCTTCCCTACAAGAAAGGAACTTCCCCTTTCCCCCTTTCCTGCTGGCCCTATCATATTTGTCAAAGATCGTTGCCCAGTTCACACGGCACGAGCAGTTCGGGAGTGGTTCGCTGGTCAAGAAAACCTACAAATGTTGGAATGGCCCAGTAAAGGTTGTGATTGCAACCCGATAGAAAATATTTGGGCAAATATGGTTAATACATGGGAGGCAGAGCAAGAGAGAACAGCAGATATGTTGATGGCTCACGTTAATCGCGTGTGGGAAGGATACCGCAACAAACCACACCTTGTGAGAAGTATAGTGTCCTCTATGTCTGAGAGACTACGTGAGGTAATAGAGAAACAAGGTGGATGGACCCATTATTGAGACATTAAAAAATAAATATAAAGAACTGTTTAATCAATTTGTTTTCCTTACTGAATGTAAATATAAAGAACTGTTTAATAAATTTGTTTTCCTTACTGAATGTATTTATCTATTTGTTTATATTTACAGTGGATTACTAAGTCACCCAAAATGATGGCGAATAATTTAATGGAGAAAAAATATAGGTTGAGGTAATAAAACATTTGTCACTAAAATGTCACTGATACTTGAACGCAAGGTTCTCATTATGGACAGTTAAATTCTACCTGTAAATCGTGTGTTATAATTCAGGAGGGACATTTACACACACATCATATTACATCCTCTGGTCTGGTTTGAGCCTATCCACAAGTGAGGGAATTGGCATCCTCTACCAAATCCTACTCGGTTTTGTCTCTTTCTGATTCATGACATTTTAATATTCCTTCTGACTACAGTAATCACATACACCCGACCTCTTTCTAAAGGCGCATCAACACAAAGAGACACTGTCTGAGCATACACCAGACAGAAGCGAGCCAGAAGCAGGTGAATAACACTGGACGGTAAAAAAACAAACAAACTCGCTTTTGTCTGTTTATACGATCGAGCACTACGGAACGAGCATATTTCTCTCTCTTCTTTGCAGTGTTACCAGATGATTCATTTCCTGGCTGTCTCCACGCTGTAAAGGCCGTATCACACGGTCGCTCTTTTCCTGCGACATCGTGTCCTGCGACACCATTTTCGACATGTCGCGGGAAACAATGGCACACGGCAAATTCTCAAGAAAGACAACAACGACGACCGACGACACCACGCGGGACTACCAAAACACTGTCACAAAAGCGAAATCCCCAAGGATGGACGCCATTAACCGAGCAATTTTAACTGTTGGAGCATGTACAATTGTTTTGGAAGAAGAAGGGGAAAGAGGTTTGGACCAGGCGGCAGGCGAAAGCAGAAACGTAAACAAACCCCGAAATCAAATCAATGTTCCAGAACATGCTCATATTTAACAGTTAAATTTGGCGTATATAATATATAAGATCTAGGAATACAATTTCTATATTCAAATAATGATACCTAACACTACTTAAATCATAATATGCCATAATAATATATTGCATACAATATTATTCTCTATAGACTTTCAACGACTTTCTCCCTGTCGCAGGAAATCCCCGACAGTTTTCGATAGTTTCCGTGGACACCTCGTCGTCCGAAATCTCCCGTTTCCCGCGACATGTCGTCGAAAATGGTGTCGCACGACACGATGTCGCAGAAAAAAGTGCTCGTGTGATACTCGCTTTATGCTCGCCACACACCTACCAAACTTGTTTATTGGAATGGGTTTTCGTAACAGTGTATGCCCGTAGAGCAGTGCTCGATCGTGTGGACGGCCTTAAATTATGCTTGTGTTGATTGGGCCTACCACACCCTGTCAAACATGTCAAAAACAAGCGAGGAGAACGGTCTGTTACAAAATCCTCCCTCCCCCACCAAGGGGTCGAGAGTCCCTGGGAATGGCTTCTGTCACCCGGGCAATTACCACATCCCTCACAACTCGGCTACACATTCTTTCCACCACCAAGAAATATTCTCAGGCTGTCATTTCTCGGCTTCTTGCCGGAGACATTGAAATTAATCCTGGACCCATTTACAAATACACATGTCAGACCTGCTCAAAACCCATCACATCTAGTAAACAGACAAAGGGTTATGTTCAATGAAACTCTTGAACAAACTGGACCCACTTCACATGTACGTCACTTGCCTCCAGAAAAAACTACACAAACACATGGACCTGTCCCACATGTCCCATACTTCTACTATAACAGCACCTTACCCTCACTCCCACCTCTATCACCCTCACTTCATACACCATCACCCCTACCACCATTATCTCCATCCCCTCACTGACTCCTCACCCCCGTGCACCAACACACAACATTAACATACTTCAATTAAACATAGATGGCATCAACACAAAAATACAACAACATACACATTGGCATCTTACAAAGAACAAGATTACGCAACACATAAAACACCTACATTTCCCAATTTCACCACCATCAGCCAAGACCTGGCCTACAGCAATGGCGTTGGACTCGCCACCCTAGTCCACAAATCCCTTAAATATAAAGAATTCAGTGCACACCAACTCTCTTCCTCCCCCATCAAGGAAATTCAAGCCGTCATAGTACCCACTGGCAAAACAACAAGTATTACAATACTTGATCTATACATCCTCCCTAATGCCTGCCCGACAGTTCCCCATAATTTTTCACCACAGATCCAACAAATCACTAACCAACCTGATCTCATCCCGAGTGGTGACTTCAACGCAAAGACGTTGGTCTTGCAAGTCAACAACCCAGATATAGACAGAGGGTTTGAAATCCTTTCTCGAATGGACATCCTCATCACATTAAAAAAAACACTCACCAACACCACGACATCCCTCACCAAGCCCTCTGCCAATAATCACCACCTTCTGCACCCTAACCTCGCCCCCAGAACGTCATTGATAGTGGTGAGAACCCATGGCTCTGACCATCTCCCAATCATAATCATCACAAAACAAGAATCACTCCAACTGACAACAGACACACTAACTACAAAATAGCCAACTGGGAAGTCTTTACTACCGAATCAGAATAACATTTTGAATGGTACACCCATCACAAACATAAACAATGTTGTACACATTTTCAATAGAATTATAGAAAACGCAGACAAACAACACAACCCTAGAGGCAACAGAAGAAAATACAACCCCAACTTTACACTAGAAATTCAAGGCCTCATCATCAGACAATTAAACAATTATACTCACATTCGCAATTCTTCTCGCACAGCAAATACAAACACTAATTACAAACACTATTAAAGAACATAAAACACTTTGGCAATAGTTTGACACACTTTATCACAAAAACACCAGCAAAGTCTACAAAACTCTAAGACAGCATCACACAGTCCAACAGCAACACTACACAATCATATGAAGCCATAATAAGAACAGACACTATACCCTCAAATAAATAAGCAAACATCCTCATCCACCATTTCTCTCATGTCAGCCACCTTCACCCTAAAGACCGACGAGTTACCAGACGTAAGACATTTCCCCCACTGACCCAGACTAAGCACCATTCACAAACTGTCAGACGAATCACATCATCCACAACCTCCAGCACTCATCTACCCGTGGCCCTGACAGCATCGGTAACATAGCCTACACCTTGGACCACAAGGCATACAAACACTCTCTAACATAGCAAACTACAGCCACTCGCACAACATCTAATGGCATGGAAATATCATCACTATCCCCAAACCCAACAAAGATCCCACACTACCTTCATCTCGTCACCCTCCTTTGCACCACATCCATAGTTACTGAGCGCCTCTTCATTAGTCTAATCACACCATACATTCCCCTTGAATCCTCACATGGTTTCAGACCACTACACTCAACGAACACTTTTCCCATATACATCACACAAATAATCTCTGATGGCATCAACTCTGATAGACCCCCCCCCCCACGCAGAACACTCCTCGCCAAATTGAACATCAGCAAAACATTCGATGCCATCCCCCGCCACAACCTCACAATCTGAACATACAACACAAACATGCATAACACAAAAATATGGCTAACAAATTCTTGGGAGGAAAGTAGCCCAGGTTACAATTGCTGGTCAGTCATCTAATATATATATCACCAACGGTGTCCCCCCAAGGATCTGTATTGTTACCCACTTTTTTTCAATTTATGCATGCATGACCTACCAACGCCCCAGACACCACAAATACACGTAGCATCCTACGCAGACGAGTTATCACACACACATGCAGACACAGCCACTCGCATCCTCCAACCCTACCTCGACACACCACAAACATAACACCACAAAAAAAAAAAAACTTAGTACCCACCAAGTCAACTGTCACTCTTCTCACAAACAGGAATGCTGAACACCGCTACACACCTCACCTCACCATAAACACACCTATACCACACACTCATAATACTTGGCACAACAAAACACGTCTGTCATTCAAACAACACAATCATCAAAAACAAATGCATGCAAAGACTTAATGCCCTCAGATCACTTGCCAGCACAACATTTGAACACAAAGAAACCACAACCACAGTGTACAAACAATATATCCGATCAGTGATGGATTATGCAAGCCACCAACTCTTGCCTCAAACCTCACCAAGACTCGTCCCAAGACTCAACACCCTTCCCAATAGCAGTCAGTCTCCTGGATGGGTATGAGGAAAGTACAACATCAATAGTTTGTGGGGGGGAATAGAATTCAGGATAGTGAAGCTAAGAAAACACCTGTTTGAAGAAATAGAATAAGAAAGAAGAATATTGTGAACATACTTTTCAAAACTATAAGTTTTCATGAAAATAATTTAGTCAGGTACTGGTAATGTGAAAAATTTTCATGTGTTTTATGGCCATTGGCAGTATGTTGGAGTGGGACGTGTTGGTTGTTCCCTCGTTCAAGTATTGACAAGGCTCCATTGTGATGTTGGCTTCGGTAAGTATAATATTGTTCATAAGTATTATAAAGTTAGTGTTCTTATGATATGATACAGGAAACAGAATTTGGAAGAAATGAATGATAATGCAAGGGGTTAATAGTTTAAATAAACAGGAAGATTAATTAATATCGATAAAAGATGTTGAATTTTAGTCAAGTGCGTGACAAAAAGAATAAATAGTAAAAGTAGTTTAAATGTAATGAAGATATCTTGAGAGGAATTTGATATTTAATAAAAGAAAAGTTAATGACAGTTAAAAATAGGAAGCCTAATAAGTATGAGAGAAAAGTGATGATAATTATAAAAATAGTGAAGGGTATTATAAAGATGTAGGCTTTATATTAATAATGGTCGCATAAAAAAATGGATGTAAACGAACTTATGGAGCCGACTGTATATGTGTATTGTGTGCGAGAGTGTGGTAACAACTTATATTAATTGCTTCTGTAACTCATAATAGTTACCAAATACTATAGGAGTTGTTGAATGTTTCTAATGATGATGTTTATAATTGCAGGTGGTGAAGAAAGTGGTGTGATGCGCCAGTACACACACCCAGTCTTCATTGTATTGGGTGGTACAGCATTGTGCGGATACGTGTACTGGCGCCGGGCTACACTCTCCTGAACACACACACACACACACACACCCTGTACCAGTAGTGGGGGTGTGAGCCTTTCAGTGTGCTGGGTACGGTTGGCCACACGAATTCTTACACAGGCTATATGGAAAGAGAGGTCATTATTCTGGAAGTACTGCAATGAATGTTCTACCAAGAGACTCGGTGATTGCTAAATAACAAACCTAATAATATTAATAATGTTGTATTGCAGTTACATAGTGTTACATTTTCTGTATGTTGTAAACCATGGAAAACCATTGTGTATGTATGAATTGTTGTGGCCAATAGTACGTGTATATATATGTGTGTGTGTGGTGCTGTGTTTAGGTGGAAGTGACCCCCTTCCCCCTTGGTGCTGGGGACCAAGGGGGGAAGTATTACACTCTGCAGTTACCTGAAGGAACCCCGTTGGGCCCTCCTTATAATTATGAGGGGGGCCTGGGGGTTTCCTGAGGGGACATGCATGAGTCATCTCCAATCTTGTATTGAAGTAGCATATCGTTACTTTGATATGCCCGAATACGAATTTCAATTTTTTTTTTTTTTTTTTTTATAAATATTTTTTGGCGGGATGATCCTGGTTGGGTTCCGGAGAGTCTTCGGAGTATGAAATAAAAGGAATAGAATGTATTAAGGTATCTCGAAAGAAAATGAGTTGTTTGTTTTGTATCCTGGTATATAAAAGATTGAGAAATGGAATGATTTGTTACTATACGAAAAAATTGACGACAGGAGTCCTAGAAATGTTGGTGTTCCATAGGTGTGTGTGTGTGTGTCTGGTATGGGCTGAGGTAGGTCTAGATTACAGATGTGAAAACTCGGCCAGAGAGAGGGAGATACAGTACATAGAAATAGAGTATATAGATGTACAGTCTGCCTCAGGAATTCATCTACACCATTGTGACATCAAGGGCTCATAACAACTAGAAAATGTTATGCATTAATTTGGTAACGCCAAACTTTTCTAGTAATGATGTCTGGCTAATACTAGAATCCATCAGAATAACAATGCCTATGGTATGTGTTGAATAAAGACTCCTATTAACTAATGTCCTGTTTACGAATTCCTGAGGCCGACTGTACACGAACCTGTGAGTATGAAGATATTTGTGGGATGGGAAAAGGGGAACATGCAACGATGAGAAATAGGGTTAATGGCAAATAAGGTAATTTTTATGTTTGGGAAAATTATTTACGCAAGTTGGCATTGGGATGTGAAGTGTAATAAATGAGTGACTGAGACTGTGGACGACGACACTGGTCCTACTCCACCATGTCAAGTAAGTAACTCTGCCAGCCATAGTATACTGTGTGTCCCATAGTGTTGTTGGCAAAGGCAGCATCCCTACTCGGTTACATCAGTACAGATCCACTTCATTTAGAGGTGATGCGAAATGGGGGAAAAAAGAAAGTGAAATTGGCAGTACAATTTCTGTGGAGCTATGGGTGGAAATGCCCTACAGGTGCATAATAATAATGAAGTATATATTTTCCTTAGTGACTTGTATATTACTTAGGTAGGCAGTTTAGTGTCGTATGGGTGGTATAGTGGTTTTATGCTATAACTATATTACTTAGTCAGTATAGTGTCGTATTATTAGTATGGGTGATGTAGTGTCTTATGTTATACAACCAAAGTACTCGAGGTTTGATTATGGGGTCTTATTTGGTGTGTGTTCTGCTTGCGGTACTGAAATGCCAATGTTATGTTCCATAAATTATTTATTTATTTCCCGCAGATAAAAGTTGTCGGAGGAACTGTGTTTTTGGCTAGATGAGTTTTGTCGCTTTCAGGGTCATTACTTTTCAGGAAAAAGTTTACTGTATTTTTACATAAAGGTTTTTTATTTTCCTCTGAGTACTACTTCAATCAACTCTTCATAACAATTGCACTATAAAACCTGCAATACGTGTAGCCTATATATTTTTTTTAGTACTGTATATGGCTAGTGGGAATATAATCGCTATTACCTACACAAATCGAAGCCTTCTGAGGCAGGAAGGTGGATGCGCATCTCGGCCAGATGAATTCTATAATCATGAGTGAAATGGTCGACAAGTGCAGCCGGCACGCGCTCCACTTTACCTTACCTGAGTTGTGTGGGTGAGTTGCATATGGCCAGGTTACCTGCCAACCACAACAACGTGCCCAACTGTTCTTTTATTTTATACAAATAAACCAAAATGCATTAACACAATATCACGCCTCTAGTCCCTCCCAGCCTTTAGTTAGGCAAGGGGGGCTAACAATCTCCCGCTCATCGAATTTGTTTTTTTGTGTGATAAGAGGGATCATATTTATTTGGTAACTGGAATGCTAGGACATTAAATCAGCACGGCAACATCGAAGAACTTGTTGCTGGGGTTTGAAAGGTACGGCCTGGATATGTGTGTGTCGACGAACACTTGGTTAACTGGAATACATAACATGAAGTTACATAGTGGGTTGAGTTTGTTGGTTTCTGGAAGAAAAGACAATTTGTATAATGGAAAATAAATACATTATTATATTAACACATTATTTTATTTTCCCATCAAGTGAATATGTTGATATTTTCATACCTGTAAGAGTGTAGGCTTCAAATAAATTGTTTTTATCTTATTATAATACTGTGTGTGAGACAAATCCCCCAGACAGGTGTTATAATAACATCCATTGTTATACAGTATTCAAATACTGTACAGTCGGCCTCAGGAATTCGTATACACACACCACTGTGACATCAAGGGCTTGTAACAACTGGACAATATTGTTAATTAATTTCCTAACACCAATCTTTACTAGATAATTTATTTAACTATAATACTTGAATCAGTGAGAACAACAATGCCAACATTTTGAATAGAATACACATCCCTTATAACCAATGCTATGTGTATCAATTCCTGAGGCCAACTGTACGTGTAAGGGTGTATGTAGAGTTTAAATAAAACCTGTTGATGTTATTGTAATACTGTGTGTGAGAGAGAAATCACACACACAGGTACGGTAATAATAACAGTTTTATTTATATGAACCGTATTATACCCTTTACCTAAGATTATAACAACATTGGTGAAATGAGGACATCAAACCTATGCCTTCAATGCCTCCAAAATATCAACATTGTATGAAGGTATACTATGTGAAGCTGTTTCTCAATACACTGAATACTCACACCATGCTCATATTAAACTACTTTTTCGAGTAAAAAGTTCTTCGTCTCTCAATTTGTATTTCAAATGTATACAAATTGAGTAACTAACAGCCTTTTCCTCAAAGTAGAACGTAAATATCAGCTACAGTTTCTATTATTTCATAAAAAAATAGGTTGTCAATTTGAAAACTATTTAACCTATACAATACTTTGAAGATTATATCAAATCAATTAATCCATCTTCAATGAGAATACCATTATATTTTTTTTTTCATGAAATACTGCAATGTTGATATTGTTAGTTAACGAGGTAATATCCTTTTGGTACAGCCACAATCAAATATCCACCCACACTTTCCTTCCATCGTAGTCAATATCTTGGTAATAAAGCACAACACGTGTATGATTTTGCACCACCTCATAATTATAATTGAGGGGTTGAATTGATATGACATGTTATATGATTATATTTTGATTTGATTGTGCCTGTACATTCGTGATACATAATTTCTGACCAGAGTGTGAGGAGCAGAAAGCTTCGAATCGCCTGGTATTGCTCATTTTCCCACCCAGTACACCTATAGAGGCTGAGTTCGAATGCAGGGTACCGTATGTATGGTGCCTGTCGGTCGTCTCTGGTCAGGGATTACGTATCACGAGTGTACATTAGAGCTTCTTGATTTCTCCAAAGTAGGCCAGGAAACAAACAACACCAGATGAACAAAAATAATGGTGGCCTGTTGCTTGGAATAGTTTGGAAGAATCAGATGCTTCACATTAACCAACACTGCACTACTCTCCCCTTTTCGTTGGAATTGATAACTTATATTATAGAAATTAAAAGAAAGCTTAAATCAGAAGGCAGGATATACAAAGCTTGAATCATAACAGTGTCTCTATATGGGCTGCTACTGTACAATTGTTTTAACTATTTATTTGTTTATTGCCTTCCCCTTCAATCTTTACTCTGGTCATGTGTGTTTGATCAATATGACATAACAATTATAAGGAATAATTTACAAGTACAGAAAATAATTCTGCCATAACTACACCAATGAGTGAACCAGACAATGAATATACAAATCCACAATACATAATAACAACACTTCCTTAACCAGTGCACTAAATATAAGTCAAGTTACTGTTATACATACCAGACAATAACTCCACATTGGTACAGTTGGACACAGTAATGGGTGGTACAGCCCAGGTGAAACATACTTGTCCCATTTGAGTAACCAGTGTGTATTATCAGGTACTTGCTTTTTATTACCATCCTCAATACTGACTTCTGCCCCTGATGATGTCTCCTATTTGGCACTAAGGAACTTGATATTGGGAGAAATTGACCATCTTTCACTTGGGCTGTACCACCCATTCATGTGTCCAACTGTACAATAACAACGTTTTCTTAACCAGTGGACTAAATTTAACTAAATATAAGTCAAGTACTCTTAAGGAATAAATGGGCCATATTCAAGAACATTCGTGGTGCATACGATGGTTGGTACAAAGTCACCATAGACAAACAAACAACAGAGCCATCGTACCGGTACCACACCATCATCAACACCACGGATGTTCTTGAATACGACCCAATGAATGAATGGTCAGGTAGGAGTGTTGTTGTTAATATGTGTGATTAATTGATATTAGGTGCCGCAACAGCGAGGTCATATAGCGCCATGAGAGAGAGAGAATATGTGTATGTGTGAGTGGATATAGTTTTAGAGAGAGAGAGAGAGAGAGAGAGAGAGAGAGAGAGAGAGAGAGAGAGAGAGAGAGAGAGAGAGAGAGAATGTGTGTGTGTGGATAGAGCTTTAGAAGAGAGAGAGAGTGTGTGAGAGTGTGTGTGGATATAGCTTTAGGAGAGAGAGAGAGAGAGAGAGAGAGAGAGAGAGAGAGAGAGAGAGAGAGAGAGAGAGAGGAGAGACAGCTGTAGGAGAGTGAGAATGTGAGAGTGTTGTTATGTGTGATGCCCTCATAATAATAATAATAATAATAATAATAATAATCATCTCACCATTTACAGTAGTGATGTCAGTCAGTGATGAGGTGCGAATGTGATGATGCATTTCTGGTGTGTCTTCATAACCACTTCACTTCACAACCTGCAATACAACCCAAGTAAACATAAGTGTCATATTATATTCAATCAACTAGTTCTTTCGTCAATAAATTCCCAACACTCTTTTACCCGCACTCTGAAAAGTTAGGCACACACAAATGACATTCAATCTCTTCATTACTTTTACTTATACTTTTGCCACGTTAAATTAAAAACTGTAGACCCTTGATACACAATAAATATATACTGTTTTTATATTTCTTATTTATACCTTACTCTGGTCTTTATTTGCATTATATTTTCTTTATTTTTATCATGGTTTTCCACTAAAAGTAGGTCCTTTATGTAAGATGAATGAATTTTGCATAGGACCTATTGCTTTTAAGACAGGCCCAGCAGACCACTTACTTAGTCTGTATATGGTAATGAAGAACAAAACCCTGGGAAAATATTTGGTGGTCTTCAATGAGTGACTGAGTGAATACAAGTTGTTGTTGTCGTTGTTGTTATTGATGTTCTCCCGGGGAAGAATGGCCTCCTGCCCCACAGACCCCTGTACACTCTGGTCGCAGTTACCACAAGAGCTACAAGTGGGGCCGCACCTTCCATGAGACCAGCCCTGAAGGGACCATAAGGAGGAGGGAGTTTACACTGCTGTATGCAAAGGGAAATACACCCCCTGTGTGCTGGCGGTCCACACAGCAGTGAAAAAATAGAAAATAGCCTCCGGTTGCAGTACACCTCACGTGTATTTTTAATCCATGTGACCAGATCTCGTCAAATCCACAAGAAAGTGACCAGATCCTACAACAATCTGTATTCGAGCCCTGTGGAGGATGACTAATATTCACAGAGAATAATGTCAGCCCCACCTGGGTAGAAGTGGATACAAGTAGTTATTTATTGTATCTCCAGGGTTCACAGTATTACTATATTATGGTACAAATTATAAATAAATACTTTATTATAGAGGTATATTTATCCAATCAACAATAATTGTGCTTCTCACTGTGGCCAAGGGCAGACTAATTTAAGTGTCCGAGTTGGTGAATACCCCGGACCAAGTCAAATTCCAACTTCATAATGAGTTGGGTACCATACTTAATAATATTATAACTAGTTGAAGTCCACCTTTTCTTTCTAACTCAACAGTACGGTGTTTATAAAACACTAAACTATCAACACAAAGTAAACCAACATTCAAATTACCTGGTACTAAGCCCAACACTTTTATTGTTAAGCTCGCCTCCCTATCGCTACTAAACTATGGATAAAAATACACACACAAAAGAAAGAAAACAACAAACACACAAAAAGAAGAAATCAACACACACACACACACACACACACACACACACACAAAAGAAAGAAAACAACACACACACAAAAACTAAAATTTTCCGCTCCTCGGTAGATTGGTTTAATTGTGTGAGAGGTTGATTGTGGTGGAGAGTGGTTTTTGTGGCAGGTGTTTGGCTCCACCATGACATCCCACTGTTATATATATATATATATATATATATATATATATATATATATATATATATATATATATATATATATATATATATATATATATATATATATATATATATATATATATATAGTGGTAAAATGTCACAAGTTAAAATACCCCCTAAAAATGGCGTAGGTACAATTTCACAGGTACATTGGCAAAAGCGAAGTGCTGAAAAATAAATCCTGACCCACCTGTCATACAAAGTCAGAAACCGGTTGTTGACATTTTTCCTGTTCTCTATTTTCTTTATATATATGTGTGTGTGTGTGTGTGTGTTTTCTTTTTTTGTGTGTGTTGTTTCCTTTCATTGTGTGTGTGTGTGTGTTATTTTCTTTTTTGTGTGCGTGTTGATATCTTTCTTGTGTGTGTGTGTGTGTGTGTGTGTGTTGTTTTCTTTCTGTTGTGTGTGCATGTGTGAGTATTTTTATCCATAGTTTAGTAGCGATAGGGAGGGGCGAGCTTAACCATAAAAGGGTTGGGTTTAGTACCAGACCTAAACGTAATGGAAGCATGAAATAGGTGGATGTTTTCAGAAATATCTTACCTACCCATTTGTGCACAGGAAAACTTACCACACCGAGAAGAACGATTAACTACAACCTTGGAAGAAGAAAAGCAAAATTACTTATAACGTCGGTGTTTAAAAAGACACACGATACTTACAAATGTGTCTTGATATAATCGAATCCCTTACAGTAATTCCAATTCGTGCCAATAAAAAAAAAAAAAAGTTTCATGCACGAACTTACCAACTGGATATATTATAATTTCAGTGACGAACTTAGACAAATAATAATAATAATATAAAAATGAAGAGTGTGGACATCTATCTACTCACTACTGCCAGAAGATGGGAGTCCCGTTTCCTGGTAAGGTTTATAGGACCTACCTAGCCTTATGACATGTACAGTCTGGGACTAAAGTCCTCCGAGAAGCTTTGTGAGGTTTTTTTATTGAACAGAGATGGCGTTTCAATCACTGTTTAGAGAAGGGGCGGAGTCTTGAATGGAGGGAGGGGCTACAGTTGGGTTGTGGGGATTCGTATTCATTGCTTCAAACATGTGTGTATTTGCCAACCTATGAGACTGATCAATATGTAAGGACCTGTGGTGAATGGAACTAAGTGGCCAATCCGCATACATAAGTATGTAATTAGCCTTTAATATAACTTGAAAAAAAAAAATATATAGGCGCAAGGTGATTTCCAAAATGAAGATAATATCATCCCAATATCTGTTCTAACCCAATGTTAGTGCATGTGTCAAAAAATGTAACCGAACTTTAATTTGATCTGCTCAGCTGTTCATCATTCTTTGTATTCTTTAGATATTTGAAATTTATTAGCCACGTTAAAGTCGTGCAGAATTAATTCGTCGTAACACCGCCCTAGGCCTGGAAGACCCTGTAGGATTAGGAAGAAAGAGATAGTCATAGAGAGGAGAAACAGCAAGCAAGAAGAAAACAAAGAAAGTAGGGAGAATTAAAGATTTATAAGAGGGTCTTTGGGATCCAAAGTGACTCAATAATTCCTCAGCACTTTATACAGTATACCCCACTTGATAGACCAGTGGTTCTTAACCTGGGGGGCGTGAGTGATTTCCAGGTGGCGTGAGTGATTTCCAGGGGGACGAGAACCTCACGTGAAAAGTAGAGATGTTTCCAGTTATATCTGTTATGTTCTTGACAAGAGTGTGGGCCAGTATTGATTTGTTTATAAAAATACAGAAGTATCGTCATTACAAAATCTTGGTTTCAAAAGTCTCCTAGGCTTACTATTTATCGTAATTATTGATCCCCCCCCCCCTCCCTGACCATCGATACCCATGCATGGTGGAGGGTAGGGAAGAAAGTTTACCCATCCTTTACCTGTATACTTTTGTTGCTCACTGGTGAGCCCCGTTCTCTCCCAGTCTCCCATAGCCTACATGTCCGTGGTTATAACATCTTTTCTTTCACATTTTTTCAGGCGATTGAGGACTAGGTATGTTTTAGTTCATTTGTTATATTTATGAATTTAACTAAACATGTTTAGACGCCTTAAGTTTATTGGTGAATTGTGAACACACATGTCGCTGTATTTGCTTTTAGATAGTTGCGAATTCATTTTGTAATAAAGCAGATTTGGAAGTGCTTAAAATCACGAGGTGGTTACAGTAAAGTCGTATTAACGGTCATGATTATTTTTTCTTAAACGCGTATTTATGATCATGATGTGGTGCTTATGATGCTGATTTCACTAATGTGACTAATTCATGCTTAGTAATTGAACTAGAAAGGCATTGTTTTTCTTATAATTTGGGAGTGAAATCTGTCTACAGATGCAAGGGGGGCGTGGAGAGAAAGAACTGTTACCAGGGGAGGCGTGGTAAAAAAAATGTTAAGAACCACTGTGATAGATTAAATATTGTTTGCAACTGAGACAGAAAAGAATCATAATGTTATTCATTGGAAAGGCTGTAAATAACATTTTATCTACAGGTTTAATTGATGAACACACCAATATCCATACATATCTTTATACTTACCTTAACCCATGAGACAAACTGTCGAATAATTTGCTTAGCTATGACAAATATTAGCTACACAACAACATTTATGCATCTTTTTAATTAATGATACAGATAATGCGTCTCCAAAATATAGTCACTTGTCTAAAATATATGATAAACATATATTATTCAAATGGGGCATTTTGAAATTAGCCTGACCTTACCTAACCTAACCTAGACCACATCAGACTACCGGAACCTAACCTGGGCAAACTACCGGGAAATAACCGTGGTAAAGTACAGGAAATGACCGGGGCAAAATACTGAATCTGGCAACACTGCTACAAAACGGTAATTCTTTCAATAAATACCAAAAAAAGTAGAAATAATCACCTCTATTTACCTCATGTCAGGATGCTCTCAAACTCGGGTTTCAAAACACTAATACTGATTTTCCCATGTGTTGTTTTTCAAATTAAGAAGATCGGGAGTAGGGTAGGAGTAAAAAGGCTAGCTCACCTTTAAGGCCTTCACAGACTATCAACCATGCCTGAGCAAACTGAGTGATTGTGTAGGCATAACCGTGGTGTGTGTGATTGATGGTTTGCCCAGATGACTGAACCATATCCAACAAGCTTTTCGTCAATCACACACACGCTTGTACAGTGATGTATGATAATGTGTGGAAGGGGGGGAAGAGAAAGAGAAATATAAAAGAAAAAGGAAAAAAAAGAGAAAGAAAAATAAGAAAAAAGAAGGAAAAAGAGAGAGGGGGGAAGATATAGAAAAAAAAAAAAAAGGGTCGCTTGGAGCTCGACACGTTAGGAGAACTCACTTGATACCATATTGTTACTATAATTCTCATTTGGCTATAAAATACAGATTGAAAGTGTATTATAAAGGCAGAACAATAGTAAAATGCGTGTTTCCCCCAACCGTCAACCCCCGATTCCCATCGGGCCCCCCATGTTTCTATGGGTATTGGGAATGGGGCATATCTCGAAAACGGGGCATTTGAGGAAGAAAAACCACAGAAGAAAAGTGTCTTAGAATGGTCCAAAATAGTGGGTAATGACAGTAAAATATCTATTATATGGTAAGGTCCACTTCTGTACCTTTACCAAAAAGAAAAAGATAAATAAAAAAAATAAAGGAAAAGAGAAAAAGAAAGAAAAAGAGGGGGGAAAGAGAAATAAAAGAACAGAAGGAAAAAAGAGAGATAAATAAAAGAAAAGAAAGAAGGAAAAAAGAGAAAGAGAAATAAAATAATATAAGGAAAAAAGAGAAAAAGATAAAGAAAACAGGAGAAATTGATAAAGAGATAAAAATGAGAGACAATAAGAGAGAGATCTTCCCCCTGCGACCTTCACCTTAACACTGACCACCAACTCCCTCCATTCCAAAGCTCACAGTTCCATATTATCGGGTCGAACCATCCAACTCAGATTTCGAAATGTGTAAAGTTTCGAATCACAACTATTGAAGCTTCATTACTCTCTTCAACTTGGAATTCGACACGTGTGGAGCTTCGAATCACAACTATTGAAGCTTCATTACTCTCTTCATCTTGGAATTCGACACGTATGAAGCTTCGAATCGCAACTATTGAAGCTTAAATACTCCCTTCAACTTGGAATTCGACAAGTGTAAGGCTTCGAATCACAACTATTGAAGCTTAAATACTCCCTTTAACTTGGGATTCGACACGTGTGAAGCTTCGAATCACAACTATTGAAGCTTAAATACTCCCTTTAACTTGGGATTCGACACGTGTGAAGCTTCGAATCACAACTATTGATGCTTAAATACTCCCTTTAACTTGGGATTCGACACGTGTGAAGCATCGAATCACAACTATTGAAGCACCCTCACACACACACTCCCCCTCACTCCCCAAACACACTCCTCCATCACCCACAACCAACTACAACAACAACAACAACAACAATAACAACATAAATAAATAAATCCCTCACGTATTTTAAGGTTATATTCTCTTTTTCTTGTTGGTGAATTGGAAGGTCTGCGATTTTTTCTCCACCAGACTATGCCACCAAACATATCTCCTAGTAGTACAGCCACAATCAAATATACACCGACACTTTCCTTCCATCGTAGTAAAATAATATCTTGGTAATAAAGAACAACACCTGTATGATTTTGCAGCACCTAATAACAATAATAATAATAATAATAATCTTGGTAATAAAGAACAACACGTGTATGATTTTGCAGCAATTTATGATAATAACTGAGGGGGTTGAGTTGACGTAAGGTGTTGTTGTATGATTATATTTTGATATGATACTGATTTATTTGCACGATGGAAGGAGAGTGTCGGTGGTTATTTGATTGTGGCTGTACCACTGAGGTCTCGTCTGTTTTCTGGCATGGGTAGAAGGAATGAGTAGCGTTCCAATTAGACAAGAAATCTTTGGCAGGTGTTTTAAAATCCGTCGAGAAACATTTGAAACATTTGAAACATTTATTAATAGCCAAATAGGTGCAGTTACATATGTAAGAGAGAGAGAGAGAGAGAGAGAGAGAGAGAGAGAGAGAGAGAGAGAGAGAGAGAGTGTGTGTGTGTGTGTGAGAGAGAGAGAGAAAAAAAAGAGAATGAGAGAGAGTGAGAAAGAAAGTGAATGAGAGAGTGAGTGCGAAAAAGAGTGAGAGTGTGCGAAAAAGAGTGTGTGAAAGAGTGAGTGAGAAAAAGAGAGTGTGAGTGAAAAAAACAGAAAGTGTGAGAGAGAGTGAGTGAGAAAAAGAGAGTGAGTGAGAAAAAAAGAGTGTGAGAGAGAGTGAGTCAGAAAAAAACTAATTCAAACGAGAGAGAGAGAGAGAGAGAGAGAGAGAGAGAGAGAGAGAGAGAGAGAGAGAGAGAGAGAGAATTTTGGCCAAAGTTACGGTGGTAGGGGGTGGAATAAGGGGGGGGGGGGTTGTCAAGGAGTGGGGGGCAGTGGGTGGGGATGGGAGGAGGGAGTGGGGGGAAGGGAGGGAGCGAGGGAAGGAGGTGAGAGGGAGAAATGAAAGGAGGGAAGGAAGGATGGATGAGGGAGAGAAAAATAAAAGGAGGGAGGGAGGGAGGGAGGAAAAAGAGAGCAAAGAAGGTATAGGAGGAAAGAAAAAAAGGGGAGAAAAAAATTGAATGAAAGAAGGCAGGAGGAATGTGAGGAAAGGAAAGGATTGGAGGAGATTGATTGATTGATTGATTGATATTAGGTGCCGCAACAGCGAGGTCATATAGCGCCAGAAGAAGGTGATAGAGAGGTGAGACAGCAAGTAGGATTGAAATAGAAAGATAAGAGGGACCGTTAAAGAATTGAAAGGGAGTGGCTGGGGCCGAAGGGACGTCAAAACCCTTAATATAATGATGCCCCTATGGAGAGAATAGAAGTAAGAGGAAGAAAGGAGGGAAGAAGGAAGAGGAAAGGAAGGATGGAGGAAGAGGAAAGGAAGGAAGGAGGAAGAGGAATACAAAGGAATACAAAGGAATACAAAGGACATTCAAACAGCAACAGACCTACTGGTCCTTACGAGGCTGCTTGATTTTGCTATTCTATCTAACCTACAAGAGTGAGGGAAAGTGTAGCAAAGAAGAAGGCTACCCCCCCCCCCCCCACCATTCCCAGCAGAAGCTGGCAGGAAATGAAAAGATACCATGTAGTATGGAAAAACTAACATGGAATTTATATAGGACAGCAGGAAGGTTCTTACACTAAGTCTTAATATACAGTATAGTTATATATATATATATATATGACGAAAAGTATTGGTGTAATAGAGTACTAGCTAGCTAAACATACCAGTGGAATATACTCTGCCTGTCTTAATTAGGTCCTACACTCTATGCTACGAATACTACTGACCTGGTGAGTCTGTGATTATTCTACTCTTGTCGGAGTATATATAATAAGTGAACTGCGGTTATGTTGCTAATCTTATTCGAGTGTGAATAGTTGGAGGTTCGGGTTATTAGCTAGATACTTGTCTAGGTGACTTTTGAGCGACTCTATTGTTGCACAGCTTATAACAGCAGAGGGCAGTTGGTTCCAAATATTTACGATACGATTAAAAAAGAAAAAATTAGCTTCATTCGTGTTAAAACGTTTCCCGACGATCTTGAGCCCGTTGTTCCTGGTTATATTTCTATTGTCGATGCTGAAGTAATTACTGGCATTTAAATTACTGAAACCTTTGATTATTTTGAAGACTTATATAAGGTCTCCTCTTTGTCGCCGTTTGCTGAAGCTATATAGATTTAATTCCTTCAGTCGCTCCTCATAGAGCTTATTTCGTAATCTAGGGATCATATTCGTTATTCTATGCTGTACTCTCTCCAGTATTTCGATGTCTTTCTTGTAGTACGGGGACCACAGCTGTACACAGTATTCGAGGTGAGGACGTACGAGTGAGTTATATAATGTAATAATAAGATCTTCTGATTTAAATTCAAAAGTTCTACCGAGAAATTCTATGAGTCTGTTTGCTGTGTTGTCTACTTCTGAACACTGATGTCCAGGTTTTAAGTAATTTGTTATTGTGACACCGAGGTCTCGTTCCATATTTACGCTTGAGAGTTGAACGTTATTCATAGTGTATTGTACTTTACTGTTATCGTTTCCAATATGAAGAACTTTGCACTTTTCTACGTTGAAATACATTTGCCACTCATTTGCCCAGTCTACCAAAGTGTCCAAATCGCGCTGTAAGGTTTGCCACTCTTCTCTGGAGGTTACTTTACTTGCTAGGTTTGTGTCGTCTGTAAATTTTGATGTTTTACAAGTGAGCCCATTATCTATATCATTAATATAAATTATAAAAAGGATGGGCCCCAATACTGATCCCTGAGGAACTCCACTTTGAACATTACGCCAGTCAGATGCTATTCCATTAATTACTACTCGCTGTTTACGCTCTGACAGCCAGTCTTCGAGCCATGCCTGGACTTTCCCCATAATACCGTGTGCGCCGAGTTTTCTTATCAATCGCTTGTGAGGGACCTTTTCAAAAGCTTTTTGGAAATCTAGGTAAATTACGTCCACGGATCTCGACTCATCATGCATGTTATGAACGTCATAGAAAAAATCTAATAGGTTTGTGAGGCAGGTCCGTCTATTTCGAAAACCGCATTGCGAGTCTTTGATTATAGTGACATTATACCATTCTCTTCTAGGAACTTTACAATTTTGTCTCTGATAATTGTTTCCGTTAGTTTACAAACTACCGATGTTAGTCTTAGTGGTCGATAATTACCAGGTAGTGACTTATTTCCTTTCTTAAATAGAGGTGTTACGTTAGGTGTTTTCCAATCGATTAGTACTTTCCCCGTTTTTATTGATTTCTTCAATATGACGGAAAGTGGCTTGGCTAACTCGAATTTCACTTCCTTCAAGATTCTCGGGGAGATTTTATCTGGTCCCGGTGTTTTGTTTACATTGATGATGTAGGTAAGAGATGGAGGTAAGAGGAGGTAACCTGGACCAGCTGCATAGTAATTAAAATTACCTGAGGAGCGAGAGAGACCGAATAGTACATTGGCTTCAGTAAATAGTTCATTCCTTAGTTGGCCCATGGAGAGGGAGGGTGGGAGAGAGGAGAGAGAGGTGAGAGGAGGGAGGGAGAGGAGAGGAGAGAGGAGGGAAATAATAGGGGGAGGGAAGGAGGAGAGGAATAAGGAGGGGAGGGAAGGAGAGAGAAGAGGAATAAAGAGGGGAGGGAAGGAGAGAGGAGAGGAATAAGGAGGGGAAGGAAGGAGAGAGGAGAGGAATAAAGAAGGGAGGGAAGGAAGGAGAGGAGGGAAATAATGGGGGGTGGGGAGAGGGAGGGAAATAAAAGGGGAAGAAGGAGGGGAGGGAGGGAAATAACAGAGGTAGGGAGGGAAGGAAATATGAGGGGCAGGGAGAAGGAAAGGAGGGAGGGGTGGGAGGGAAGGAGGAATAAGAGGGGGGTAAGAGGGAGAGTGGAAGGAGGGGAGGGATAAGAGGAGGGAGGTTAGGAAGGGGAAGAAGGAAGGGAAGGATAAGAGGAGGGAGGAGAGGAAGGGGAAAGAGGGAAAGGGAGGGGGAAGGGAAGGGGTGCCAGTTTGTCCCTGCGTACGTTTGTATTTTTCCAATATTACGGTATTGCTAGCATTATCAGAGCACCCACAACTCACTCAACGTGCGTAAAATCATCATCCTAATGTGTGAAATACATCAGTTTGAGTCAGGATCAATTAATAATTTCGTATGATTATTTATCAATACTTCTTCTGGTGAACGTCAGCCAACACCCTGACCTTGAACTTGAAATACTCGCACTGTCAACAATGGCAGACGTAAACATTACCTTTTTTCATTAATAATCAGTATTCTGTACAGAGATCGCACACAGCATATTTTATAGAACAAAAAAGACTCGTTATCAGCTTTTGTATATCTGGTTTAATTTAACGTAATACCTCGCGATACACCCTGTATAATATATATATATATATATATACTTTTTTTTTATTGAATCAGAAGGAAGTAAGGAAAATAATAACAATGAAAACAAAGTCCATGTGCCTAATGGCATCCTTCATTCATATAGTGTGTGTAACAGTTGGATTTAAGAGAAGCAACCTTTTGTGTTGAATTAGGAGTCAGTGTAGGCAACCAAAGTCAGCTATAAAGCAACACATCCCTTGTATAATTCCATATGGAAGGGGGTTCTGTTTGTTTCCTGGCATAGTTTGGAGGAAGCAGTAGCCTTTCCATTTCCTATAATTGGTTTCTCCCGTTAATTAAATGACTGAGGATTAAAAACTGGTGGAAAGCAGTTTTGAGGAAGTACAGTTGCCAAAAAAGGAATTGCGACAAATCTTGATGAAACTTTAACCATAGTAATATCCACATCTATTTGTATCGACTATAAGCATGTATAACAGAAAGAAATATACATATCTTTCTGTAATACATACTTATAATGTCTACAAACAACTATGGACATTAATATATATAATGTTCTATCAATAGTTGTCACAATTCCTTTTTTGGCAACTGTACATTCCAAAAGGATGTGGTTCTGGGAATAAATGAGTTCTGATAAGCAGTAGTTCTACATTGGGGAGGAGACATTGTAAAGTCACTCACATAAAATATAAGTATGTTTTTTGTTACACAACTCGCTTATAAAACGAAGGAAATTATTACGACTTTCAAATGGAATACAAATTAATGGGGAGTAAAGGGGGTAATAATATCATATCGTGTCTTGTTAATTAATAAATATTTTTAGTTATTTTTTTCGTTATTATCTTTTCTTTGTCGTGTCATAAATACACCTATTCTCTTCTTAAGTTAAAATTGATAAGCGTAAACAAAAAAACAACAAACACACACACACAAAAAACACGCAAACAAACACACACACAAATAACAAAAACACAAACACACACACAAACAAAAACGCAAACAAACAGAGACAAACAAACACACACACAAACAAACACAAACACACACACATAAACAAACAAACTGAAAGAAAGGCTACTGAATCCTCCAAATTCCATTTTCTATTAAAATGGGTTGCAGCGGGGTTAGGGAGGGGGGAGGGGCGGAGACCCTAGGATATTGTGTGTGTGCTTTTGTTTGTTTGTTTGTGTGTGTGTTTGTGTTTTTTTTTTGTGTGTGTGTGTTTGTTTGTCTGTGTGTCTTTGTCTGTCTGTTTGTTTGTTTTTGGTTTTTGTTTGTGTGTGGGTGTTTGTTTGTTGTTTTTTGTTTGTGTGTATGTTTGTTTGTTTGTCTGTTTTTTTTTTTTTTTTTTTATTTGTGTGTGTTTGTGTTTGCTTTTTTTGTGTGTGTGTTTGTTTCTATTTTTGTTTGTGTGTGTGTTTCTTTTTTGTTTGTGTGTATGTGTGTCTGTCTGTCTGTTTGTTTTTTGTTTTTGTTTGTGTTTGTTTGTCTGCTTTTTTTTTTTTTTTTTGTGTGTGTGTTTGTTTGTCTATTTGTTTGTTTTTTGTTTTTGTTTGTGTGTGTGTGTTTATTTGTGTGTCTGTCTGTTTGTTTATTTTTTGATTGTGTGTGTGTGTTTTTGTCTGTTTGTTTATTTTTTGATTGTGTGTGTGTGTGTTTGTCTGTTTTTTTTTTTTTTTGTGTGTGTGTGTGTGTGTGTGTGTGTGTGTGTGTGTTGGGGTTAAGGTTGTTTCAAATTGTACACCAAAACAGTGTCAGGAATCCAATAATAATAATGTTACTAATAATAGTTTGGTGGAATCAGCAATTTACCTCTCAGTGATTCTCCCCTTCTTAACCCTTTGTTTGCAATTGCAAACTGGTATATACCGGATTATTAAATATTAATGGATTATTACCTGAGCATAATGAAAAAATAGTCTGTCGTATCTATATTGGAATTTAAGAGTTTATTTGCTATAACTGTGTGGTTATAAAATTTTCATCAGGTGAAATTCAAATTTTGGGCGGGAATTGACGAACGCCTGTAGAGGCCTACTCCTACAGAGCTATACACATAGAGCGATCGACCCTGTGTTATTAGATAGGGGAGGAGTGTCGCCAGCCAGCCTGCTCGGCGGCCATTTTGAAATGCCCTTTGGCGCGCGCTTTGAACTCCCGTACGTTCTTGTATAGTATGTTTCTATCCACAGTTATTGACATTTCCCTGATTTGTAAAGCATTGTATCTTGTTATCTAATTATGCAGGTTTTGTTAAATCAATTAACAAGGCTAAGATAATGTCCATACGGAAAATTATGCAAAGAAATTAAACTTAAACTGGTTTATTAAACAAGACAAATATATATAACTGTAATCTGTCTCCCTCTCCCTCCACTTACCTTACATACATACATACATTTTACTCTAGTGTGACATTCATACATACACACATATTCTAGTGTGACATATATACATACATACATACATATTACTCTAGTGTGACATACATACATACACACATATTCTAGTGTGACATGCATATATACACACATATTACTCTAGTGTGACATACATACATACATACTGAACAATTGTGAGTCATTATAATGTAGTTAATATACCATATTATCAATGAAAGACCGAATAAATTAAATAATATCTTACCCTGGCATAAGCTAACAGGCTGGCGGGTTGAGGGGAAGGGCCACTTATCATGGCCGCCAACCCACTTCCGGTGGTGACACTCCGGGGGGGGGGGGGGGTGCACGCTCTATAAGTTTATTACATATATAAACTAATTTACAGCAATTTCTGAATTATGCTGTTTTGGAAATCAGTCTTTAATTCGTTATATTATTATTAAGAAATGTGAAACATATTTAAATAAGTCTTTATTTGTAGACAGTTTTAACCCCACGACCTAAACTATTCCAAAATAGCTTCAATTTTAATTAAACAAATCAAGGAAAATGATCGAGTCGGTGTTTAGACTAAAGTAGCCAAATTGGGCTTCGAAACCACGAACGTTGCAACACTGTTATAATTTTATATACACATTCGTATCGGCTCCATGACCTTATTATTATCATATTTAACAAAGTAAACAATATATTATACTTGATATATCCTTAGCTTTAATGCATTATTATAATATTTACAAAAAATAAGATTTATTTTATTTTTGGTGCACTGGCAGAGCCGAAATGAATAAATAAAACCGAATCATCCAAACAATTCCCTAGATAATGGGGTTTTCTTTAATTAACTTTAACTTAATTACCAGGTATCTAATTAAAATACCTTGAATCTTGGACGTTTCCTTGAAAAAAATTTGAGCATTTTATAAATACAGGGAAATATCCAGTATTTTCATTCTAAAACACAATTATTAACATATTTTCTATATCTAACTATAATATAGATACAAATATCAGTTACAATAGAATTATTTGATTAATATGAAGGATTTGTTACCACTCGTGTGTGTGTGTGGGTGTGGAGAAGTGTGTGTGTGTGTGTGTGTGTGTGTGGAGAAGTGTGTGTGTGTGTGTGTGTGTGTGGAGAAGTGTGTGTGTGTGTGTTGAGAAGTGTGTGTGAAGCAACAACACCTCCCACAGAATCACAACTGAATGAAATAGAAATAAGCAAGTCCAGCATAGAATCATCCATACGAGAAATGAACACCTACTCTGCTGCAGGACATACATACATATACACACACACATATACATACATACATACACACACACATATACATACATATATACACACACACACATACATAGACGGCATACCAGCGGTGTTAATGAAGCAATGTGTGTCTACTGTGTCTACACCACTACAATTACTGTGGAGGAAATCACTTGATACAGGGGATATATCTAGCCTACTTAAACACGGAAAAGCGTATAAAAACGGACCAAGAACGGAACCTAAAAATTACAGACCTGTGGCTCTAACATCACATGTGATTAAGATATTTGAGAGGATAGTTTTGAAACAAGTCACCAAATATCTTGAAGCAGAACAATTGTATAACATCGGGCAACACGGATTTAGAAGCGGAAGATGGTGTGTGTCGCAACTCCTACAACACAGGATGGATAGACTGAATATTTTACAAGACGGAGATGGGGCGGATGTAGTCTATCTAGACTTCTCCAAAGCCTTTGATAAGGTGG